>JACEFZ010010792.1:0-57129 GCA_014155875.1 Cepaea nemoralis | reverse complement strand
TCAAAAAGACATTACAGCGGCCGTTGTAAGATGCTATCTGATAATAAACAATACTACTGAGATTGAGTAATGGTTGGCAAGCATGACCACACACACAGCACTGAAAAACGTCGGGTTTATTCTAATAACATGTCCACGCTTGCAGACGAAGAAGTATGTGCTCCAGATTATGAAACCATAAAATTATTGCTTAAAACATTACACAATCAGTAACAAACAAAAGAAAAGAAAGATAACATACAGCATATTTCCTACAATTACACCTTGTAGTGATAGAGAAGCTTATATGTGTGTGTGTTCCCCCTCACATCAACCTCTTAATGATCCCGAGTGATAGTGTAACTTTTGGCATGTTCTCACAAACAGGATGTGTCTGGGTAAGAAACCAGACTTATCGAAATAAACCGGCTGTCTTGTATCTAGACTAGGGACTAACATTGGCTAGGGAAAACAGGAGAAAAAAAGAATGGAATGCACTGGGCCACATACTTGACCAAACAGTGCCAGTAATTAAATTTACGACGATGCCAAATAATTTCATGTAAAACACATACCAATAATGTAGATATGAATAATGTTCTTCTTCTAACAAAACATATTATCTTATTGTTCTAGACTCACACACTTCCTTACACAAGTTTTGCAACCAACAAGTAAGTGCTAACCTACGATCTGTAATAGAGAGAAAAAGCAGCGCCTGCAGCAGGATATAACAATATGAAATGGAAACAAATAGGTATTTTAAACTCCTGCGAGAAAAAACGAACTAAACATCAACAAACGTTGCACATACCTTACAAGGAGATCCACGTGTCGCGAAATACAGGTGAAAAATCCGAAATCAGAAGCACTCAATAAATATAAAAATGAATAATAAAATAAGATAAAATACACACGAACGCATACAATACGACACACAGACGTTTCGATTCTCAGAATCTTTGTCAATGACAACACAGCTAACAACGAGATACAGCAAACGAAAGACCACAATACACTAACACACGATCTATAACTTAGCCACGTGAGGCCGGAAAGGTGACTTGGCCAGCTGAATTAAAAATGGGTTGCCAAAAAGGATTTGAGTAGCCAAAAATATGTGAACAGTCTGCTATGAAAATATAGGAAAGTGAGGACAATTAAGTCTAGATATGGGGGGGGGGGGGGGGGGGGACAGCATAGTAATAGATAGTGTGAACAATTGGGGAAGATGCCACAGTTATACTGTAGCGTCCACAACCGTATTAATTCCGGCTGGGTGGATGCATCCCAGATTGTTGATTAGTTGGCATTCAATTTTAAGTCTGACGCCGCTATTGGAGAAGCAAGGTTTTAATGCGGTGACACATGCATCGTCGGCTCCATTATGGTTGGAGGAATTGAAATGGTTGGGGACAGGTTTGTCAGCGCCCTGATTGATGTCCCTGAGGTGTTCCCTGAAACGATCCGCAAGACGTCTGCCCGTTTGGCCAATGTATTTCATGTCACATCGTTTGCAGATGATAACATAAATCAGATTGCGGGATGTGCAAGTGAAAGAATCTTTCAAGGTGAAGGTACCTCGGGGAAATGCAATCTCTGGTGTCTGAACAACGTATGGGCATGTCAGACAGTTCCTACGATGGCATTCGAATGTGCCCACGGATGAAGTAACCGTGGGGAGGCGACTATGCACAAGGTGGTCTCTGAGGCTCTGGTTACGGCGGAAAATTACCCTGGGGCCATTGGAGAATACCTCACGAGTGGTAGGATCGGATTCCAAGATGGACCAGTGTCTCAGGAAAATGTGCTTGATGGCATAGGCATGTGGGTGGAAGGTGAGGATAAGCTTGGGTTCATTGTTCGGAGGTCGCGTATGCTTGGCGAGGGACATTTCCCGCGAGACCTGGGTTATGCGGCAGAAAGCTGTCGACAAGACGTCCTCTGGGTAGGACCGTCTGCGGAAAAAGTCCAGCATTTCGTGGGCTCTCTCGAGGAAGTCATTATCGTCCTGACAGATACGACGAAGGCGGAGTAGCTGGGAATATGGGATGGAATCTTTGCAGCTTTTGGGGTGGGATGAGCTGTACAGGAGGAAACCGTGAGCATCAGTAGGTTTATAGTACACGGAGGTCGTCAGGCCTGTAGGGTTTAACTTAATGGTGGTGTCAAGGAAATTGACAGAGGTGGTAGAAATTTCTGAGGTGAATTTGATCGATGAAATCACCTCAGAAATTTCAGCACATATTCCTGAGACACTGGTCCATCTTGGAATCCGATCCTACCACTCGTGAGGTATTCTCCAATGGCCCCAGGGTAATTTTCCGCAGTAACCAGAGCCTCAGAGACCACCTTGTGCATAGTCGCCTCCCCACGGTTACTTCATCCGTGAGCACATTCGAATGCCATCGTAGGAACTGTCTGACATGCCCATACGTTGTTCAGACACCAGAGATTGCATTTCCCCGAGGTACCTTCACTTAAAAGATTCTTTCACTTGCACATCCCGCAATCTGATTTATGTTATCATCTGCAAACGATGTGACATGAAATACATTGGCCAAACGGGCAGACGTCTTGCGGATCGTTTCAGGGAACACCTCAGGGACATCAATCAGGGCGCTGACAAACCTGTCCCCAACCATTTCAATTCCTCCAACCATAATGGAGCCGACGATGCATGTGTCACCGCATTAAAACCTTGCTTCTCCAATAGCGGCGTCAGACTTAAAATTGAATGCCAACTAATCAACAATCTGGGATGCATCCACCCAGCCGGAATTAATACGGTTGTGGACGCTACAGTATAACTGTGGCATCTTCCCCAATTGTTCACACTATCTATTACTATGCTGTCCCCCCCCCCCCCCCCATATCTAGACTTAATTGTCCTCACTTTCCTATATTTTCATAGCAGACTGTTCACATATTTTTGGCTACTCAAATCCTTTTTGGCAACCCATTTTTAATTCAGCTGGCCAAGTCACCTTTCCGGCCTCACGTGGCTAAGTTATAGATCGTGTGTTAGTGTATTGTGGTCTTTCGTTTGCTGTATCTCGTTGTTAGCTGTGTTGTCATTGACAAAGATTCTGAGAATCGAAACGTCTGTGTGTCGTATTGTATGCGTTCGTGTGTATTTTATCTTATTTTATTATTCATTTTTATATTTATTGAGTGCTTCTGATTTCGGATTTTTCACCTGTATTTCGCGACACGTGGATCTCCTTGTAAGGTATGTGCAACGTTTGTTAATGTTTAGTTCGTTTTTTCTCGCAGGAGTTTAAAATACCTATTTGTTTCCATTTCATACGATCTGTAAACAGGTATACCACATCCTCTTTGTAATCACTGGAAAGTGGCAATTACATAAATGGACACACATAGTATTATTTGGCACTCACAGAAGAAGAAGAAGAAGAAGAAGGAAATAGGGATTAGAAGACGCACTAGACAACATAAAATTTGAAAGCTATAATAGTTACCAACCGGGATCGAACCTGTCGAATCCAAATGACGACGGCGCCTCGCTGCAGGAACAAGTGTACTTCGACGCACGACCAACTAGACCAGTGTTTCCCAACCTTTTTTGTGCTATGCCCCACCTAAGCCTTTCTAAAATTCTTATGCCACACCCTCCCCCCCCCCCGAACACATGCATCATTTTTAATATTCAAAAATTGAAATGTTCACTAAAGAAACTTGAATTTGTTTTTTAGAAGGGCTCACGGTTCCCATAGAGGTAAGAGGCCCCCCCCCCCCCCCCCCCCCTGCGTCCGTGTGTGTCGGTTGTGTTGGGTGGATTTTTTTTTTTTTTTTTTTGGGTTTGGCGGTTACCCCAGACAAGCTGGTTCCCCGTCTCCCCCTTTTATGTGTGGACCCTTAGTCTCACTGTGAGTTATTGTCTACAGTGGTCCACCAGGCCCACATCTAAGGTGAAGATATGTGATGGGTTTTTGTTTATCATCCCGGCTCCCGACCAGAAAAGGCGCACTACTGGGGGGAGAGCAGCAAATGCACCCGATCCTAGCCAAAGGACCGATAGATTTTATGAAGAAATCACAAGTACATTTTTGAGCAAACACAGTAAGTAAATTTTCAAAACATATAATGGAGAACTGAAATTCAAGTACAACATAATTTTATTGAAAGATTTTTCTATATTATTTTAATTATTGGTAATTATTTAAATTTAGTGAGGTCGTTGCGCTTGATGCTTGCTACAAAGACATCTTATATAAGGTTCCAATTTAGTTAACTTCAGTCTCAAGTCTCCCCGTTCTGTTATATACAGCCGATTTCTTCCATTTTCGAATTGCCCCCCTTAACAATCGACTTTCCCCCCTTTTGGGCGTGGACCTCACGTTGGGAAACACTGAACTAGACAAAAACTCACCGCGAGGTCATGGGCTAACGGGGCTATGGCTCGCCATAGGGGATGGACTCCCTGTGGTCAGATTAGTGTCCTAAACCTGCGACTGGCCTAGCAAGCCGGCAGGGGATCTTCATACTGCTCGTAGATAAACTAAGAAGTATAAACGGACTGACCCAAACGGCTATCGACCCGGCAATGTTAATGGACTACGAGATAGATCAGCGATTCAAAAAATAGGTACAATGAACGTCTGTGGTTTCAATAGTCAAAAACTCATGCATTTGGAAAGTGGTAGTATGTAGACACTATTCATACATTATTAATTTTTTGATTGCATAATGCAACTGTTCCAAGGGCAACTCCTTAACTATGCTGTGACGCTGTGGTATCTAGCGACTTTTCTAATCAGTGCTCAGCAGGAACAATCAGCAAAACTTCATTCTTTGCCAGGCGTCTACTGAGACTCTCAGTCTGAGAGATGCTAGGGAAATATGGGCGTGTTCTTTTGATCTTGTCTTTTGATCACGGCGATCTGGCCAACCTGCAACGTTTACAACATGGAGCCACTCTTCTTTTTTACTGTTTTTTTTTTTTTGCCGTATTTATTGGAGCCATTCTAAGAGTCTAAGTTTTTTTTTTTTTTTTTTTTAAATGTCCACGTGTGTGGATCAGACAAAAAGTTTGTATTACTAACCAATAACTTTATTGAGAAGAGTCTAAGAAGAGTCTAAGAGTCTAAGACGGAAATAAATAAAACGTTGTGAAGGAAAACCAGGGTAACAATGTTAGGGAGTCCATTAGGGACAGTCGTTAACATCGTGCACGAAGCTTGCAGTGTTGAAACATTGTATATATTGCATTAACAAGTACATTTTATTCAATTTTAGCAGTCAATGTATTTCAAACTTTAGCATGTCGAATTATCGTGTTAACAGTAAATAGGTGGTGTCATTATTTTAAATA
Organism: Cepaea nemoralis; assembly: GCA_014155875.1. Classification (NCBI taxonomy): domain Eukaryota; kingdom Metazoa; phylum Mollusca; class Gastropoda; order Stylommatophora; family Helicidae; genus Cepaea; species Cepaea nemoralis. The sequence continues at coordinate 51,815 of JACEFZ010010792.1, read as the reverse complement.
TTTAACAATTAATGTAACTAATTGCTTCTTTAGAAAAACGTTATGTCCCTTGCGAACAATAAAATTAATATTATGTTCCCGTGAAAAAGAGGTATTTGTTTCCCCTTAAATTTCGCTCACCAAGTGCACAGGCCGTCGAGAGCACGCACGATAGCTAATGGTTAGCCCGTAGATCATGTAATTGAGTCCCCACTATTGCTCCCAGGTTGACTCAGCCGAAACCAAGCACCATGAAATGTTCTGGAAAGTAAAGATGAAGTGTGCTCTACTGACCACATCACCCATTGAGTGCCAATTGTTTACAAAAAGGGAGACTTTATAAGCAAACATTTGCTATTAATGTATGAACATTATTCGCAAATGGCTGGTCACGTGATGTTTACTACCGCTGTCGATTGGCTTAAGAAGACTATTATTCTCCCTTCTTGTCTGTCTTTTGTTTGCAAGTTCTTTTTATTCAAACCCCATCTTCATCTACATCTACATACTTCATCTACATACATACTAGTTTATTCCACAAAACTTTAATGTTCATATTCTAATGAATGCCTACTTACGGTACTTACTTCTTAACGTTGAATTTGTGTAGGCACGAGATAAAGTCAGCCTGTAGATGACACTAGTCGTCCTACCTCAAGTGAACCAAGTCGACAGACCTCCATCTTGTAACTGAAGTTCTAGTCAACATTTGTTTATTAGAACTCCGAAGCCAGGGTTCAAAGGTGATAAAGTTCACACAGGGTTAAATTTACATATCACCGTGACCATAGTTAATCCTAATTGTTGGTTACTCTTGACTGTTTGGCTCGTCCGTGTGTTACTGTTTTTTTTTTTCGCATATCCTTTACAGGACAAGTTTTACTACTTTCAGTAGTTTGCCATTGCTTTCTGAACGACCGGCTCACATACCTCCGTAAGTAACCAGCGCGACGCGATCCACTACCGAATCTCCCGCAGCTGTTTTTCGTACGTGAGTATACGGGATTACGATCAACGTCCTAAACACCTTCGCCAGGGAGGTCGGCTGTGTATTACTGGCACCTATAAATAGTTACACTGTAATCTACCATGCTTGATGTAGTGAGCGTCTATCTGCCCATACAACTGCAGAGAGGAAGGTGGGGGAGGAATATAATAATGACGGGAGTAGTACATGATGGTAAACAGACGCTTGTTTCTAAGATTAGGATTATGCTGGAAATGATGGAAATCTCGGAATGCTGGAAATCTGTGGGAAATTCTGGGTCGGTGAAAATGTGGGTCATGGCAGGGGGTGGCTGTGTGAAAAAATATCTGGGTCATGGGGGGAAAGGGTGGCGGGTAATGAGAATTTTGATGGTAAAAGTGGAATCGTGGGGTTGTAAAAGTCGGAGAGAAAAGATGTGTTGAAAACGTGGGGCGGGATATAATTTTTTCTGTTGGTGTGAAAAAAAGTGGCGGGGATGTGTGGGAGTTGAAATCTGTGAGCATATAAACGAATGTGGCGTGGTGGGTATGTGGAAATTATGGTGTGTATAGGCGTATGGAGTCTGGGGTATTATAGTAACAGTGTCTAGGTGGTTGACTTGTTCGTGTCGGCATATGGAAGTTTGAATCCCGTGTCGGTACCTATATGGTATGTAATCTACTTCTCTTTTCTGTGAGGGCCATACTACATGTGTTTATAGGACTATAGTGGAAATAGAATATGGGGTGGTCATAAACCTAAGCGTAATGGGTATTGATAAGAGGGTGGTTGCGTGTAGAGAGTGTGGGATTCGAACCGTTGGTAGGAAAACACTGTGATGCTCAAGAGTTGGTTGCGTTTTGTGAGTCTGGGATTCGAACCAGTGTTAGACGGACAACTATTGGTGATGATCAAAGGGTGGTCACACACGGGTCAAGCAGTGGTCAAGCAGTGGTAAAGTGGGTCAAATGAGGAAATTTTAGGGAAAAGTAGTTGTAATGATATGATGATGATCAAAGGGTGGTAATGCAGTGGTCAAGCAGTGGTCAAGTGAGGACCTTTTAGCAGAAAAGTAGTTGTAATGATATGGTGATGATCAAAGGGTGGTAATGCAGTGGTCAAGCAGTGGTCAAGTGAGGCAATTTTAGGGAAAAGTAGGTGTAATGATATGGTGATGATCAAAGGGTGGTAAATTATGGTCAAGCAGTGGTCAAGCAGTGGTCAATTGAGGAAATTTTAGGGGAAAGTAGGTGTAATATGGTGATGATCAAGAGTGGTAAAGTAGTGGTCAAGTAGTGGTCAAGCAGTGGTCATGTAGTGGTCGAGTGACCACTTAACTTGTAGAGGACGATGTGCGTAAGACTATGGTAGTGGTTAAAGTGATCGATGACGTGGTCAAGCAGTGGTCAACCATGGGTCAAGTGGTCGAGTGAACACTTAAATTGTAGGGGAAAGTACGTGTAGTGCAACGGTGGTGGGTAAAGTGAGGAGGAATCAGTAGTAGTGATAATAGTACTAGCAATATTAGTTGCAGCGATAAGAATATTAGCTAGTGCCTTGTTAGAGATACAAGTCTCTTTTTGGGGGTGTGTAAAAGTCACACAAACACAAAGAGGGTCACACAAACACAAAGACTGACACACAAAGACACATACATACAGAAAAGACACAAACACACATACATACTCACACAAGACAACCACACACACACCCATCTCCTACCATTATTACTGTTACCACAACAAATACACAAACATGAACACAAACAAGCAACCACTTGTACATACAGACATCACATGTGCAGACAAATACACACACAACCACACATAAACACTTGATACACACATGGGCAGACAAGTACACACATCTCCTACCACTACTACTGTCACCACATGAACTACACACAGACACATAAACACGACCAGTGACAAGTGCACATACACATATCATATCATTACTAATATCACCACAGCTATACACAAGTACACACAGATAGACACACTCACCCATACACACTTTATACACACAAAGACAAACTCACGTACACATACAAACAAGAACAAAGACATACACACTTGTACATACAGACATGGACAGTGACACAGACACATATCCTCTTCCTTGCCCACAAGAATATCACAAAAATAAATACACAAAGCGCATAACCTTTTTGTTAACGAACACGGATGTCCGAGAGAACCACTACGTCATCAGTGCCATATGCAAAAGTCATTAAGTGGGCGGTCGGTAGCATGAGTCATCGCTCACATGAAGGCAGGCGGTGGCGTGTGAAAAGCCTGGCGTTGTCTACAAAACAGCCACGTCAACTCTGTAGTGTCGTGTGCAGAACCAGTGTATGAAATAGAGGGCGTCTCTTGTGAGCTCAGTCGCTCTACAGCAGATATTGTTCACGTGCTGACTTGGCTAGCCTTGGCTACAGAGGTATTTGTGAATCAGACTGGTGTGAATCGCTTGGCATTGTTCGTGTCGTCGGCATCTGATTGTTGATAAAACAGTGAAACATATATTGTTGTGTATTCTTGCTTGTGTATACATCAGAACTTGTTGCGGTTAAAAAAAAAACACAAGTGAAAATGTCAGCGACTTGTTCGCTACAGAGTTCTCAGGACTCCCCTACTTTAGCACCACACGAAATAACAACTCGTGACATTTGCAAAAGGAATGCAATTTATTTAGAGCTGACAATTGAATGGCTCTGCGAGCGTTATACTTCATCATCATTATACAACATGAATGCAATGAAGTGGTGAGAAATGATGCTAGTAATCACAATCTAAATTTACAGCCTAATATTTGCCTATTGCCTAGAAACTATAGCATTTGTCAAGAACACGTCTACTCTCTACCGTCTCCAGTCGGGTCTGTCCTACGCTACACATTGCCTGGACAAGCACGGACGCTGTTTCCTCCGTGCAGTCGCTAGTCTTGCGTGCATGGTGTCCTAAGCACGCTAGCTTGTGAGCTAGAGTAACCGGGCACTTCACGGTTACTCGTAAGGCCAAGCTTCCCAATGGCTTGGGGAAAGCCCTCGCTCACTTGTACGCATTGGCCCCTTGTCTGACACAAATGTGTCTCCTTGTGAGGCTATTTATAGTGCTGGTGTCTCTCCTGTCTGGTGTCTCCCTACTAGACTTGTGTTAACTCTTATCACCTCTCTAAGGCCTTATTGGAGATCCTGACAGAAAACTTGACAGTTGTGTTACTTATTCATATACCATCACGTTTATCAATATGGCCACCAAATTTACTTTCATGTGTTCAGTGTGCGACAAATCCTTCAGTTATAAGCATAACCTTAATCGCCACATTCGGACCATTCAAACTCATGAGGATCAAGCAAACTTATGTCATATCTGTTAACAATGTTTCAACAGAAATGACAATCTACAAATTCACACACGACCGCATCATCACCCGCCTATGGATAAATCTACAACATAAGCAATTACTACAACGGCAACGATATATCATCATCATCATCATCATCATCATCATCATCATCATCATCATCATCATCATCATCATCATCATCATCATCATCATCATCATCATCATCATCATCATCATCATCATCATCATCATCATCATCATCATCATCATCATCATCATCATCATCATCATCATCATCATCATCATCATCATCATCATCATCATCATCACATCATCATCATCATCACACCAGACGAACACACCACACGTATGTGTTCAGAATCGTCATAGTGTAATATCAATTCAAGTAGCAGACTGCTACGGATTTTCTTTGTGTGACAAAGACTTCAGTTATAAGTGTAACCTTACCCGAAACATTCGGGTCATCCATGCTGCAAAAGACCAAGTATATCCCTGTCAGTTATGTGATAAGTTGTATAATACGAAGGATAACCTACAACGCCACAATCGAACACATAATCAGCCGCCTATGGATACAGCAGAAGCAATTACTACAACACCAGAGACGACACCACCACCAAGCCCCACGACACCGCCAACTGAAACCACCATAACTAACATTCAGACACAGCCAGACGAGAATATTCTCAAAACAGTGTAGTGATATCATTATCGCCCCACACATATTTTGGTGATAAAGTATTGAAACCAAGTTTGTTTATTGATTTTCTTTAGTGGTTTGTTTTCATGACGTTGTCCTCTTCTTGTGTTTTTCTTGTCGGAGAGGGATGAACAGAGACACATACAGACATGTACAGAGACACTTGATACAGACATGAACAAAGTCGGGAGGAAAGTTATGGCAAATACAGAAATATCTCCACCAAACTTATGAAAAGTATGAAACTTTGTTAAGCAAGTATGAAAAACGATCGCCCATAGAGAGAAATATCTCATACACACTTATGAAATGTAGGAACATATGTTACCCAAATGGAAAAAAATCTTGGCCAAATAGGAATATTTGTTAGCCAAATGGGAAAAAATATTGTCCAAGTAACGAAATACACCATTCAAATTTATGAGAAGTCGGAAACTTTGGTACCTAAATGCCAAAAGTGTCGGGCAAATACAGAAATAGCTCGTCCAAACTTATGAAAGATAGAAAATTGTGTTAATCAAATAGGGGAAATGTTGACCAAAATACGAAATGTCTCTTCCAAACATATAAAACAACGAGGACAATTTGTTAGCCGAATGGAAGAAAATATTAACCAAGCAAAGAAATACCTGCATCCAAACTTACAAATATCTAGTCCAAACTTAGGAAAAGTAGGAAAAATTGCTAACCAAATGAGAACAAGACTGACTAAGTACAGAAATATATCAAACAATCTTATACATATTTCGGTCAAACTAATAAAAAGGTGGAAAACATGTCAGCCACATCAACCAAAATGTTAATATAACTTATAAATGTCTCGACCGAACTTATACAAAGTAGGAACATTTGTTGGACACAGTAAGAAATATGTCTACCAAACTAGGAAAAAGTTGCGTAAATTAAGAAAAAGTACAGACAAACTAAGAAATATGTACGGCAAGGTAAGAAAAATGTTTATAAAATTGAGATAAATGACAGGTCAAACTAAGAAATATGTATGGCAAAGTATGAAAAAGGTTAAAAATACGGGGAAAATATTGACCAAGTAAAGAAATATATCAAGCAAACTTATACATATCTCGGTCAAACTAATAAAAAAGTAGGAAAACACGTCAGCCAAGCTAATGAAATGTTGGCCAAATACAGAAATGTATCGATCAAACTGACAAGAAGTAGGAAAGTTTGTTAGCCAAATGGGAAAAATATTGGTCAAGTAAAGAAATATTTCAACCAAACATATAAATAATTCGTCCTAACTTATAAAAAAACTAGGAACATTTGTTAGCCAAATGGGTCATCAGCATATCAGCGTCTCTCATAGATCAAGGACACATGTGGTTAAAAACACTTTAGATCTTTACCACCAACGTTTAACACAGCCAACATCATAAACATTTCTTTTTTGTCATTATATCTACATAAATTAATAGTTACATTCACAAGGTATACTGTTACGTTTTACTTTGATATGACAAGGAAACAACGAAGTCACATAACATATTATCACTGATATAATAAGTACACTCTTATTGAAGCAAATACAGATATTACTACCACCAGCTCCAATTCTCCACATCACACTATCTTCATCAAAGGTGTCCTCCCTATGATCATTAAATGTATCTCTATTAAAGGGGTTTTCGTCAACAGGATATTATTTCCAAGGGTCATCTTTTTTCTTAACATAACCCCATATTACAACACCACCAAACCAGTCACTTAGAGACCTGTTATGTATCTTCAATAGGTATGTCAAGAGTGTCTTGAACTTGTATCTGAAACGACATTCACACTATATAATTAGCAACACCACCACTTTCCCCCTTTTACGCTACCCAAAGCTTCGATGTCCTGTAAGGGATATGCAAAAAAAGTTCGGCTAACACGGCTAACACGGTACTATTCCAACGTACCCGGCTAAAGAAGCCCTTCTACAGACTACGCGTGCATCTCTCTACATACTTGCTTTCTTTCTACCATAAAATATCTCTGTCTTTCGTAGATGTCTTCACAAATTTTCCATGTCACACCACTAAATACTCCAAACCTTCGTTGTGCATGAGGTCTAATGAAACAGACATAACAACATTATGGTAATGCAATCTGTGATCCACCTGGGATAGTTTCGATATCATCTGAGTATTCGTCAGCAAAGAACCATTTCCCAAGGCTGACGTTTTCAACTTTCTATATCAGAATGTCTGCTACACTAACCTTCCATTGTTCCAGCTTTTAACAACACAAAAGGTGTTCTCGAAGGTTAGCTAACATAACATTTCTTACTTTGTCCACAACTAGCTCACGCTGTCATTTCACAACGGTAATAGCGGCCAGTCTACATACAACCAACAGTGACTGTTATGAAGTCGACCTTTCTTAAAATTACGTCTGACTTATTGAGCCCTTGACTACCCTCTACCACATCTTCTAACAGACTTTCAACGTTTCATAACAAATAACATTAACATTCTCTTTGATTATAGAACAACCGATTTTCTGCTGACTAGCACATTTTCCACCCTAATGGAGATAAATCATCTGTCCCCCTAACCTACTAGGCGCTATTCTAGACAACGATACGGTCATAGACCAGCATCCCTAGGAAGAACTTGAAAAAACAACAGAGATTGGGTTCCTGAGACGAATGAGTTGGATTCCTTGGACAACCATAGTAACTAACGATGATCGCCTAAAAGAGCCTAAGGAAAATAGAGAATTATATACATCAAACACAACAAACTCTTTCTTACTAACGTTAACCCTAACTATACATCATTTAACCCTAACCCTAACCTAACCTCTAACCCTAACCCTAACTATACAGCAAACACAACAAACTCGATCTTAAGAGACATAGATACAAACCAGTGTTAGAAATGGAAAAAGGTGTGATTAAATTTTAATTAAAAGTTAAAAATAATAAATCACAATTTTATTGACCGCGTCACTTAGCAAACAGATATAAGCTAAGTATCGGTATAGGTTAGACATATGACGTATATCAAGCTTACATTTTGCGCAATAAAATTGTGATTTATTATTTTTAAATTTTAATTAAAATTTAATCACACCTTTTTCCATTTCTAACACTGGTTTGTATCTATGTCTCTTAAGATCGAGTTTGTTGTGTTTGCTGTATAGTTTCAAACTGTCTGTATTCATGTTATCATTTCTGGAGATATTCAGTAGACTCCTTCGCCGGGCTTGAAATATCTAAGTCAATAACGAGGCATGGAGAAGAATCTGACAGGTTTCTTTGTCGTGGTGGTGTGTTAATATTATAACTGTCTCTTCCGGTCACGGCGCTGGTCGTTATCTGTTCAGTTTACTTACTTACACATTTCTTTTTGTTTGACCTGTGCGATTCAGGCGGTGTAGGGTAGTCATGGTTGTTGAGGGGCATCAGCGTGGTAACAGGTGTTTTGCGGGCTGGAGATGTTGAGCTCTCCCCGTCAGATAGGCTCTTGTTTGAGCGTCCCCTTTTCCGACTGACCAGCTGGAAACCGTATTCATCCTCCTTACTATGTTGATCTGTCTGGGAGTTCGAGGTGACTTTTTGTGCCAATCTAGGTCCTTCTGGGTTTGTACTTTGGCCGGACATTTATTACTCCAGTGGGAGTCTTCCCCACAGACTGTACACGCCGTACGGCGCCCCGAAACTGTGATGAAGAGACGGTGTAGCTTGTCTTCTACCCCGTCCAACTCCATGTCCACGTAATGTGGCAGAGGTTCTTTCGGGTTGCACAGAAGTAACCATTTGTCCGTGCTGTTTTTCAGTTTATGCACTTCCGCATTTATATCTCCCGAAATATCCGCGGCTATTTGCTTCACTTTCACAATCTTTGCGGTTGTAGGCATCCAGTGAATCATAGCCTTGGTCTTTTTTTCTCTATGTTTTCAATTACAATAGTTAATTTAGGATCTTGCCGTTCATGCTTCATCCCATGAAGCCGTTCATAATGAGCCGCCTTTGCTTCCGGTGTCAGCGTAGCGTACCATCTTTTAGGGTCCTCAAAACGGTAGGTGGATTTTATCCCTTCCATACCGATCCCGCTAGGCCCCCTCAAGACGCTCGCCATCAGCGAGTAGTTGAAACGGAATACATGAGGTCCTGATATAGAAAACACAAGTGTGTTCGCTTGATGGAACGCTCCTCTCTCGAAACCTTCGCTCGTGTTGACTTTGACACGTTTTACAATTTGGTTTTCCATCTTCGATAATCCGTGACAGAGGAAATCTTCAATACGGAAGCACAGATACAGATACACGTGGTGAAAACAATCGAAAACACTTCCACAAAATTGAAATCACCGATATATTTAAATAATCCGTGACAGAGGAGATTTTAATCCAGATCTACACGTGGTGATAAACTATCGAATCCACTTCCACAAAATTAAAATAAGGTAGTAGCTCAAAATAGATATGCGCCATGCAAGAATACAGAATATTTTTTTAAAAACTTTTATTGAGTGTTAAGAAACATTTGCATTTGTATTGTTAGTATTTTAACAGGCGTGCTGTGTGTATGGTATTCGTGTAGATCTGTTTAACCGAGCGTTTGTGTGTGTCGAATTAGTGTACAAATGCGTTTCAACATCAAATTACAAAGTATATGTACATAATATGCCTAAAGTATTAGCAATAAATTAAGACAAGAAAGTATGGCTGACCAGGATCATGGAGTTTCCCATACTCTGCCAATAATCCCATTCTTACTTGATTGATGATAAAATGGTGGTGATGATGATGGCGATTTCGATGATGGGGACAACAACGACTATAATGCGGTGATGATTTCTTCACTCATTCATCCTAAACCCATTCATGCCTTTTCATACACCATGCGCCCTCTTTCATACCCATGGTATATCCATAAGTTGAAATGTTGATGTCGCTGCTGAACGTAGCCACGCTCAGTGACTACAAATAAAAACACAAAAATGCTGCGTTTGACCACCGCGTCCTCACAGGACATGCAGTCAACTCTTTCAAAGCATGCATGTATATACACTGACATATGTATATCCGTGAACATACCGATAAGAACAGATTTTTTTAAAAATAACCTTTACTCCAACATTTTTACATTGAAATTTGAGGTGTAGACCGGGGGGGGGGGGTATAAACAAAAAAAAAAACCAAGTTATATAGTTATATTTACATAGTATAAATTATGAGTAATAAAATAAAAATTTAAGCATGTATTACTTTGTAGGGACAGTGATTGATGATATTTATGATGATGATGATGTTGATGATGATGATAATTATGATGATGTAGATAACAAACAAATTATGGTGAGTTGATGATTTCTTCCCTCACACACCCTAAAAATATCCTTCCCTCACTCTTAGCATCTTTCCATACCCTCATACTAATATATATATATATATATACATAGAATGGGAAGTTGGTGTCTAAGGTGAAGACACAAAACAGTTCACCTCTCGCCGTCCACACGCGTCGCAACGGTGTTGGTGTCAGCAGCCTAGGAAGCGATGTAAATTATGCCAGTGCGTTTGTGAATATTTGTGTAATTTTGTTTTGAAACATGTGCAGTATTAAAAGTTAATTGTACGTTTTAAATTTGTATGAAGCTGCATTTCTACAGGACCATACTAGGTACCTGTATTCTGCCAGTGAAATTAGCAATTTCGTGTGGTTGTCCTTGGTAGTTTTAGGAATAGTATTTAAAAAGATTGCTTTATATATATATATATATATATATATATATATATATATATATATATATATATATATATATATATATATATATATATATATATATATATATATATATATATCTGTTTTCTTTTTAGTGAATGTTTCAATGAGTTGTCTTAGTGTGTCTAGTGCGGCTTGGACTGTTGGACATGTGTAATAAATGTGATCTTCAGTTTCCTGTACGTTATTTCTGCAAAGTTGACATTGTGCTATTTGTTTTGACATGCGTGCTTGTTTTTCCGTAGTGGGTGACATGTTAAAGATTACCCGATATGTAATTTCTCTGGCTTTGGGTGTGATGTGTGGGTTGTGAATATTAGAGAAAGTACATGTGTAGTCTTTATGTAGTATTTTTGTCCTCTTTTTATTCTAAGTCGTAGTGGGGGTGCTTGTTGTTTGACTAGATATTTGGTGTGTTGTCTGGTGTATTAGATGCATGTGGTGAATTGAGTTGCATTCTTCTAAGGTGTTGCAGTCTGAGTTCTATGTAATAGAGTGCTAGTGGGTGCTGTTCTGGTTGATCTAGGATATGTCCTATGTGTTGGATTCTAAACGCTTGTATTTTGGTGTGTATGTCTTGTAGTGCTACCCCCCCCCTCCCCCCTTGTCTTTTGACCTATATGAGTGTCTTATGTTGTATGCAATAGATTGTGCTGCCAAATATGAAATGTCTGATGTGTTTGTTGATGTCTGTGATTGTCTGTTTAAGCGGGTATAGCACTGTGACTAAATATATAATTTTGGGAATGATGAATGTGTTAACTATAGTGCTCCTACCAAATATTGTGGATGTCTTATACTTGTATCTGTGCAGCATGTCTATAATTTGTTGTGTGAGATTTTGCCATGTATGTGCATGTATTTGTCGGGAGTTGTTAGGGAATGTTATCCCATAAAGCCTGCTATTGTCTGTCGCTGTTAAGTCGGGAGGAAAGTCTGCTTTGTTCCGCCACTTACCGAGACCCATTATGTGTGATTTGTGTATGTTTAATTTGCGGCGTGTGGGAACGGTTTTTTGACGGGTGTCTGTGAAAGTAATTAAGGTAAAAGTAGTTGGTGGGAATAGAAAGCGAGGTTGTGAGCACGGATGAAGGGATAGTAATTACTGGAAATAGAAAGCGAGGGTGTGTGGAAAGCGAGGTTATGAGCACGGATGAGTGGTAGTACTTACTGGAAATAGAAAGCGAGGGTGTGAGCACGGATGAGGGAGGGGAAAAGTTATATATATATTTTGGTTAGAAAGGAGTATATGCATGTGGTGAAATAAGACAGTAGTGATTAGGTGGGGCTGGTGGGATAGAGGTGTAATGAAAGCGAGGGATCCAACCACATATAAGGTGTGGAGTATATTTGTGATGTATTTGTTGTTGATGGGGAAGAAAGCGGTATCGTCCGCGTACGCGAGCAACTTCCCCCAGGAATAAAAGTGCCTTTGATGTTCGTGTCTTGTCTGATTGCTTCGAGTAGTGGTTCCAGGGTCAGCACATAAAGCAGCGGTGATAGGGGACATCCTTGTCTCACCGACCTTGTGAGCCGGAAGCCAGCAGTAAGCGTATAGTTTACCAACACCTTACTTTCGGGTCTCCGGTACAAGATCTCTATCCACTGCCTAAAGTACCGGCCCAAGTTGCAGCGTGTTAAAGTCTTATATAAGTAGGAGTGGGAGATTCTATCAAAGGCCTTCTCCTGGTCCAAGGACAAGATGGCGGCCTGACAGTCCTTCTCCTGTGTGTATGTGATGATGTCTCTAATAAAATGCGTATGCTGGTGGCTGTTCCTATGTGGTACCCCGCATTGTTGGTCTGTGTGTATGAGTGTTTACATAAAGGGTCTCAGTTTGTGGGTCAGTGCTTTAGCAAGTATTTTATAGTCTGTGTTGGGTAGCGATATGGGTCTGTAGTTCTTCTATATAATATATAGTATAATAATAAAATAATAATATATAAATAATACATAAGATATAAAACAATAATAATAAAATAACTAACTGACTAACTAATAAAATAACTAACTAACTAACTAACAAAATAACTAACTAACTAACAAATGAAACAAGTAAGTAAGTAAGTAACTAACAAAATATAACTAACTAAAAACACAATAAATAACTAATTAACTAACAAAATAACTAAGTTACAAACAAAATAATTAATTAAATCATTAACTAACTAACTGACTAACTAAGACAGGAAATGTATGGTATTCTGCTCTTTGGTTTCTGTCTGGTGGTGAGCGAGTGGCGCCAAACTGTGCAAGTCTCTTGACCTGAGATCATGGAGCCTGCATCTATGTCAGGGTTCCTTCTCCTAGACCAGGCGTCACCAAACTACGGCCCGCGACGTCATTTCATCCGGCCAGCAGACGGTACTCGAAAATGCTTGATATAACGTATGGAACTCGAAGCGTTGTGATACAATTTAAATGTCAATATTATATTTAGAATAATAGGTGATCTCCACACAAAATCTGTATTAACATATAGAGAAATTAACAGCGCATTAAAAATGATAATTGTCCAATGCTACGTATATTCAACACTACAGTATGGCGCGGAAGCTTTGATATTGAACAAGCAACTAGAAAGTCGCATAGAGGCCCTGGATATACAGACGAATATGTCGTATTTCGTGGAAACAAAATCAATCAAATGCAGAGGTTCTAGAAAAACTGGGAATGAAGAGAGAGAGAGAGAGAGTTGATGAAAGAAATAAAGAGAAGGCAAGTGAAATATTTCGGCCACGTTAAAAGACATACTCTTATAAAAGCCACACTGGAGGGCAAGGTTGAGGGCAAGTGAGCAAGAGGAGACAATAATACAAGTGGGAAGATAACATCAAGAGATGAACGAACATCAGCCTGATATAATGTACAGTCAAGGCGAGAGACAGTGTTAGAGATCCATTGTAGCCAACCTTCACTGTGGAGACGGAACCTGATTGATTGATTGATTCACACGTGCGGAGACTTCCTGACTACTATAAGTCTTAAATTTACAATTTTCAGTTATAAATTATTGTATCTAGACGTTCTTCTTTATTGTAATGTTTACTTATTTCGCACCATCCCAAGTCCTTCCCCGGCTCGTTGTAGCGCCACCTACGCTCTGACATTACCATGGTTTCAAGAGCAACACACACACACACACACACACACACACACACACACACACACACACACACAAATCTTTCCCTCCTCCAGATGCGTCCGGCTGTCAACACAAGTCCAATGCTCCAGAAATATTTACTTATATTTGCCAGTCATCTATTTTATAGGCATGTAACAGGGATTTCTTTGTTAGACAGTGATAGGTAAGTGAACTACAAGTGTGAACAGGGGCAATAAAGTAGCAAACACAGAATAAAACTGCCATAGAATCCTCGTGTTATTACGAAAATATTATCCCCAGCTCAGAAGAATTAACCTGTCAAGGTGTTAATCGAGCTGGTCTCTAGGCCAGTGTTTTTCAATCTTTCTGCTGGAGCAGATCCTTACGCAAATGTTTACGTTGCTGACAGAACTCTGTGCGATGATCTAGGTGTCTGTCCTACTTTATGTAATAAACCAGATGGGCAAAAATGTTGCTTTTAGGCGATTTCGGTCTGTTTCGGCGGAACCCCTGTGTCAAGAATCTGGATTCATACAGGCATGCTGGCCACTTCATTGATACCTCACGATCACAAACACGATTGTATGAATGGTAATAGGAATCAATGTTTATTCTACACAGATATATACTGCTCGCTTCTCAAGCATACATTAATCGCACTCATAACTCAAATACATTCTTCACACTCGCTATGTCTAACTGCGTCCTTTCTAAACTACGTAGTGGCTAGAGTAACACCACACACGTCTTGTCGCTCTAACTGTCAAGTCCGTTCTGTCTGAGTTTACAGGTTTCGCTAACTTCTTGGTCCTCAAGTTCTCGTGTGGTCAGCAGCGCTGCGTGCTGCGTCACCTCACACGTAGTCCAGTAGTCTAGTACTCGTTAACCTACAGTTGTACTACCGTTCAGTCTGTTTACGGGTAGTTCCCCGTGGTTAACGTCCCCCTGTCCTCACCTGGGGTGGATCCCCGTTATGTCCTAGTTCTGACATCTCCGTGTCCTATCTATGTCCTGTCTTATAACTGTTTGACGTTCTACCTCCTGGTACTGTCTCCCTCTATCTATTCTCTTGTAAAGGTCCTTATCTATGTCCTGTCTCTGTCCTTTCCTTACTTCTGTCTTTCTCCTACTTATATCTATATATCCAGCACTTTGATACACTCTCGCCCCCCCCCCTCCTGTATTGCGTCACCAAATTCTAGTTAACGGGTGTGACGCAATCTGTCGTAACATCTAAAAAAATTAGTTGGGTCTAATTTTGTCAAAGTGCTGGCTAGGGTTAACTAATCATGTCTTGGGTATAATCACTGACTTATAAAAGTCTGATGTCACATAGTTGTATTCATCCACTGGCTTATGATCAGTGTCACACAACTGTACTGTTAGCCAGAGTTAACACTCATTTTCATTACACATATGGAAGCTGTATTGAAGCAAAGCCTAAAATATCAATAAGACCTGCTTTTCAAAATGCCGATTGACCGACATCCCGAACAAATTGTTCCTGTTATGGAAACAATACATGAATAAAATTCATGGCTCCTGTGTAATGTTTCTCCAACTCTATTACATGTTGTGTGTTTGCTGATGTTCACTTCTCTAACTTCCGTTTGTGGGTAAATATTTCAATGTGTTCTCAAAGTATCCTAAGTCTGTTATGTCCCCTGTTCATGAGTTTTCACACCTTCCATAATACTGCTGTCTGCATTTTTATATGTAAGTATATCTGGTTGTTTGCGTGTTTATTTAGTTTTACTGTACGATTAAATCACAAACATAGGCGTATGTCTATAATTTACGTGAATGATGTTTTCAAGTGTCGCAGGTTGGTTTACGCAGTCACAAATGAATGCGTATGCTTAATTTGTGAGTGCTCTGCCGAACTGAGGCGCTGGAAAATACTCCTATACATGTAATGTAATAATGGCAACAACACACATAAAACTCCACAAGCACATGTGTTACACATAAGTCGAAGACAAATCATAAAAACTCTTGGGTGCCGCAAAAAAAAAAAAAAAAAAAAAGCACCATTGTTCACTCGTGTAACATTTAATACATCCACTCTATCCTTGTTCTCGCCTTTCTCTGGCTACTTTCACTCATTACAGGTTTAAAAACAAAACAATTTTTGTCATTAAAATACAATAAAAAGAATTGAAAATTTTTTGGCTCACTCTAAACCTCCGTAGAGCCGAATAATAGTGCTGTATACTAGCACTGTCTATCTATTTACAGCATCTACAGGATGAATGGATTGCTAATGCTAATCCTAAGTATACTAACTATTCTAACTAAATACTATATAGTACTTTGGTGTACTGAGATTTACTACCTACGGGAAGATAATCTAGGTAAATAAACAAACTAAAGTGAAATGTGTTGGTTCCCTTAATTTAAAATATAGATAATGATGGTAATGAATTCTAACTCAGTTATGATTTTAAACTAATCTGTGTTCACTGAATTGGCCTAATATCTTATATTTAACGATGGAATGATAGTCTCTTACGAGACTTATAAGCTGTAATTAAACTAATGTAATCATGTTTACGTCTAACTATTGCTGTATCTAAATGGGAGTAGGAAAATTGGTGTTGTTAATTTACTGAGAAGAAAAGATGTTGTGTTAATCTAAACTAAACATAAAGAAAATACACTTCATCGTGAAACTTCAATAAAAAATTATCTTATATATCATATATACATACATTGTAGCATATTATAGTTGTCAACAACTCATGTGTCAGGCATCATCGGATTACTTCTTCCACACCACACAAGAAACTTGCAAGTCGTGTGAAAGGAATTGAATGGTACATTTAATTGCCGTTGGCTCTTTACAAGTACTTACCAGTCGCTATCAAACCACACACAAAGCCACCGAATTGCCTATCACTAGTTTCCTAAACCCTATTGCTAATCTCTATTTGGTTACACAAAACTCCTATCAATATCTAACGATCTGCTCTCTACAATGTCAGTCCCCGGTCTGACTCGTTGGCTCGCGTGGTTACACACCACGCGGAAGGACCTTGACGTGCCCTTCGGCTTTCTGCGTGCCGTGATGCTTGGCACGCTGACATTAGCTGTCTTTGGTTGAGTAGCAATCGTGGCGATCCCGTATGCGTGATTCTGTCGTGACCAGAGTGCTAGCTATCTGTTCAACGTCTCCGTGTCTCTTGAGAGAACTAGTTACTAGTCCCCCATTCTATCCCCTACCCCGCCCTTATATCGGGGCACTGTATCACTGTAACTATTTGAGGTTGACCACTCTTCCCGTTGGTGTACTATCTTGGGGCAGACCTCCGGCCCTTCTGTTGCAGTCTTTGACACACACCCTCCCCTCCTGTGTTGCGTCATCAACTTTGAGTCATTGGTTGTGACGCAAGAGGTTTCTAAAAAAAATTAGTGTATCTAATTTTTGTCAAAGACTGTAGATAACCTGGCTTTGGGTAACTACATAGACTTCTACTGACTAATGTCACAATGTAGTATGACTTTACTTGGCTACTGGCAATCGCCACAAACTTGTCTGGTTGGCGTGAGCCCTCTTCTCAATCGCAATATTATATTCATTAGAGGTATGTCTGAACCGGACCGTTGTCTTATAAGACCTGCCCTCCAATAGTAAATTAACTTACTACCCATACAAAGTTGACTTTCTTAGGGTCAACACATGAATTGCTTCATGTCCCCCATATAATATTAAACAACCATTACCCGAGCTGTGTGCGACAGGCTTTACCTAATTCGCTTCCGCGTGTAAAATTATCTTTCACTGTTAAGTTAGTGTTTCGTTGTCTATTATGTCCCCTGATCCGAAGTTATCTTCCTTTGATCTATGAAATATGTATGCAATTTATATGTTTGTTTTTCTGGTTGTTTGCGTGTTTGGATGTAATTACTAATATAGTCTACATTCTAACATGTATATCTATCTATCATGTGTATGTAAGTTAGTTTTTCAAGTGCCATAATTCGGTTAAATGAGTCACAAACAAGTGTATAACACTCATTCGTGACTACGTTTCCGTTTCATGAGACTTAAAATACTTTATCTAAGATCTAAACTAAACTACACACAACACATTCATCACAGCACATTTTCAAAATTGAAAACAAACATTTGACGCAGACAACAAATAAAAAGTCGCGTTGAGCGGCAGAAACATCCGCTGACCGATCTTACTCTCCCTTGTATATTTTACATTTGCTCTCACTTTCACACTTCTGTTACACATCTTTTACCCTTACTTCTGTCACACATCTTTCACCCTCCCAATTATTTAAAAACCCTGGAGTGACACTGTACACGTTTGGCTCAGTTTGAGAAAGTTGAGCTCACTGACTGTGCGTAAATCGCTGCACGAGTCATATATATACAACATATTTACATGTAAGTACAAAGGGTTGATGGTTTCTACCCTTGGTCTTATGACCAACTATATTTTACTGTAATCATACTCTAACTACTGACACTACTACTACTTCTATAAATGTGTATGTAATGTGTTAATTATTTTAATCTATTTTGCCACATTAATCCTAAGATATGCTTACATTAATACTAATATTTATCTAATTTAAGGGATGTAATCTAATTATTTAAAATGAAATTGATGTGAGATGAGTTATGTAACTTTCTGAAATGGGTACTGTGAAATGTAATGAATTATGTACCTTTCTAAAATGGGTAATGTGAAATGTAATGACTTATGTACCTTTCTAAATTGGGTAATGTGAAAATAAATTATGTACCTTTCTAACATGGGTAATTTGACATATGAGAAAATTATAACTGATGTTTTTAAATGAACAAAAAAAATATATGACTGATATTCTTAATCTAAATGGTGTAAATGATGTATATTTAATTGTCTAACATTTTTATCCTATTATGGTGTAAATTAATCATAATAATAACTGATCATGTTTGTTAAATGGAATGGTTCATTAAGATGGAATGAAACCAACTGAAATGAAACAAAGTGGAATGTAATAACCTAAATGGTACTATCCCTATCTAAACTACTATCTATTCTACTTTTAGGGTAAGTAGGTGGGTAAAGTAATGATTTATGTAAACTACTAAAAAAAATGAAAACTAATTTTATTTCCTAACTCTAAGTGTAAATTACAGTTACCTATTCTACCTATAATTTATCACACTATTAAAATATTATAATACATATCACAATAAGTATTTATATACATAGTATTCAAATACCCCAGGTTAGTTGTTGCCCCAATGTTCAGAAATTGCTTTCATTGGCATACTATATAATTACATTTGTCCTGGGTATATTAAATACAATACACAGTCATACTTGTGTCCTATGGGTATGGCACCTGTAGAGTTCGCTTGTGTCGTAGACCAGTATTTTTAGTGTCTGTATTTATGGACTGTTCTGACACTGTTTTTCTCTGCTTAACACAAATGATTCACCGGAAACACATATGGAGCTTAGTATATAACGAGCTGTTGCAGTTCACACGGTGATATATTTGTTATTCGGAGCACACAGTTCTTCTGTTGATGTCTACGGACACATGGTAGATCACTGTTCTTAGTACCTAGTGTAGCTTATAATGTCTATGTATTCATACAATATTTTACATAGAATATTATACTGTACTAATTTAACAATTATTACTCTACAATCTTATGTGGAATCTATGGTATTTCTACCTCAGATGGTCGACTAAGGGTATCAGCCAGAATGTTGTCCTTACCCTTCATATGTTCTATACTAAAAGTATGGTTCTATAGTATTAGCGACCACCTGTATATATGGTCATTCCAATGCACACCACTTTGTATGACCGTGATTGGGGAGTTGTCAGTCGGGACAATGCAGTGAACATCCGCCAGAAATCGATGGAGCTTTCTCACCGCATAGATGACGCTTAGGGTTTTCAACTCTGATATGGAATATCTGGACTCAGCAGGTGTGATCTTACGGCTCACGTAGCAAGTCGGGTGGAAGATGCCATCATAAAATTGGCCTAGTACTGCAGCGGTGGAGATTTTGCTGGCATCTATCCTATGATAATAAACGAGCCTAGGATTAGGCAAGCGGAGGATTGGTATATTACTAAAAAGGATTTTTAATTTTGACAATGCAGAAATTAATAATGCATCTTTGACATTTAGTTTTACAGATGCTTTTACAACATTGGAAAATACACTTGTAATTTCCGCTAAATTTGGTATGAATTTGCTATAGTAATTTACTGACCCCAAAAGGTTTCTGACCTGCTTCTTTGTGGTAGGCATGGTCAGATTCATAATTTTTGTAATAATTCTATTGTCAGTCTTAAGTTGACCTTGTGAACTGACATGACCCAAAAAGTCAATTTCTTTTAGGCCCAATTCACCTTTGCTCGGTTTGACAGTGAGACCGAAGAGTCGCAACCTGTCAAAGACATGTCTCAGTTTCAGTAAGTGTAGTGTCCAGTCATCTGTATTCTGATATATTCATGCGTATTCTGTAAGCTCACTAAATGTATGCATCTTGTCGGATTTGCCAGTCCCGCTAACTAGTGTAGTTGCGCTATGTATGTCTGTCGTCTTATTATTAGGTGTAGTTGCACTGTGTTCGTCTGTCTCTACTCCTGTCTCTTGTCGTGAAAAGTAAAGTTTCAACATGTTGACATGGAATATCTTTAAGTGTCCGTTTATCGATATTTCATAGTCAACATTTGAAATCTTACGTACCACCTTGAATGGTCCTTGCCATTTTATTTGTCTGGAAGTAACTGAAGTATGTTCTGATCTGGTTTACGACCAATTGTTCAAGCACCCTTGTTTGTGTATTGGTAAATTTGACCCTCCCTCTCAAAGGTCTAGAAGCCAGTGTAGAAAGTAGTACTTTAGCTGTGGGATGTCTACCCTTATGTACTAATTGTTGACAGACATTACAAAGACTATGAAATAATTTTATATCATTCCAAAACCCTGGCCAATGAAAATGAGCCTGAAATCTAGCCCTGGTTTTGTCGTATGCCAGGTGACCAGCAAGCGGTGACTCATGTGCAGTTAGGCGGTGTTGTACAGGTCGCACCGTTTGCTGATTCTCATGGTTATCAGTTGTAAAATATCTAGTAAGAAAGCCATTATTAGGTTTAAAGAACCATGAGACATTTTTGGTCACTTTGGCTCTTTCTTTCAATAATTGTAAATAAGGAGACCCACTAGGATCAGCTTTTTGCTGTTCTATCAATTTTTTCCTGTTGGTATCATCTGTGCTAGTTGGAGAAAGCAACAGTAGTCTCTCATCTTGTAGTGTGTCTTGATGTTTTACAGTGTCTGCTCTGGTTGTTGTATTAGCTGCATTTAATCTTTCCCATGCAGCTATTTCATCGCTAGTACATTGTTTCAGTTGGGGTAAGCAACCCAAAATCAAATCAGTACAAGGGTTGTCAAGTATTGCACAAGTAAAGGTACCAGAAAGGAAAGGAGTGTTAATACGGGCTTTGGCCAAAGGGTAAATTTCAACGTTACCCGAAAAGGTTCGGCATTTGACAGAGTCGCCTGTATAATCACCTGGACTCACTAGATCCTTTCTAAGACCAATAAGGGTGCTGCCGCTGTCCAGCAAACATTGGCATGGTGTATCATTGACCATTGCATTGTGGAACACCAAATTGCCTCTGGAGGCTAATGCTGCATTGACATTCTCAGTTGAGAACGGTACTGTATGTCCACATTCTATTTTCCGTCTGCATGAAATTGATGACATCGCTCACAACTGTCAAAACTTAATATATCTTTTACACAACATACATCTTCAGATTGTTTAAAAGGTAACGTATTTTCAATCTCACACTCAGTCTCACTACCACTATCAGAAGATGTATCAATCAAAATAGCATTGTTGGCTTTCATACGTTGGCGGCCAAGGCACTTATTTGAATAATGGCCATAGCTGGAACAAAAGAAGCATTTGATTGCACGCCTGTATGCAGATCTTTTGTTTTGTTGCTTCTTAATAACATTTTCAAGATGCGCCGGATAATTTGGCGATTTGTCACACATAGAATAAGTGTCATGCAAAAGCTGACAGTAAATACATTTTGACACTTTCCTATCTTTCTGGTCGATTTTCTGAAAAGGTTTTCTCTTACTCTGATAATTTTTAGGTTGGTCTTTCACAAAAGAAACCACTTCAGAGTCATTTGAGGTCTTGAAAATATCTCTGTTAGAAGAAACATATGCAGATCCTTTCTTTTCGAACTGCTCTATGTTCTCAATGTCTGACTGCTGCAAAAATTTAGCAAAAGGAGATGGTATAGTGGATATAACTTTATCCATGGCTATTAGATTTTTTAATCTGTCAAAATCTTTACCTATGTTAGCTGCTTTAAGCCACCTATCTAGTACACTTTGCACATTTGAGACGTAATCAATGAAAGTCTCACTAGGTTTAGGTTTTAAATTTGAGAACTGAACCTGATACCCAGGGGCATCAAGTAAAAAGTGTTGCATTATCCTATCATGGATGTACTGATAGTTAGATCTAAGGTCTGTTGGTATTGATTCTATCACTTTAAGGGGCTCACCACTCAGGTTCTTCATATAAATCATAGCCCACATTTCTATTGGAACTTGGTGGTATTTAAACTGATACTCGACATTTTCTGTCCAGGCTGATATGGAATCTTCTTTGCAATATGGTTTGATAATATTTTTGTATTTGTTGAACTTATTTTCTTCTTGTTGACTTTTTAGTTTAGTGGCAGAGATCTCTGCGTGTGAGTCTACATCCATACCTTTCATCTTTAATTGTGTCTCTGATTCAACTTGTATTTGTTTTTCCTTAACTCTAGCCATTTCATCTATCTCTTTTTGCTTTAGTTCTCTCTCTTGATCTAATGTCTTTTGTTTTAGTTCTTTCTCTTGATCTAATTGCTTTTGCTTTAATTCTAGTTCTTTATGTTTAATATCTATTTCTTTCTGTTTATTTTCCTTATCCTGTTCTAACTGTTGTTGCTTAATCTGCTTATCATGTTCTAACTGTTGTTGCTTAATCTGCTTATCATGTTCTAACTGTTTTTCTTTTGTTATCTCAGCTAGTTCTGCAATCTCCTTTTGGTGTTGTCTTTCCCGTGCGCGTTCATCTCTCTCCACATCTTCTTTTCGTATACGTTCAGCTGTCTCAGCATCTTTTGCTTCTTTAAATTTCTGATCTGCATATTGTTGTAGCTCTTTACCTGTGTATTGTAAATCTTTACCAGCTTTTATAAAATCACTTAAAGTCGCCATGTTATTTGGTAATTGGCTAGCGTTGACCTACACTGAATTGTTTATTCACTTATTTTTCTTTGCTAGGTTATGTTTCTTAATATCTGAGCACTGCCAATTGTACTCTTTGTATATAACCTGAAAAATTAATCCTGAAAAATACAGAGCACAAAAGTATGCTACTGCATCACAAGCTGAAAAGAGATGCACTATTAATCACATTGCATGCCAAAAATATTGAGTATACTCAACTTAATGTTCCCGAGAATCAGGGAACAACAATCCGGTAACACGGGTCACCTTGTTTGGCACTTTGGCATACACACGAGTTATCTAATCAGGTCACCTGTTTGGTACTTCGCACACACACGAATCTTCTATCCAGATGTTGTTCACCCTGGTTTACAGAGCAGCAACAATTAACAAATAGTAAACGACAAGTAATATTTTTGACAACTTAGAACAATGACAATGACATACCCACAAAAAAAAAGAATATAGTTACTTAATATTAAATTGTCAATGTCCTGTCTTCGTTCTAACTTTTATTTATGCCTTTCGTCACTAACCTAATTTAATCTATGTAAGCGTTGTGCAGACCAAGTTTAATTTGCATGACCGAAAGTAGTACCCTCGTGACGGTAAACACAAGAAAAAGTACGAAAAAAAAATTCAATAACTGCTTTGAAATAAATAAAAATATATTAATATTGTTTAAATAAACAAATATATTCAATTACCAGTTGAAATAAACAAATAATAGGTTATATAAAGAAACGATTCAGGCGGGCAGCAGCTTAACGATTTGTAAACACTCAGATGCTGAATGCCAATGGCGTGGCCCAACTGTTTGTCAATCGTAACACGTCAGAGGCGCAGCGCTATTTTTAGCTTGCAAAAATCGATAATGTTGCTGGCTGTGTATCGCTCCACCATGAATCATAGTTGATAGTTATTCATAAATAAATACATAATTACATGAATAATTACATGAATAAATAAAGAAAATAATAATATCAATACTTACAACTTTGAAGAACACATGATTTAAGTAAATAATATCTTAATAACCACAAATAAGCATTATTTCGTCACGATAGGCACAGTTTCGCTAGCACCTTGTCCTAGTCTGCACACGTCATCGTCACTGACACAAATTACATTCTATTCACTATTTAATGCTAGTACACTTAGTCGAGAGCCGTGGATGGGTGTTTTTTTTAGCTTGAACTTTCGTCCAAGCCACACTTCTGACACCACATTAATCCTTGCCTGTCAACAACTCATGTGTCAGGCATCATCGGATTACTTCTTCCACACCACACAAGAAACTTGCAAGTCGTGTGAAAAGAATTGAATGGTACATTTAATTGCCGTTGGCTCTTTACAAGTACATACCAGTCGCTATCAAACCACACACAAAGCCACCGAATTGCCTATCACTAGTTTCCTAAACCCTATTGCTAATCTCTATCTATTTGGTTACACAAAACTCCTATCAATATCTAACGATCTGCTCTCTACAATGTCAGTCCCCGGTCTGACTCGTTGGCTCGCGTGGTTACACACCACGCGGAAGGACCTTGACGTGCCCTTCGGCTTTCTGCGTGCCGTGATGCTTGGCACGCTGACATTAGCTGTCTTTGGTTGAGTAGCAATCGTGGCGATCCCGTATGCGTGATTCTGTCGTGACCAGAGTGCTAGCTATCTGTTCAACGTCTCCGTGTCTCTTGAGAGAACTAGTTACTAGTCCCCCATTCTATCCCCTACCCCGCCCTTATATCGGGGCACTGTATCACTGTAACTATTTGAGGTTGACCACTCTTCCCGTTGGTGTACTATCTTGGGGCAGACCTCCGGCCCTTCTGTTGCAGTCTTTGACAATAGTAGCTAAACTAAGTTGCTCCAGGTAAGGTAATGATATAATATCGTCCTTCCTTGAACAACTCTATTCTAAGCACAGTTTCTATTTACAAAGTTTGATATTTACGTGATGCTCCTCACGAAGAATATTCACAATGTTTTATTTATCTTTGTCGAACATATGTAATGTTATCGACGTTGGTAATCAATTTTCTATGTGCACAGTCTCATTCACAGCGATACATCTGTCTGACAACGATTTGCTGCTGGTGTCAATGACGATGATGGTGTTGCGTCGTCTTTCTGTTGCGTTTCAGATACTTCAAAGTTCGAGGGTCTAGTGAGCATGTCGGCTAGTGTGTTACTTCTACCTTTAATATGCCTGACCGAAAATGAATAGTTCTGGAGTATCAGGGACCATTTGTAGATCATATTGTTCTATGGACTCCTGTCTGCATGACTGTGAGCGGAGAATTGTCAGTTTCGATGACAAAGTGTGTCCCTGCCAAGAATCTATGTAGTTTACGGACAAAGTACACAATAGCTAAGGCCTCCAGTTGAGAGACATCATACTTTGCCCCAGTAGGGGTAATCTTGCGACTTACATACATCACTGGGTGGAGAATGTCGTCATACTTCTGACATAATACGACGACTATGGATACTGCACTGGCGTCTGTCCTAAGAAAATATTGTAAATTTGGGTTAGGTAACCGAAGGATCGGGACAATGCTAAAAATATGCTTCAGCTTTGACATTGTACTCATTAAAATAGCATCTTGTACATCAATTTTGACATTCGACTTTAATAGATTTTGAAGAAAAAAACCTGGTGAATTCTGCCAGATTGGGAATAAACTTATTTTAATAGTTCACCAAGCCAAGTAAACTTCTCACTTGATTCTTGCTGGTTGGCATAGTGAGGTTCAAAATTTTGGTCACAATTTTGTCATTAGTTTTCAATTGGCCTTTAGATATAGTATGGCCTAAGACATTTGTTTTAACTAAATTGCCTATCACATTATACATAATCCACAAAGATGTTATTGTATTGTAAGATGACATCACAATTTTACACATTTGCAAAAATTGTTGGAAAAATATGTCCTATTCCAATATATGCAAGTAATATCAATATCACATCCCATGGACATTTGTTTGCTGTAGGGTGTAGTTTGTACATATACCATATTGTCCATATAACTTTTCACAAGATCAGTAATCTCATCGTGCTGGAGCTACTTTTGTGGCGTGTGTTTGAGTTTCTGTACTTTCCTCTGCCATTTTGATTGTGTCCCTTGATACTATTGTCAGTGTGTTCTGTGTTATTCATCATGTGTTGCGTGTCATGTTGTCTAAAAGTATCTATTTGATGACAATATGAGTTTTGTTCTGTGTCTAATGTATGTGTTGTCTGTTGTGTGTCCTGTTTGTACATGTTAATGTTGTCTTGTGATGTTATTCTATTGGTGATGATACTTTCTGCTGGTTCAAATATTAGGTCTTTATCACTTTTATATACAACAGTGCAACAGTTTGCATGAGCAAGAAATGGATTATGCTCCCTTTTTGGTGTTTTGTTTTATTATCACTGGTTGTGTCCTTTAATTTAGTAATTTCTGGTAGATGCTCTTGTTTGTCTTCTGTTTGGTTGATTGCTGTAGTTGAACTGTGTTCGTCTTCTGTCTCCTGTTCTTGTCTTGAGTAATATGGTTTGAGTAAGTTGATATGTAACGATGACAATATGGAATATCTTGAGTTTGTGGTTCAGTGATATTTCATACTCAACGTCGGATACTTTCCTAACTATTTTGAATGGCCCTTGCCATGACATTGCTAGTACATCGCTCTTATCGGGTAATAGTGCTATAATTTTTTGTTCCGGTTGAAGTTCCAAGGCGTTCCACATTTTATGGGCATGGACTTCTTTCCATGCTTTTATGTCATTAGTGGAACATTTCTTTACCTGTGGCAAGCAACCGATTATAAGATCAGTACATGGGTCATGTAAGATAGCACATGTAAATGTGCCAGATAAGAAAGGAGTATTTATACGAGCTGTTGCTAACGGGTACTTCTCTATATCCTAAAAAAAAAGTTCGGCAGCTTACAAACTGGCCGGTGTAGTCTTCTGGATTGGCCAGTTCCTTCCTTAGACCGATCATGGTACTGCCGCTATCGATTAAGAGTTGGCAAGGTTTATAAATTGACCATTCCGTCGTGTTCTAATTTTCCTATGGAGGCAACTGCTGTATTTGCGTTCTCACTTGAGCACGGCACTGTATGCCCGCATTAAAGCATTCAGTCTTCATGGAACTTCTGACATATAGCACATCTAACAAAATTCAATACATCACTTGCAGCTACCACATTCTCTCCGTATGGTAACATTTCCCCATTCTCAATTTCATGCTCGCTTCCACTCTCAGATGAAGTATCGACAAGTACAGCATTACTAGCTCTCTTCTTCTTCTTCGTTCATCCGGAGTTTTTTTTCGGATGTGATTGCGTTGTGCCTGTTTACAGCAGAGCTGCGTTCTTGCGCCGTTAGGCCGACACATCCGACTTCTGCGGGCATTTGTTGACCGGGTTAACCTTCCCGGGGTTACTAGCTCTCAATATCTGACGTCCAACACATCTAGAAATATAATGACCAAAAGATCGGCAAAAGAAGCATTTTACTGCTCGTCTATATGTGTTTCTTTTGTCCTCTTGTTTTTTATCATCATCTCCAGGTGAGATGGATAACCTGGGTTTTTGTCACACATCGCCAACTGATCATGAAAAAGATGGTAATATGGACATTGAGGTGGCTTTGTTTTTTGTTTTTCTCTCATTTTAAATGGTTTTTGGGGTTTACTTTCTGCAAACGCCACTATCTCACTCTCTTCTATGGTAGATTTGAATATGTCCCTATTGGAAGAAAAATATGCTGACACCCGTTTCTCTAGCTGTTCTAACGTCTCTACATCAGCTTGCTGTAAAGATTTAGCAAAGGGAGTTGGGACAGTTGAGATAATTTTGTCCATTATCATTAAGTCCCTGAGATTTTCATAGCTTTTATTTACCTTTGCAGCGTTCAGCCACTTACTGTATAAACTTTGTACGTTATAAACATAATCAATGAATGTTTCATTAGGTGTAGGTCTTAATTTAGCAAACTGAATTTGGTAACCTGGGGTGTCTGGCAAAAAAATGTTGCATAATGCGTTGACGGATGTACTCATAATCATTTCTCAGCTCTTGGGGAATAGATTCTATTACTTTCAAGGACTCCCCAGAGAGGTTTTTCATGTAAATCATCGCCTAGTGTTCTCGTGGAATTTCCTGGAATTTTAGCTGGAATTCCACATTCTCGGTCCAGCAGAAATTGAGTCTTCTTGGCAGAAAGGTTTGACTATCCCTTTGTACTTGTTAAACTTATTCTCTGCTTCTGTATTCTTTAACTTAGTTGTTGCTATCTGTACATGAGATTCGATTTCCAGCTCATTCATCTTCAACTGGGTTTGTGCTTCAATCTCAAGTTGTTTTTCTTTTAATTTTGTTTCTTCTACTCTATGAGCTAGTTCTAATTCTTTTATTTTGGTGGCATCAGCTATTTCTAATTCTTTTATTTTGGTGGCATCAGCTATTTCTAATTCTTTTATTTTGGTGGCCTCGGCTACTTCTTTTAATTTGGTAGCTTCAACATACAGCTGAAAGATGCTGGTGTTAACAGCTAAGTCCTGTGAAGGATATGCTTAAAATAAAAAAAAAAAATAAAAACATTCTGCTAGATCTTTTTGATGCTGTCGTTCCTGTGCTCGTTCCTCTCTTTCATTTGCTGCTTTCATATCTGTATATTCTTTATACTTCTTCTTTGCCCACTGTTCTAATTTATCACAACTATATCCAAGTCTTTACCCGCTTCTATGCATTCTTGCAATGTTGCTATTCTGGTTAGTTAGTTTACACACACTCTACAAACATCACACAATTCTTTTTCTGTGATATTCCTAATTAATTACAGCATTCATAAATATAAGATGCTATTGTAAGGTGCACTAATCAAAACTATTTAGGTACTTATCTGAATTCTTTCAGCTTTTCTGGATTTAACGGGAGATAACGGTGATGTCTTCTCTCCTCAGTTTCTAACGCTGTTCTGAATGCTTCTACTTTGCATTCTGTTATATAGAGCAGCAACAATTAATATTAAGAAAACACAAACAAGCATGTTGATATGGTAATTAACAATATTTCTGTCTCGTAGTTCTCTCAGAAGGGATGCTGAAATGCGAAATTACTGTATTAAATTTTGTCTGTCGTTGTGTCAGTTGTCGTCTCGTCTTTGTCATATAGTCTTCACTGGCGTGAGGCATCACCCTGAAACTTTCCTGTGAACATGTTAATATGCATAGGTTTCACAATTCTTTATATTTCACACATGTTCACACTTTTCCAAAGGCAATATTTGTTTATCACTCTTTCCGTTATACGCAATCTTACTCAGCGATAAGTTCTTTCATAAATTCTGATTCATTCTTTCTGTTATCACTGCGTAATGATTTCTTTCATCACTCTCTTTGTCGTACTGATGAAAAGACAATAATTCACACCGTAATCACACTTTTGCCGTTGTTAAACCACCACACAATAGATCGTAGGTTCATTTACACTTTCTAATATCACTATTGATATCGTACTGATGAAAAACTATCACACCGTAGGTCATAGGTTCATTAAGAACTTCTGACACCACTCTTGCTATCGTAGGTAGTGAATTATTTTGTATCTTCTGACCTTATCCCATTCAATGAGCAATGAGTTCTTTCACACGTTCTGACACCACTCTTGCTTTCACTAGGTCCTGCTCTTTATGAGCAATGAGTTCTTTCACACGTTCTGACACCACTCTTTGCCGCCTGTCAAAAACCTGGATTCATACATGCATGCTAAACACTTCGTACATACATCACGAAAGCGAAAGATGTATACGTTGTGAAGACATACCAGAGTAACAATGCTAGGAAGTCCATTGGGGACAGTCGTTAACATCGTGAACGAAGCTTGCAGTGTTGAAACATTGTATATAATGCATTAACAAGTACATTTTATTCACCTTTAGCAATCAAAGTATTTCAAACTTAGGATGAAATTATTGTGTAAATAGATGGTGTCATTATTTTAAATATGTAACAATTAATGTAACTAATTGCTTCTTTAGAAAAACGTTGGCGAGTTATGTCCTTGCGAACATAAAATGAATATTATGTTCCCGTGAAAAAGAGGTATTTGTTTCCCCTTAAATTTCGCTCACCAAGTGCACAGGTTGTGGAGAGCGCGCCGATAGCGAATGGTTAGCCCGTACATCATGTAATTGAATCCCCACTATTGCTCCCGGGTTGACTCAGCCAAAACTAGGCACCATGAAATGTTCTGGAAAGTACAGACGAAGTGTGCTCTATTGACCACATCACCCATTGAGTGCCAATTGCTTACAAAAAGGGAGACTTTATAAGCAAACATTTGCTATTAATGTATGGACATTATTCGCAAATGGCTGGTCACATGACGTTTACTACCGCCGTCGATTGGCTTAAGAAGACTATTATTCTCCTTTCTTGTCTGTCTTTTGTTTGCAAGTTCTTATTATTCAAACCCCATCTTCATCTACATCTACATACTTCATCTACATACATACATAGTTTATTCCATAAAACTTTAATGTTCATATCCTAATGAATGCCCAGATACGGTACTTACTTCTTAACGTTGAATTTGCGTACGCACGAGATGAAAGTCAGCCTGTAGATGACACTAGTCGTCCTACCTCAAGTGAACCAAGTCGACAGACCTCCACTCTGCAACTGAAGTTCTAGTCAACATTTCTTTTTATGAACTCCGAAGCCAGGGTTCAAAGGTGATACAGTTCACACAGGGTTAAATTTACATAATACGTGACCATAGTTAATCCTAATTGTTGGTTACTCTTGACTGTTTGGCTCGTCCGTGTGTTACTTTTTTTCGCATATCCTTTACAGGACAAGTTTTACTACTTTCAGTAGTTTGCCATTGCTTTCTGAACGACCGGCTCCCATACCAGCACGTTATAACACAACTCGACACGGTCTGCTGCACAAATCGGTCGCAGCTGAGCTTCGAACGCCTGGTACCCGGCTCACGAACCGCGTTCGCAAGACTTTGGCCAGGGAGACCGGCAATTATATACTTGGTTAAAAATTCAACTACTAAGTTTGCTATATCCCCTCAAAGACATTACAGCGGCCGTTGTAAGATGCTATCTGATAATAAACAATATTACTGAGATTGAGTAATGGTTGGCAAGCATGACCACACACACAGCACTGAAACACGTCGGGTTTATTCTAATAACATGTCCACGCTTGCAGACGAACTATGTGCTCCAGATTATGAAACCATAAAATTATTGCTTAAAACATTACAC
Organism: Cepaea nemoralis; assembly: GCA_014155875.1. Taxonomy (NCBI): domain Eukaryota; kingdom Metazoa; phylum Mollusca; class Gastropoda; order Stylommatophora; family Helicidae; genus Cepaea; species Cepaea nemoralis. Next base: position 20,402 of record JACEFZ010010792.1, on the reverse strand, counting down.
AATCAGTAACAAACAAAACAGAAGAAAGATAACATGCAGCATATTTCCTACAATTACACCTTGTAGTGATAGAGAAGCTTATATGTGTGTGTGTTCCCCCTCACATCAACCTCTTAATGATCCCGAGTGATAGTGTAACTTTTGGCATGTTCTCACAAACAGGATGTGTCTGGGTAAGAAACCAGACTTATCGAAATAAACCGGCTGTCTTGTATCTAGACTAGGGACTAACGTTGGCTAGGGAAGACAGGAGAAAAAAAGAATGGAATGCACTGGGCCACATACTTGACCAAACAGTGCCAGTAATTCAATTTACGACGATGCCAAATAATTTCATGTAAAACACATATCAATAATGTAGATATGAATAATGTTCTTCTTCTAACAAAACATATTATCTTATTGTTCTAGACTCATACACTTCCTTACACAAGTTTTGCAACCAACAAGTAAGGGCTAACCTACGATCTGTAAACAGTTATACCACATTCCTCTTTGTAATCACTGGAAAGTGGCAGTATGTAGACACTAGTTCATACATTATTAATTTTTTGACTGCATAATGCAACTGTTCCAAGGGCAACTCCTTAACTATGCTGTGACCCTGTGGCATCTGGCGACTTTTCTAATCAGTGCTCAGCAGGAACAATCAGCAAAACTTCATTCTTGCCTGGCGTCTACTGAGACTCTCAGTCTGAGAGATGCTGGGCAAATATGGGCGTGTTCTTTTGATCTTGTCTTTTGATCACGGTGATCTGGCCACCCTGCAACGTTAAAACATGGAGCCAGTCTTCATTTTCACTGTGTTTTTTATTGTACTATATGTCGGAGCTATCCTAAGAGTCTTGCGCCAAACCATTGCACGAAGAATTGCAGGTCTAACGATCTATATATTTTTTTTAAACCTTTATTGAGAGTTAAGAAACATTTGCATTTGTATTGTTAGTATTTTAACAGGCGTGCTGTGTGTATGGTATTCGTGAGGATCTGTTTAAACATGCGTTTGTGCGTGTCAAATTGGTGTACAAATGCGCTTCAACATCAAATTACAAAGTATACGTACCTAATATGCCTAAAGTATTAGCAGTAAATTAAGAAAAGAAAGTATGGCTGACCAGGATTATGGATTTTCGCATACTCTGCCAATCATCTCATTGTTACATGATTGATGGTAAAAAGGTGGTGATGATGGTGGTGATCTCGATAATGGGGACAACAACGACTATAATGCGGTGATTATTTCTTCCCTTATTCGTTCTAAACCCATTCCTGCCTGACATAAGCCTGGGTCACTGACATTGAGTTGAGTGACCGGGCAGGAGGAAGAATGGAGATGAGAGGGGGAGACAGTAAATTGACTGATCTGGCTACGAGGAAAACAATCAACCCTCAAAAATAATGGGGGGGATGGGTCGAGGGAGAGTTGTGTGTTGTGTGAAGTCAAGAGACTGAAAAGGCAGTGAGAGAAGAGACCGACTGCGGGTCGGGTCGTTTAAGAGAGAGCTCCGGTGTTGTGTTGTTCTTCGAGTTGTGAAGACAGGCCTGAACCCAGAGTGGGTTCTGTATTGAGTGTAGGCCAAACCCCAGAGTGGGTTCTATAGTTGAGCAGTGGCTCCAACCCAATGTGTGGGTTGTATTGTGTGAGCTCCAGCCGAGGATTGTAGCTGGATTACCTGTCTTGTGGATTGAGATTAGAGGCCAGCCGTGAGAAGGCATTGATGTGTGCTGGTTAAATAGTGAGGAGGATATTCATATTCTATGGATTACGTTATGTTTCTGGATGTATAAACCTGTTCCGTTTGTCCGTCTTATTTTTGTAATAAAGGATTATGTGCGCCAACGGAATCTTGTTGAATGCCTGGTGAATATGCACTGCGGGGGTGAGTTACATTGCAAGACAGATATCTCCATTGACACACCATGAACATCGTTACCTAGACAACGACCATCACACAAAAACTTATCATCAATATCATGAACAGTATCATCGTGAGAACTTCGTGATATCATTATCATCAAGAGAAACGTGTGACATCTGGGGACTGTCCTGGCAAGAACGACGGGGATATATTGAGAAACCCAGAACATTATAGACAGTGTTGTCATGTTGAGATAGTTGTGGGCTCTTCGCTGAGAGAGGAGTTATTATCTGTGACTACGTTCCATCAAGCCAGACATCGTTGATTCAAGAGGTTAATGTGAACTCTTCGGTGTGTGCGCCAGATAATTCACACAGACAGACGGGATTAATCCAGAAGGGAGTGGGAATATCCAGCGTGTGTGTGTGTAAGACGCCACATCGTGAAAGAACTGTCAGCGCGCGGGGAGGGTACGCGGCGGAGGTCACAGGCGAGCAGTCAGTTCACGTCAAGTCCACTACAGGTAAATTAACGGCGGTCAGCACGCATAAACAGACGAGGCGGGGACGCCAAGAATTAACGCAGGACAGACTAACCGGGAGAGTCCATTACAGTGACAGGTAAATTTGATACCAGGCAGCAGTGCGGAAATTAAAGACGAGTGTTGAATCCAGAGTGGCGAGGACAGGTGTGTGTGTGTATGTGCTGGAGGCAAGCGCACTGTGTTGTTGCAAGTTGACTGGTCAAGATTATTCGACGCAGTAAAGAGGACGGGTGGGTACACCAGCGTCCAGGTACGAGGGGAAAGTTACGTTAACCCCCACCACAGCCGTGCTAGGGCAGCAGTGGAAAGTGTGATTTTCCACGAAGTTAATACCGCAGCCGGGTGGGGCGGTCAAGTGTGTGTGAAAACTGTCTTACGGAGGAATTTTTCACTGAGGGTGATAAAGAGAAATTGAGATGACATTGTGAGTTGGGGGTGCAAGGAGGAAAGATACTCGGGAATTTCCACGACCTATGGTGGTCAAGCTGACTCATTGTGAATGAACAAAACAAGGCGTTTTGTGTGAAACCAGACTTGATTGTTCGTCTTTGTTCAAGCCTTTGTCATCATTATTCTGTTATGAGCAAACAGTTTTAACTTATCGTCATCGCAACCATTGTCGCATTTCTTTGCCAATAAGGATCTATATATCCAAATTTAAAGCGCTGAACATTGGCTGCCATTCTTCTTTTCTTTTTGGTGAATCTTGTCGGATAACGAAAATCCATAACATTAATGATACAGCGAAGCGCCATCTCCGCAACGAGAGTAACAACAAATCGAAAGAACACTTTGGATTATTACCACGTACAGAGAAAGTACAATAACGTTACGGACTGTGTCAAGACAGAACAGGGTGGATATCACTATCATCTTCAACTTTTGTCGACAGTTGGAACTTTTGATCACCACGTGAATTCAGGAACCATTCAACAAAACAACAAGTCGCTTTGAAATCCAGCGTCGTAGACATTTCCAGCCGAGGAAGAATAACTATTAAAACGAACAAAAACTTTGGTGACTGAATAAAAAGAACTTTTGGCGACGGATTAATAGGCCCATATTTGTCGGCCAACCAGTTACACATTATTATTTTTTATTGTTTTGCTCCCATCGTCATATTTATTGTTGTCGGGTGTTACGCAATTATTTGTATGTGGTCCAGTGTTTGTCAAGAGTAGGGGATTTGTTGGGGTGTTTCTCGAGAGTCGGGATACAGCACAATAATTTATTTGTCTTTCTGGTGCTTACGATATTTTTGTAAGAAAAACGTTAATGAGTTGACGTATCGTGCAGGGGCATTGAAATAGTCTTAACCAATATCTAGAGCCGAGTTGTCTGACGTCAGATCTGTGTATATTTTCAGTATATATTCTTTTTCTTTCTCTCTTTCTTTTCGTTATATTTACATATAATATTTGTTGTGTTCGGATATATGTTTTTATTGTGATCTTTCGTCATTTCTGCTGTCTAGTGGTCTTGGTCAATTTATATTTTTATTTTACGCGCACTGTGGATGTCTCTACACAAGCTTGTGGTTGTTACTGTGGTTTATTTCTGTGTCATCATCGTCTCCGTGTACTCAGCTTGTGAAGTCTAGCGTTGGATAGTCATCACTTAGTATTATCATCCATTTGTTTGTATATGTATTGATATGTATGTTTAACAATATTTCCAGGGACTTTATGAACTTTTGGTCATAGATAGATAGATATAAGGGAGTATAGGTGATACTTCCCCCCTCACTACCTAGTACTTAGAGAGTGACTGGGTGAGTACAGAGTGATATTGTAGCACTACGGATTTACGTACACAGGGAGTGTGGGTGTACTTAGGGAAGTGACACAAAGACTAATAGCAGAGTCTGGACATTTACAGTTGGCTGATTCACAGCAACGTGTCCACAAGTACAAGATGCCTACTTTAATGGATTATATTGAAGCAGGTGAAAGAATAGGCCTGAAAGGTAAAGAGTTACAAGAGTATGCCGAAGCAAAAGAACAACAACAGATTGAAAGAGACCAGAGACAAGCCGAAAGAGAACAAAGACAGGCTGAAATAGAAGCCAAGCGTCTACAGGAAGAGAAAGAGACACAAGTAAAACTAGAACTTGAAAAGTTAAAACAAACAAATGCGGTGGAAATCGAGAAAGAGAAGATTAAGATGGAAGCGGAAATTGCTATTAAAAAGTTAGAATTTGCATCGAAGGGTCAAAGTGAGGAAAGTAGAAAACCGTCGCAGTCGTCACAGAGATTAAAACTGCCATATTTTACGGACCGGGATTGCCTTGAGGCCTACCTTTCGAGATTCGAAGCATCAGTGAAGGTATTAGGCATCCCAGAAAGCGAGTACGCAATTAGACTGGGCGAGTATTTAACGGGTAAGGCCCTAGACACAATGTTCAATTTACCTGTAGAAGAAAGGAACAACTACACTATCTTACGTCAACGTTTGCTGACTAAGTTCCAACTCACTGAGCATGGATATAGGACAAAGTTTAGACATTTAGTGCCAGAGACAAATCAAGATTTCACAGACTTTGTTAACACTGTAAAGAATGCATTTAACAAATGGATGGAGCTTGCAGAAGTAGGGAAAGATTTTAATAAATTAGTAGATCTAATGTTAAGAGACAAGGTAGTATCTGCATGTAATTCTAATTTAGTGGCGTTCTTTGAGGAACGGAAGCCAAAGGACATAGACACAATGTCTCAGTTAGGGCAAAACTACATGACTGCACATCCTAACGTATCTATTGGGAAACTAATGAGTGAGGAAATAGTCTGTGCAGCGTACACTAAACAGAACCAGAATCCAGTCATCAGACCAAGGGCGAAAAGTGTGGATTCAGCACAGAAAGGTGAGCAGCAAGAACTTCAAGATAATGGTTTCCGAGGAAACAATGTTGGTAGAGTAGGACGGTACCCATATAGAAGAGGGAACTTCCAGAGACGTCCAAATTATGCCGGATGTTGGAATTGTGGGAGCTGGAGACACAGGGCAGCAGAGTGTGATGCACAACCATCAGATGGACCAACAAACAACACTAAAAGGGAGATCACTTGTTTCAAATGTGGAAGGAATGGGCATGTCAGTCATCAATGTAGGATGAGAGAAACAGAGCACTCAAATGCAGCACAAGTAATTGAGACGCTGAACAATGAAGATTGTAGTGGGTGCAAACCTCTTTTTGAAAAAGACGGTCAGCCAGTCTTAATATGTGGTCACACAGTTAAAGCAGGATCAGCAGTGCATGAAGGAGGAAGTCTGAAGCTGCATCAGGGATTTGTCAATGATAGACCAGCGTTAACAATTAGGGATTCCGGATGTACGTCTATCGGAGTGAGAAGAAGTTTAATAGATCCCTCGGATTATACAGGGAAAAAGATTAGATGCATAACATTCAATGGCACAGTAGAGTTCTACCCAGTAGCCATAATAACTGTAAAAACACCATATATCACTGGAAGAGTGTCAGCGTGTGTTTTGGACTCACCAGTGGCTGATTTGATCATAGGAAATGTTATAGGAGTTAAAGATTGTACAGAAGAGGAAATAGTGCATTGGGACCAAAAATATAGTGTAAGTAGTAACGAGGTAGTTACCACAAGAGAACCTAAATTAGAGAGTATAGCTGAGGTAGAAGAGGCACCTGAAGTAGACACAGGAACTCAGGACAAGGAATAGTACAGCTGAGCAGATGAGAATGGATCCCAAATATAGTGCTAGTGACTCCCAGACACAAGATACTACTCTGAACAAATGTTCCCAAGGGTGTAGGAGAGTAGAACATAGGCAGTCAAAGAAAGGTAGAGGGTGCTTCGAGAGGAAGAACAATGTTCTCACTCGCAGGTTTTCAGATAGCAGAACTGCACGTGGGCAAGCAGCAGTACCTGTAGCACAGAGAGACCGATATACTAGAACAGCTCAGGATAGTGCATGTGCAGGGCACATAGGCAAAAGGCATATGCAGCAGAAAGCAAGGTGCCAGGTATATGGGCCAAGATTGAATAAAGAGCTCAGACTAAACAGAGACTCAAGTGTAACGGTGCAATATGCAGATAGGAAAGTTGAGTCAGGTCAAAAGAGTTTTTGCGACATTACTGACCCAGGGCTAGGGATAGCAAACAGATGTTGTAATTGTAGAGGTACCATGAGTCATGGGTACATGAAAGGTAGACACAGCATCGACAGGAATCAGAGGTGGGTTAATGCAAGAACAGAACCACCTGATATAGGGTCGGTACACAAATAGTATTGTGGGGTCGTGAAGTAGTAACAGACCCGTGGGTACATAAGTATAATGATTTTCTATGATGTATTATTATTATGATGTGATGTATTAGTTCATGCATTGATACACAAGATAGATGGTTGTATTTATGTGTGATGAATATAGGAGTGTACTATGAGCATTTGATGTATTATGTAGTGTGGTAGCTAGAGTAAGGTGCAGCCATACTTAGGGCTACCTAGGCTATATGTCTGGGTCACATATTTAGTAAGTTTTAGTCTCCCAATGTTTGAAAACGAAGTTTTCTTTTAAGAGGGGGGTAATGACATAAGCCTGGGTCACTGACATTGAAGTTGAGTGACCGGGCAGGAGGAAGAATGGAGATGAGAGGGGGAGACAGTAAATTGACTGATCTGGCTACGAGGAAAACAATCAACCCTCAGAAATAATGGGGCGGATATGAGTGGAAATCCCCAGGGGGGGGATGGGTCGAGGGAGAGTTGTGTGTTGTGTGAAGTCAGGCGACTGGAAAGGCAGTGAGAGAAGAGACCGACTGCGGGTCGGGTCGTTTAAGAGAGAGCTCCGGTGTTGTGTTGTTCTTCGAGTTGTGAAGACAGGCCTGAACCCAGAGTGGGTTCTGTATTGAGTGTAGGCCAAACCCCAGAGTGGGTTCTATAGTTGAGCAGTGGCTCCAACCCAATGTGTGGGTTGTATTGTGTGAGCTCCAGCCGAGGATTGTAGCTGGATTACCTGTCTTGTGGATTGAGATTAGAGGCCAGCCGTGAGAAGGCATTGATGTGTGCTGGTTAAATAGTGAGGAGGATATTCATATTCTATGGATTACGTTATGTTTCTGGATGTATAAACCTGTTCCGTTTGTCCGTCTTATTTTTGTAATAAAGGATTATGTGCGCCAACGGAATCTTGTTGAATGCCTGGTGAATATGCACTGCGGGGGTGAGTTACATTGCAAGACAGATATCTCCATTGACACACCATGAACATCGTTACCTAGACAACGACCATCACACAAAAACTTATCATCAATATCATGAACAGTATCATCGTGAGAACTTCGTGATATCATTATCATCAAGAGAAACGTGTGACACTGCCTTTTCATACCCCATGCACCCTCTTTCATACCCATGATATATACATAAGTTGAATTGTTGATGTCGCCGCTGAACGTAGCCACGCCCAGTGACTACAATTAAAACACAAAAATGCTGCATTTGACCACCACGTTCACAAAGGGCGTGCATCCATCTCTTTCAGAGCATGCATATATATACACACTGACATATGTATATCCGTGAACATACCAATAAGAACAGATTTATTTTTTTTTCCTTCAATTTTTACAACCTTTATTACAACATTTTTACATTGAAATGGGAGGTGGGGGGAAGGGGGTGTAAAAGAAAAGAAAAAAAATTATATTTACATAGTATAAATTATGAGTAATAAAATAAAAATTTAAGCATGTATTACTTTGTAGGGACATTGATTGATGATGTTTATAATGATGATGTTGATGATGATGATAATTATGATGATATAGATCTCATCTCATCTCATCATGTTCCTCTTGTACCTTGCGGTGTCGAGGTGAAGTATAAACTTCGTGAGAGTGCCCGGTTATGGGCTTCGTATATCGACATTCCCATGGATTCTGTTATTCCCTCAGTCCAACGTTTACGTGGTCGGCCTCTTCCTCTGTTTCCATCTGGTCTGTACATCATTGCTTGTTGTGGCATGCTGTTGACTGGTAGCCTACTTGCATGGCCAAACCATTTGACTTGCTGCTTTCTAATAAAATCTAGAGCAGCTTTAACCCCTACTTTAGTCCTGATTTCTTCATTTCTGATCTTATCTCTTCTTGATACGTTGAGTATTCTTCTCAGAAACCTCATTTCTGTTGTTGTGATTTTTCTTTTCTCTTTTTCTGTCATTGTCCAGGTTTGGCATTGGTAGCACAGAGTTGGTAGGAAGATTGTGTTGTAAAGTGCTTTCTTAGTAGTTATTGATACATGTTTGTTCTTTAGTATTGGTGCCATTTGTCCAATGAGTTGATTTGCCTTATTGCACCTATTTTCGATCTCGTCTTCTGATCTGCCATTTGATGATATTATACTTCCTAGGTACTTGAAGCTCTTTACTTGTTTCAAGGGATGTTCGTTTAGGTGAATTGTTGCTGTTTGTTCTTCTTTAGTTATAGTCATTACCTCTGTTTTGCTTGTGCTAATTTTCATGTTATGTTCCCTACACATTTCGTTTAGACTATTCATGTGGTCTTGTAATTCAGCTTCTGATTTTGCTATTAGTGCTTGGTCGTCCGCAAACAGGAGTTCTCTAATGGTTAGATTTGCAGATGGTTCTTCTTCTGTGTTCTCGTCATGCGGTATTCTTGCTGTCTCTGCTTGGCTGGTTTCTTTACATATGTTGTCTATATATGTTATGAACAAGAGAGGGGACAGGACACAACCTTGTCGTACTCCAGATCTTATGGTGAAGGGTTCTGAGTGTTCTCCAGTTGCTCTCACTATGCATTCACTGTTGTTGTATAAACTTCTGCATAGGTTTGTTAGATGTGTACTCACTCCATATTGTTTAAGGATTTCCCACAGCTTGTTTCTATCTACCCTATCAAATGCCTTTTCTTGGTCGACAAAGGCTAAGTAGAGTGTTTCATTGAATTCAATTGATTTTTCTATAAGTTGTCTAAGAGCAAAAATGGCGTCTGTGCATCCTTTGTTTTTCCTAAATCCAAGCTGCGTTTCGCTTAGCTGGGGTTCTAAAGTAGTTCGTAATCTTTTTTCAAGAATTTTGCAAAATATTTTCCCAGTATGACTCAACAGTGAAATGCCTCTGTATTGTGTGCAATCTCTTTTGCTGCCTTTGTTTTTCCAAATTGGGATAATTATGGCATTTCCCCAGTCTCGTGGTGTCTGTTGTTCTACCCAAACATGGTTGAATAGTCTATGTAGCCAAGCTGTTCCTACTTCCCTTGCTGCTTTAATTAGTTCATTTGGTATTTCATCCTGTCCTGGTGATTTGTTTAATGGGGCTAATCTGATGGCTTCTATAATTTCTTCTTTTAGTATGTCTGGTTCTAGTTCCTCGGTGACATCTGTGTAGGTCTCTTGAATTCCTGTGACATCTGATGGGATGTTGAGAAGTTGTTCGAAATACTGCTTCCATCTTATTAGGATCTGTTTTTGTTCACTTATTGGTTCTCCATTTTCGCTGTTAATTATTTCAGTTGGGTCAAAGGGTTCTCCTCTGGTTCGCATTGCACTTATCTTTTTGTAGAAGTTTCTGGTTGCCTCCTTGTAGTTTTTATTTAGGGTTTCTCCATACTCTTCCCAGTCTTTTTGTTTTTCCCTCTTTACTATTCTACTCACATGTCTTCTCGCTATTCTGTATTCTCTGTAATCACATTCCTGTTTGCTCTTCAACCACTTTTTATATTTTTCCTTTTTTTCTTTTACCGCTTTCTTTACTTCTGCGTTCCACCAGCTTGTTATTTTCTTTATCCGTGTTTTGCGTTTTTTCGTGGTTCCGCATGTTATTTTTGCAGTATTTAAAATGCTTGATTTGAATATCTCCCATTCTTCTTCCACTGTTTTTCTTTCCGTAGGTAATTTTACAAAGAGTTCAGTTAGTTCTTTCTCATAATTTTCCCTTACTGCCTCGTCTTTAAGGTTTTTTAAGTTTACTGATTCGCATGGCATGTATTTTCCTGCTCTTTGTCTTCTTCTTCTAATGGTTGATAATAATCTATAATATATAATTAATAATTAATAAATAATAATCTATAGATAGATAAATATCTATCTTCTAATATAGATAATAAACAAATTTTGGTGAGTTGATGATTTCTTCCCTCACACACCCTAAAAATCTCCTTTCCTCACTCTTAACATCTTACCATACCCTCATACTAATATATACAAATAAAATACAGAATATGGCGAAAGATGCATACGTTGTGAAGAGAAACCTGAGTAACAATGCAAGGAAGTCCATTGGGGACAGTCGTTAACATCGTGCACGAAGCTTGCAGTATTGAATCATTGTATATATTGCATTAACAAGTACAGTTTATTCACTTTTAGCAGTCAAAGTATTTCAAACTTAGGATGAAATTATTTTGTAAATAGATGGTGTCATTATTTTAAATATGTAACAATTAATGTAACTAATTGCTTCTTTAGAAAATCGTTGGCGAGTTATGTCCCTTGCAAACAATAAAATGAATATTATGTTCCCGTGAAAAATAGGTATTTGTTTCCCCTTAAATTTCGCTTACCAAGTGCACAGGCTGTCGAGAGCGCGATAGCGCCTATAGCGAATGGTTAGCCCGTACATCATGTAATTGAATCCCCACTATTGCTCCCGGGTTGACTCAGCCAAAACTAAGCACCATGAAATGTTCTGGAAAGTAAAGACGAAGTGTGCTCTATTGACCACATCACCCATTGAGTGCCAATTGTTTACAAAAAGGGAGACTTTATAAGCAAACATTTGCTATTAATGTATGGACATTATTCGCAAATGGCTGGTCACGAGATGTTTACTATCGCCGTCGATTGGCTTAAGAAAACTATTATTCTCCCTTCTTCTTTCCATTCAAACCCCACTTTCTTTGTGAACTTCAACTACATACTAGTTTATTCCATAAAACTTTAATGATCATATCTTCATGAATGCCCAGATACGGTACTTACTTCTTAACGTTGAATTTGCGTACGCACTAAGATGAAAGTCAGCCTGTAGATGACACTAGTCGTCCTATCTCAAGTGAACCAAGTCGACAGACCTCCACTTTGCAACTGAAGTTCTAGTCAACATTTGTTTTTATGAACTCCGAAGCCAGGGTTCAAAGGTGATACAGTTCACACAGGGTTAAATTTACATAATACGTGACCATAGTTAATCCTAATTGTTGGTTACTCTTGACTGTTTGGCTCGTCCGTGTGTTACTTTTTTTTCGCATATTCTTTACAGGACAAATTTTACTACTTTCATACTTTCAGTAGTTTGCCATTGCTTTCTGAACGACCGGCTCACATACCTAAGTAAGTAACCAGGGCGACGCGATCCGCTACCGAATCTCCCGCAGCTGTGTTTCGTACGTGAGTATACGGGATTACGATCAACGTCATTAACACCTTCGCCAGGGAGACCGGCTGTGTGTTACTGGCACCTATAAATAGTTACACTGTAATCTACCATGCTTGACGTAGAGAGGCGTCTATCTGTCCATACAACTGGAGAGAGGAAGGTGGGGGAGGAATATAATAATGACGGGATTTGCAATTTTTTGGGTGTCCATCCACAAGGGTATTTGAACTCACCGATAAGGGTATTTCAAATCAATTAAACACACTCACACAATAATAATAATTTCCGGTGCGGAGTCTAACCCTAGTCTCCCGCATGAGAGGCGGAGATACTAACCACTACACTACCGAGGACACATTTATATTTCCACAAACATTAAAAATATAGTCAAACGTAGGCCAGGTGACCGGCCGTTTGCGAATAGGTCACGTGACGAGCCGTTTGCGAATATGTCACGTCATCAGCCGTTTGCGAATAATGCCCCTACATTATTAGCAAATGTTTGCTTATAATCACTCCGGATACGTTTTGCACTTCCATTAAAATGTTTTTTCCTGTTGTTGTTCCATGCATGCTGCAAACGGATGCCAACTCTTCCGTTATCTGAAATTCCAAATTGACACCACAAATGAACACAAGAAGTTGTGACGTACTCGAGAGATCAGTAGACTCATGCAGCGCCAGAGAATACCACAACACGTTCCTAGTTGTCTCGCGTATCTGTGGCACTATGTTCTCTCCAACTTCTTCTGTTCTTCGCACAACTGAACTTGCCGTAAGACAGATAGTTCCTAACATATCTCAGGACACGAGTCATTTCCTGCTTCCATAATACACTCTTTGATGGAGTTGCCATCAGTAAACTGTTTTCCTTGTTCTGCCATTTTATACACAGTGTTATAGCTGGTAAGAGTGACTGATTCTTTTCCAGCAAACTTTCTCGTGAGAGATTTATTTGTGTTTCAAAACCATGTTTCATGGACTCGTATTTCTCAAAGCGTAACTTTTCAGAAAACTTTCAATACGTTGATAGATATTTTGTTTCCTAATGACACTGAAGATTATACTCTTTCAATATGGTAACACTTTAGCTGCATATTACGCAACTGATTTTCCGGTCCTTTGTTTCCACAAAGAAGTACTTTACTCCCCATTCTTCACTGAAAACGCGACACTCGCCGTCCGTCCACTTTTCATTTCTTAGTAGCCATAATGAAGGGTGAAGTACACGGGATCTGAAAATGAAAAGGACATTGAATTAGAAACGTAATTAAAATCCTATTGACACACAAAAAAGAGGCGACTATGGGTCACTGGTAAAGCTACGGCTCACCATAGGTACATATACAATTTATAGGGTGCAGGATGTGGCGGATGATCTCCAGATGGGTGTATCAGACGCGGGACATCTTGCTTATGATCGAGAGGTTTTCCGGAAGGTTGTTATGGGAGCGAGGTTCTGCAAAGGACATGCTACTGAATGAATGAATGAATGGTAATGTGCAGTCAAACTGAAAACATCTGATGGCTGCAGAAATGTGGTTTCTGAGGATAATGCAAAGAATACCATGGAGAGACAGAAAAATCAATGACCAAGTACTACAGGAGACAAATGTAGAGAAATTAGACGTAGACAGTCAAAATTGTTTGGACATGTTATGAGAAGGAATGGATTGGAGAAATTGGTGATCAACTGGCAAGATCGAAGGGAACAGACCAAGAGGAAGACCGAGAGGAAAATACCTGGATGGCTTGGCCACATGGCATGGACGAGACAGGAACACTGAGCTGATCCTACGACGCTGGTGATCGAGTGAAATGGCGAGTCATGACCGCCCACGCTTTCCGGATATGGCACATGATTGATTGATTGATGGTAATAGAATATATCTCATAATAAGGTTTGCAAAATATGTAAATAGGGCCGGCCTAAATAAACAGCTTAGAGCAGAGTATTTTTTCAATCGGGGTTCCGAGAGTGGCAGCCAGGGGTTCCGCCGAAACAGACCGAAATCGCCTAAATGCAACATTTTTGCCCATCTGGTTTATTACATAAAGTAGGACAGACACATGGATCATAGCACAGAATTCCTTGAGCAACGTAAACATTTGCGTAATTTACTCCAGCAGAAAGATTGAAAAACACTGGCCTAGAGACCAGCTCGATTAACACCTTGACAGGTTAATTCTTCTGAGCTGGGGATAATATTTTCGTAATAACACGAGGATTATATGGCAGTTTTATTCTGTGTGTGCTACTTTATTGCCTCTGTTCACACTTGTAGTTCACTTACCTATCACTGTCTAACAAAGAAATCCCTGTTACATGCCTATAACATAGATGACTGGCAAAAATAAGTAAATATTTCTGGAGCAGTGGACTTGTGTTGACAGCCGGGCGCATCTGAGGGAGGGAAAGATGTGTGTGTGTGTGTGTGTTGCTCTTGAAACCATGGTAATGTCAGAGCGTAGGTGGCGCTACAACGAGCCGGGGAAGGACTTGGTGTGGTGCGAAATAAGTAAACATTACAATCAACAAGAACATCTAGATACAATAATTTATAACTGAAAATTGTAAATTTAAGACACATAGTAGTCAGGAAGTCTCCACACGTGTGAATCAATCAATCAATCAGGTTCCGTCTCCACAATGAAGGTTGGCTACAATGGATCTCAAACACTGTCTCTCGCCTTGACTGTACATTATATCAGGCTCCATCTCTTGATGTTATCTTCCCACTTGTATAGTTGTCTCCTCGTGCTCACTTGCCCTCAACCTTGCCCTCCAGTGTGGCTTTTATAAGAGTATCATGTCTTTTAACGTGGCCGAATTATTTCACTTGCCTCCTCTTTATTTCTTTCATCAACTCTCTCTTCATTCCAGTTTTTCTAGAACCTCTGCATTTGATTGATTTTGTTTCCAGGAAATACGACCTATTCGTCTGTATATCCACATCTCCAGAGATTCAATGTGACTTTCTAGTTGCTTGTTCAATGTCCAATCTTCCGCGCCATACAGTAGCGTTGAATATACGTAGCATTTGACAATTATCATTTTTAATGTGCTGTTAATTTCTCTATATGTTAATACGGATTTTGTGTGGAGATCACCTATTATTCTAAATATAATATTGACATTTAAATTGTATCACAACGCCTCGAGTTCCATACGTTATATCAAGCATTTTCGAGTCCCGTCGGCTGGCCGTATGAAATGACGTCGCGGGCCGGATCCGGCCCGCGGGCCGTAGTTTGGTGACGCCTGGTCTAGGAGAAGGAACCCTGACATAGATGCATGCTCAATAATCTCAGGTCAAGAGACTTGCACAGTTTGGCGTCACTCGCTCACCACCAGACAGAAACCAAAGAGCAGAATACCATACATTTCCTGTCTTAGTTAGTCAGTTAGTTAGTTAATGATTTAATTAATTATTTTGTTTGTAACTTAGTTATTTTGTTAGATAAATTAGTTATTTATTGTGTTTTTAGTTAGTTATTTAGTTAGTTAGTTAGTTACTTACTTGTTTCATTAGTTAGTTAGTTAGTTAGTTATTGTGTTAGTTAGTTAGTTAGTTAGTTAGTTAGTTATTTAGTTAGTTAGTTAGTTAGTTTATTAGTTAGTTAGTTAGTTTATTAGTTGGTTAGTTAGTTAATTTATTAGTTCGTTAGTTAGTTAGTTATTTTATTAGTTAGTTAGTTAGTTAGTTAGTTAGTTGGTTAGTTAGTTATTTATTTTATTACTTAGTTAGTTAGTTAGTTACTTAGTTAGTTATGTTGCTACTTATTTTATTAGTTAGTTAGTTATTTTATTAGTTAGTTAGTTAGTTAGTTAGTTATTTTATTAGTTAGTTAGTTATTTTATTACTTAGTTAGTTAGTTAGTTAGTTATTTTATTAGTTAGTTAGTTAGTTAGTTATTTATTAGTTAGTTAGTTAGTTTATTAGTTAATTAGTTAGTTATTTTATTAGTTAGTTAGTTAGTTATTTTATTAGTTAGTTAGTTAGTTATTTTAGTTAGTTAGTTAGTTATTTTATTAGTTAGTTAGTTAGTTATATTAGTTAGTTAGTAGTTAGTTAGTTAGTTTATTAGTTAGTTAGTTAGTTAGTTAGTTAGTTATTTTATTAGTTAGTTAGTTAGTTATTTTATTAGTTAGTTAGTTAGTTATTTTATTAGTTATTAGTTAGTTAGTTAGTTATTTTATTAATTAGTTAGTTAGTTATTATTTATTAGTTAGTTAGTTAGTTATTTTTATTAGTTAGTTAGTTAGTTTTTATTAGTTAGTTAGTTAGTTATTAGTTAGTTAGTTAGTTAGTTTATAGTTAGTTATTTTATTAGTTAGTTAGTTAGTTATTTTTATTAGTTAGTTAGTTAGTTATTAGTTATGTTAGTTTTATTATTATTAGTGTAGTTAGTTATTTTAGTTAGTTAGTTAGTTAGTTATTTTATTAGTTAGTTAGTTAGTTAGTTAGTTATTAGTTAGTTAGTTAGTTAGTTATTTTATTACTTAGTTAGTTAGTTAGTTAGTTGGTTAGTTAGTTAGTTAGTTATTTTATTAGTTAGTTAGGTAGTTAGTTTATTAGTTAGTTAGTTAGTTTATTAGTTGGTTAGTTAGTTATTTTATTAGTTGGATAGTTAGTTAGTTATTTTATTAGTTAGTTAGTTAGTTAGTTACTTAGTTAGTTATGTTGTTACTTATTTTATTAGTTAATTAGTTAGTTAGTTAGTTATTTTATTACTTAGTTAGCTAGTTAGTTAGTTAGTTATTTTATTACTTAGTTAGCTAGTTAGTTAGTTAGTTATTTAGTTAGTTAGTTAGTTATTTTATTCCTTAGTTAGCTAGTTAGTTAGTTTAGTTTAGTTAGTTAGTTAGTTAGTTATTTTATTAGTTAGTTAGTTAGTTAGTTAGTTATTAGTTAGTTAGTTAGTTAGTTAGTTAGTTAGTTATGTTGTTACTTATTTTATTAGTTAGCTAGTTAGTTATTTATTAGTTAGTTAGTTAGTTAGTTAGTTAGTTAGTTAGTTAGTTAATTAGTTAGTTAGTTAGTTATGTTGTTACTTATTTTATTAGTTAGTTAGTTAGTTAGTTATTTTATTAGTTAGTTAGTTAGTTACTTAGTTAGTTATGTTGTTACTTATTTTATTAGTTAGTTAGTTAGTTAGTTTATTTGTTAGTAGCGTTGAACTAAGACAAACCACGTGTGCAGCATGTCACGTAGAACGAGGACAAACCTTGTGTCAAACATGTCACGTTAAAGTTAGACAAATCATGTGTACATGTCAAGTTTACGTCAAATAGACCACAGATACCGCATGTCATGTTGAAGTCAGACAAACCATGTGTAAATGTCACGTTGACATAAACAAACCGTGGTTACCGCATGTCACGTTTAAGTCAGACAAAACACGTGTATATCATGTCACGTTGGAGTTAGACAAACCATGTGTACATGATGTCACGATGAAGTCGGGCAAACCATGTGTATAACATGTCACGCTGATATCAGACAAACCATTTGTATAACATGTCACGCTGATATCAGACAAACCATGTGTATAACATGTCACGTTGATATCAGACAAACCATGTGTAGTGGATGTCACGTTGAAGTCGGACAAACCATGTCTATATCATGTCACGCATATAGTTTCATGAGCTCACTTGAATATTCTCCTTCCAGTTACAGGTGCTAACTGGATCAGGCGACGACGACCTGGTTCTGTGTCTGCGAGTGGAGGACTATACTCAGGACCCAAACTGTGGGTCAAGGCTGATTATTGCTGGGTTCGACTCCAGGTTCTGGCCGGAAACCCTGGTAGGTGACATCTTGATATCTGGTCATCAACATCATGGTTTAATGAACATAAGATAATGGTGTCATAGATATCTGGTCAACAACATAAAGGTAGTAATGAACATACGATAATGGTGTTATAGATATTTGGTCAACAACATAATGGTAGTAATGAACATAAGATAATGGTGTCATAGATATCTGGTCAACAACATAATGGTAGTAATGAACATAAGATAATGGTGTTATAGATATCTGGTCATCAACATCATGGTAGTAATGAACATAAAATAATGGTGTCATAGATGTCTGGTCAACAACATAATGGTAGTAATGAACATAAGATAATGGTGTTATAGATATCTTGTCATCAACATAATGGTAGTAATGAACATAAGATAATGGTGTCATAGATGTCTGGTCAACAACATAATGGTAGTAATGAACATAAGATAATGGTGTCATAGATGTCTGGTCAACAACATAATGGTAGTAATGAACATAAGATAATGGTGTCATAGATGTCTGGTCAACAACATAATGGTAGTAATGAACATAAGATAATGGTGTCATAGATGTCTGGTCAACAACATCATGGTAGTAATGAACATAAGATAATGGTGTCATAGATGTCTGGTCAACAACATAATGGTAGTAATGAACATAAGATAATGGTGTTATAGATATCTGGTCATCAACATAATGGTAGTAATGAACATAAGATAATGGTGTCATAGATATTTGGTCAACAACATAATGGTAGTAATGAACATAAGATAATGGTGTCATAGATGTCTGGTCAACAACATAATGGTAGTAATGAACATAAGATAATGGTGTCATAGATGTCTGGTCAACAACATAATGGTAGTAATGAACATAAGATAATGGTGTCATAGATGTCTGGTCAACAACATAATGGTAGTAATGAACATAAGATAATGGTGTCATAGATGTCTGGTCAACAACATAATGGTAGTAATGAACATAAGATATTGGTGTTATAGATATCTGACCATCAACATAATGGTGGTAATGAACATAAGATAATGGTGTCATAGATGTCTGGTCAACAACATAATGGTAGTAATGAACATAAGATAATGGTGTTATAGATGTCTGGTCAACAACATAATGGTAGTAATGAACATAAGATAATGGTGTCATAGATGTCTGGTCAACAACATAATGGTAGTAATGAACATAAGATAATGGTGTCATAGATGTCTGGTCAACAACATAATGGTAGTAATGAACATAAGATAATGGTGTCATAGATGTCTGGTCAACAACATAATGGTAGTAATGAACATAAGATAATGGTGTTATAGATATCTGACCATCAACATAATGGTGGTAATGAACATAAGATAATGGTGTCATAGATATCTGGTCAACAAAATCATGGTTTTAATGAACATAAGATAATAGTGTCATAGATATCTGGTCGTCAACATAATGAAATTAATGAACATAAACACACACTCATCAGGCACAGTTCTTCGACACTCATCAGACACAGTTCTTAGACACTCATCGGGCACTCTGCCCTTGGACACTCCTCCCCTCCGACACCCTGTCCATGGGCTGCTCATCAGACACCCTGTATATGGGCTGCACGTCAAATAGTAGTAGTAGTAGTAGTAGTAGTAGTAGTAGTAGTAGTAGTAGTAGTAGTAGTAGTAGTAGGAGTAGTAGTAGTAGTAGTAGTAGTAGTAGTAGTAGTAGTAGTAGTAGTAGTAGTAGTAGTAGTAGTAGTAGTAGTAGTAGTAGTAGTAGGAGTAGGAGTAGTAGTAGTAGTAGTAGTAGTAGTAGTAGTAGTAGTAGTAGTAGTAGTAGTAGTAGTAGTAGTAGTAGTAGAAGTTGTTGTTGTTGTTGTTGTTGTTTTTGTTGTTGTACAGCAGCAGTAGTAGTAGTTATAAATGTAGTAGTAGTAGTAGCGGCAGTAACTGTAGCACTCACAACTGAAGAACTCTCTCTTCTGTAACATCGTCTTTACCAAATGTGCGGCACAGGTCGGCCTGTTCGTCATGACATCTGTATCGTTGTACACGAGCTCATGCCTTCAACTCTCTCACTGACTCCTTCAACTCTCTCACTGACCCCTTCAACTCTCTGACTGACCCCTTCATCTCTCTCACTGACCCCTTCAACTCTCTCACTGACCCCTTCAACTCTCTCACTGACCCCTTCAACTCTCTCACTGACCCCTTCAACTCTCTCACTGACCCCTTCAACTCTCTGACTGACCCGTGTATTCACGATGTAGGTGATTGACTGTAGCCACAGATCCCTTCAACTCTCTGACTGACCCGTGTACTCACGCCCTAGGTGTTCGACTGTAGCCACAGATCCCTTCAACTCTCTGACTGACCCGTGTACTCACGCCCTAGATGTTCGACTGTAGCCACTGACCCCTTCAACTCTCTGACTGACCCGTGTACTCACGCCCTAGATGTTCGACTGTAGCCACAGATCCCTTCAACTCTCTGACTGACCCGTGTATTCACGATCTAGGTGTTTGACTGTAGCCACAGCCAGTCCGTGATTCCCGCTGCCCCAGAGATGTGTTCTCAGGGCAACAGTCTGACTCTGTCCATGATGCGCCACAACCTGTCGGACACTGGTATTAATTTTGCTGCTGTGGTGAAGGCCAAGAGGCATCCACGTAAGTTGTTTGCATCTATGTAAGTTGTTGGCATCCATGTAAGTTTAGTCATCCATGTAAGTTGTAGGCATCCGTGTAAGTTGTTGGCGCCCATGTAAGTTGTAGGCATACATGTAATTTGTAGGCATCCATGTAAGTTGTTGGCATCCATTAAACTTTTTGGCATCTATGTAAG
>JACEFZ010010791.1:0-80364 GCA_014155875.1 Cepaea nemoralis | reverse complement strand
TTTTTTTTTTTTTCAAAAATTTTTAAATTTGGTTTTTTTTTTTCACTAAATAATGGTGATTTCTAACTACCAAATAACAAAATAAAGTTATATATGCATTTGAACGATTTGCAATTCAATAATTAATAGAAAATGAAGTTATAGGTACTGTTAATAAAATAATAATATACATATATCACAGTTACATTTCTATATCTAATTACACTAAATCGACATCCTCCTTTGCGTTGTGAAGATGGAGCAATACTCTTTGTAGACTATTATAACATAGTTCATTTCGGCAAAGTCTTCTATGCTCTCCTTCGTGGATAGTGTATAAATATAGTTTCCTACTAAGTTATGTAGGTTCATAGCTATCACTTTAATGTTCCTCTAGCTTAGGTGTGTGTCAGCGCATGTTACTTCTGCGTCTGTTCGTTACACTTCTCATAGCACTGTTAATTTCACACAGGTTACATATTTGGCGATGATAACGCACTTACACTGTATCATAATGACCACATACGGCACTGAGTTATCTAACATTACCGTGTCACTGTTTCTGGTGGTCTGTGGTCGATCCCTTCCTGTAAATCAGGTATTTCAATGGATGATGGTCGACTCAAAATGTCCGCAACAGTGTTCAATCATCCTTTTAAGTGCTGGATGGTAAACGTGTAATTTTGGAGAATCAAAGCCCACCTGTAAATTCTGTTATTGCTAGGAAGTCCAGACTGCATCACAGACAACGGAGAGTTATCGGATTGGATTACAAACTGTGCTCCTGCCAAAAATCTATGAAATTTCTTGACGCAATAGATCAAACTGAGGCCCTCCAATTCGGATGCTGAGTATTTTGATTCAGCAGGGGTAATCTTGCGACTTACGTACATTACGGGGTGGAACGTCGCGTCGTAGAACTGTCCTAGTATCCCAGATATGGATATGGCAGTCGCATCTGTGCGTAAGAAATAAGTGAGTTTTGGATTAGGCATACGAAGGATAGGTGGAACGCTGAAAAGATATTTCAATTTTGATACCGCACTTATTAATTCTGCATCTTGTGCAGATAACTTAGCCGAAGCTTTTAAGATGTTAGAAAAAACACTGGTGATTTCCGCCAGATTTGGAATGAATTTACTATAGTAGTTTACCAGACCCAGTAAACTTCGGACCTGTTTCTTGGTCTGTCATCAGTTTTTAATTGGCCCCTGCAGATGGTATGACCCAGGAAGTCAATTTGTTCCATGCCCAACTCTACTTTGGTCGGCTTCGCTGTGAGCCCAAATAATCGCAACCTGTCGAAGACTTGTCGAAGTTTCAGTAGGTGTGTTGTCCAGTCTTCCGTATGGATGCATATGTCATCTATATAAGTTGAAATATTGGTCATCTGTTCGTTTCGTTTCTATCTTTATGCTGTCAATGGTCGCAGTCGTGTCTACCCTAGGGACTGGTAATTCCATCTCGTCTTCGTCTGTCTCGTTCAATACTGCTGTGTTGCTAGCTGTGTGTGCTGTTACCTGGCTAAGTGTGTTTGCGTTGTCGCTGTTGTGTGTCGCCCTATCTAGTGAAGTTGTGTTGTGTACGTCTGTCGTCTCATTGCTTGGTGTTGGTGCAATTTGTTCGTCTGTCTGTTGTTCTTGTCGTGAAAAATATGGTTTCAGCATGTTGATATGAAATATTTTTAAGTGTCCTTTTATCGATATTTCATACTCCACATCTGATATTTTACGTTCAACGGTGAAAGGTCCTTGCCAAGATGTTAGTAACATATTATGTTTATCAGGTAGTAGAATCAAAACCTTCTGGTTTGGTTCAAGGTGAATAGTTTTAGCACCTTTATTTGCATAGTTGTGGTTTCCATTACTCGATACCTGCTTTAGGGATCTAGCAATATCGACCGCTATACTCTCATGTGGTCTAGATGCTAGTACTTACCGTTGAACTTTGGACTTCACATGCTTTCCCTTTCGTACAAGATGTTGACAGACAGTACAAGATCGACAGAAAGATTTTATGTCGGAACAGAATGTAGGCCAGTAAAATTGTGATAGAACTCTGGCTTGCGTTTTATAATAGGTCAAATGTTCAGCACACGGTGACTCATGTGCGATTTTTAGCACATTTTGTCGGTATGTTACAGGTAGCACCGTCTGCTGAATTTCATGGTTATTATATGTGTAATAACGCATGAGAATTCCGTTAAGTTTTCTAAAGTACCAGGAAGCATTTTTAGACACTTTCTTTCGCTCACACAACAAGTTAAAATAAGGTGTGATTGTTTGGTCGGTGCTTTGTGCCTCTATCAAATTTTGTCGAGTAGTGTTGGTATCTGCACCACTTGGTGTTAATAGCTGTAGCATTTCGTTTTGTAAGTCAGTATAATTTGTTTCTGTATCTGACTTAGTTACAGCGTTGGCCATGTGTGTATCTTTCTAGGCTCTTACGTCGTCTTCTGTACATTCCTTCAATGCATCTAGGTTCCTAAAATAAGATCCGTGCATGGATCTTGAAGGATAGCGCATGTAAATGTGCCGGTAAGGAACGGGGTATTGATATGCGCTTTTGTCAGTGGATATTTCTCGATGGTTCCCGAGAAAGTACGGCATTTGACAAATTCACCCGTATAATCTTCTGGTCTAGCAAGTTCTCTCCTTAAACCCAGCAGAGTGCTGCCGCTATCAACTAAACATTGGCATGGTTGCCCATTGACCAGTGCATCGTAGAACTTAAGTTTACCTTTGGAGGCACACGCTGCGTTAGCATCTTCATTTGAACAATGTATTATGTGCCCACATTCCAATTTACCTTCCGCATGAAATTGATGGCATACTTTACAATTCTTAAAGTCTAAAATATCTGTTACTGATGCTACACTCTGACATTCACTCGTTGGCAACACATTCACAAGTTCCGGATCAATGTCACTCTCATCGTCTGATGATGTATCAATGAGTGCTGCATTATTTGCCTTCATTCTCTGTCTCCCAATACATTTATTGCTATAGTGGCCATAACTTGAACAAAAATAACATTTAACAGCACGTTTAAAGGATGATCTTCTGCTTTCTTGCTTCTTCAACACTGATTCTAAGTGTGACGGATATGCGGGGTTCTTATCACACATCGAGTAAGTCGGATGGAAAAGATTGCAATAGTTACATCGAGGTGGTTTCTGATATGGTTTGTCCTTCTTACGGTAATCTTTCTGGTTGTAAGATCTATCAGGAACTTTGTTTGCAAAAGCTGTAATTTCTGTGTCATGTGATGTAGTTTTAAAAATGTCCCGATTAGATGAAAAGTAAGCTGACCCCCGTTTCTCTAATTGCTGAATGGAATCAATATCTGACTGTTGTAAAAACTTCGCAAAAGGGGTAGGAACGGTAGAAATTACTTTGTCCATTACCATCAGCTCTTCTAGTTTTTCATAGCTGTTTCCTACTTTAGCAGCTCTAGTCCACTTTTTAAATGTGCTCTGCACGTTCGAGATGTAGTCTAAGAAGGTTTCATTTGCTTTTGGCTTAATCTGTGAGAATTGAATTTGGTACCCAGTAGCGTCTAAAAGAAAATGTTGCATTATCCTATCGTGTATGTACTGATAATTGTTTCTAAGCTCTGTAGGTATGGCTTCTATTACTTTTAAAGGCTCCCCACTGAGGTTCCTCATGTAAATCATTGCCCAATCATCTAAAGGTATTTTCTGTGTCTTTAGTTGGAATTCTATGTTCTCAGTCCATGCGCTAATTGAATCACATACACTGTATTATATTTCATGCGAATGATAAATGGAAAAATGTGATAGATGGTGATAAATGGTGTTAATGGATGATTGATATGATCGTCTGAATGATTGTTAGATGATATGTGAGATGATTCGTCGTATGACAGTTGATGTCGTCTTGTCTTCACTTTCTGACTATGGCGTATCTTCGATCTAGGCTTCAGTTTGTCGCTAATCTATTTACTGACTTCGTAGAATGGTGACATTGATGGCTGTATCACACGCAATGAAATGTACACGGTGGTTACGATGGTAATATTCAATAATCATTGTATACATTTCTATTGATGTTTGTATAATAACACCCTTTCAAATTAATATTTGTAGAATTTCATACTATAGCGATTTAATTTGGCTCAATTGTGGTTCACACTCCACAAATGGTATGATTGTATAATTCACCAAAGAAAATTCTTTATGTCATGTATGGAAACAAATTTACATTACTTTGAAATATATCACACAGTAATGATGTTGAATCGTGCAATGAACTGATGCTGGATCAGAAATTTATAATACCAATCGATAGCTGGCGTTGGTTTAGTGGTTTATAACACCACTTGCCTGCTGGCGTAAACTGTTGGTTAAATATTACAACAAATGCCTGCTATGATTGCTCTGCTAGCGTTCGTTCACTGTATTCTGACAGCAATTACTTTGCTGGCGTTGGTTCACTGTGTTCTGACACCAATTGGGGTCCTGCCTGTCAGCGACTTGTTCGCTGCAGATTCTCAGGACTCCCCTACTTTCGCACCGCACGAAATAACAACTCGTGACATTTGCGAAAGGAATGTAATTTATTTAGAGCCGACATTTCAATGGCTCTGCGAGCGTAATACTTCATCATCGTTATACAACATGAATGCAATTAAGTGGTGAGAAATGATGCTCGAAATCACAATCTAAATGAATAGCCTATTGTTTGCCTATTGCCTAGAAACTATAGCATTGGTTAAGGATACGTCTGCTCTCTACCGTCTCCAGTCGGGTCTGTCCACACGCTACACATTGCGTGGACAAGCACGGACACTGTCCTCTCCGTGCAGTAGCTATTATTGCGTGCATGGTCTCGCAAGCATGCTGGCTTGTGAGCTCGAGTAACCGGGCACTTCACGGTTACTCGCAAGGACAAGCTTGCCAATGGCTTGGGGAAAGCCCTCGCTCAGTTGTACGCATTGGCCCCTGGTCTGACACAAATGTGTCTCCTTGTGAGGCTATTTATAGTGCTTGGTGTCTCTCCTGTCTGGTGTCTCCCTACTAGACTTATGTTTACTCTCCTTAACTCTGTAAGGTCTTATTGGAGATCTTGACAAATACATACTGAGATGCATACTGAGATACATAGAACACATACTGAGATAGATAGAATACATACTGAGATACATAGAACATATACTGAGATACATAGAATACATACTGAGATACATAGAATACATACTGAGATACATAGAATACATACTGAGATACATAGAATACATACTGAGATACATAGAATACATACTGAGATACATAGAATACATACTGAGATACATAGAATACATACTGAGATACATAGAACACATACTGAGATACATAGAATACATACTGAGATAGATAGAATACATACTGAGATAGAATACATACTGAGAAGCATACTGAGATACATAGAATACATACTGAGATTCTCAGTTTGAGATGAAAAGAAGTCGACCTCACAGCCAAGTTAAAGTTTTATGAATTAGTGTAGTTCTACCAATTATCTTCCTCTTCTTCTTCCTCTTCTTCTTCTTCTTCTTCTTCGGGTTCCTGGTCCTAGCAGATATCGGCGATAATGAGGTTGTTAGGAAGAGAGGAAGAGGAAGAGGAAGGCGAGAGATAAGATTGGTGCAGGATGTGGCGGATGATCTCCAGATGGGTGTATCAGACGCGGGACATCTTGCTTATGATCGAGGGGTTTTCCAGACGGTTCTATGGGAGCGAGGTACTGCAAATGGCATGCTACTGAACGAATGGTATTCTTTACAATAATATTTGTTGTTCAGCTGCTTTCCGTATTCATCTTTCTCTGCCGCTTTTGTCTTGTATTTTCCCCCACAAGAGCCTGATTTCTCTATTCCATTTGTCTTGTATTTCCCCCACAAGAGTCTTATCTCTCTATTCCATTTGTCTTGTATTTACCCCACAAGAGTCTTATCTCTCTATTCCAGTTGTCTAGTATTTCCCCCATACAAGCCTGATTTCTCTGTTTTGCCTCTTTTGTTCATGTCCCACATATTTTATTTGTCATTTCCTTATTATTTTGTTGTGGTTATCGCCACCACTGCGGATCTCAGTACCTCAGTTTTCTTCTCTGTCGCTTGCATGTTGCTCGAATGTTTAAGATTAGTATCCAGAAAAATTTCAATGAGGAGCCTGACTAAGGCACAGGGATAAAGTTACACACAGCAGGTCCCCTCTAGATGACTTTTTAAAACAATAGTAAACATACGACGGCGGGTCGTTGACGAAGTTGGTAACAAACAGACTTGGTAACGTCATGACCACGGTCAGTGCTGATTAGACACCTGGTCTTGTTGCTGGCCAAAGTCAGGGAAAGATTGGCCGCCTATTACGCCAGGCTGTCAGGGAAAGATTGGCCGCCTATTACTCCAGGCTGTCATTGAAAGATTGGTCGCCTATTACTCCAGGCTGTCAAGGAAAGATTGGCCGCCTATAACTCCAGGCTGTCAGGGAAAGATTGGTCGCCTATTACTCCAGGCTGTCATTGAAAGATTGGTCGCCTATTACTCCAGGCTGTCAGGGAAAGATTGGCCGCCTATAACTCCAGGCTGTCAGGGAAAGATTGGTCGCCTATTACTCCAGGCTGTCAGGGAAAGATTGGCCACCTATTACTCCAGGCTGTCAGGGAAAGATTGGCCACCTATTACTCCAGGCTGTCAGGGAAAGATTGGTCGCCTATTACTACAGGCTGTCAGGGAAAGATTGGTCGCCTATTACTCCTGGCTGTCAGGGAAAGATTAGCCACCTATTACTCCAGGCTATCAGGGAAAGATTGGTCGCATATTACTACAGGCTGTCAGGGAAAGATTGGTCGCCTATTACTCCAGGCTGTCAGGGAAAGATTGGCCACCTATTACTCCAGGCTGTCAGGGAAAGATTGGCCACCTGTTACTTCAGGCTGGCAGGGAAAGATTGGTCGCCTATTACTGCAGGCTGTCAGGGAAAGATTGGCCACCTATTACTCCAGGCTGTCAGGGAAAGATTGGCCACCTATTACTGCAGGCTGTCAGGGAAAGATTGGCCACCTATTACTCCATGCAGTCAGGGAAAGATTGGCCGCCTATTACTCCAGGCTGTCAGGGAAAGATTGGCCGCCTATTACTCCAGGCTGTCAGGGAAAGATTGGCCGCCTATTACTCCAGGCTGTCAGGTCTACACATTGTGATGTCAGGGAAAGATTGGCCGCCTATTACTCCAGGCTGTCAGGTCTACACATTGTGATGTCAGGGAAAGATTGGCCGCCTATAACTCCAGGGTGTCAGGGAAAGATTGGCCGTCTATTACTGCAGGCTGTCAGGGAAAGATTGGTCGCCTATTACTCCAGGCTGTCAGGGAAAGATTGGTCGCCTAGTACTCCAGGCTGTCAGGGAAAGATTGGTCGCCCATTACTCCAGGCTGTCAGGGAAAAATGGGTCACCTATTACTCCAGGCAGTCAGGGAAAA
Source organism: Cepaea nemoralis (assembly GCA_014155875.1). Lineage (NCBI taxonomy): Eukaryota > Metazoa > Mollusca > Gastropoda > Stylommatophora > Helicidae > Cepaea > Cepaea nemoralis. The sequence goes on along the minus strand of JACEFZ010010791.1, from coordinate 72,902 downwards.
ATTGGTCACCTATTACTCCAGGCTGTCAGGGAAAAATTGGTCACCTATTACTCCAGGCTGTCAGGGAAAGATTGGCCACCTATTACTCCAGGCTGTCAGGGAAAAATTGGTCACCTATTACTCCAGGCAGTCAGGGAAAGATTGGCCACCTTGTGACGAAACGCCTACAGATCGGCAGATCTCTGCATAATATCCCTTTGAAGGGAGTGCGATGCGTTGGTCTCCCTTGAATTTAATATCAATTAATAGGGGATTTCCCATCTGAAGTAGTGCGGGGCGGCGCGATACTAGTTATTTATAGAGAAATCTAGAATGTTCCCCCAAGTGCGTACGTGGTCGAGATCTTTAGGTTCACGAGTGCTTCATGCAGCACGGGTTGGTAGAACTTGTCGTGACTCTGGTTTTCCCCATGGGTCATGGAATTCACGCGGCCCGTGTAGGCAAGTTGAAGGCGCACTGAGTTAGTCGTGATGAGTTGCCAGCCAGACCTCAGCGTAAGACAGATCACAGCCACAGGGCTGCTGTAATTATGATGTCAATGAGCGCGGCCAGAGCGGACATCTGCAGTCGAGTTCGTGATTGTTAAATCACAGGTTCTGTTATTGCTATACTGAAGAAGATTCGAGAGCTTCACCATGAGCTCTATGGGCCCACTCATTCCAGTGCCTATCAAGATGTTGATTGAGGCCATACTGGGAGTGGTCTTCTGATTCTGCGAGATCAATGTTGGAAGGAGCTGAGTGCTGAATATGTCGGTAGGTCTAGGTTAGGACCTCCGCCAAGAGTCCGACGAGTGTCATCCGATCCCGAGAGGATCCAACACTGAAACGTCTGGTGATTCTAGCCAGTGAAGCACTGGTGAAATTCAAACTCAGTGTAAACCTTGGTGATTGCAAGATCGTGAACTTTCAAGTTGAGCCAAGTGATCATTGTTACCGGTCACCCGGCCCGGCTGGGTTGTCATGGAACACCGTGTATAATTTTATGCTTGAATAGTGTATTTACATTGGTTTACCTTTATGAAGCCAACATGTGGTCCAGTGAACTAAGACATTGATTACATAAGGGGTGGGAACACCAGAGGGACATGTTTGTTAAGGTAGGGAGCTACCTCATTCCAACGTGGTGAACTGTTGACAGTGAATGCTAGGTTGTGATTGATACCCATCGATCAGGGTAGTTACACGAGACTGTGTGAAGATCTATTGGTCAAAGGACATGGAAATAAGGTGAAGTGTTAGTCACCTGATAGACTTTGCCAGTGACGTTTTGTGTTCATGTGGAGCAACCGCGCATTTTGTAGGTGACATATCAGTGTGTGGGTCACTTATGAGATAGAAGAGTGACCAGGCTCTTGTGAATTTTGATACGATGCTACATGTACTTTTTCTGCAAGTGGGAGACCGCTAATATTCTAGGGTCGGCCCAGACTTCATCAGGAGTGTGACGAGTGAAATTGTACGACAGCAAGGAAGGATCCTTGTTCATCGGTGCAGTGTCAGTCAGGCAGTGGTACTGCGCTTGATCAGTCCGTGATTGGTTCTTTGGGAGAAGAGGGAACTTTGGAGAGGCAGCAGACCTTGGAGTTCCGGTCCACTGGAGGAGCCTGGGTGAGTCGCTACCACGACTGGACAACCGCACGAGCTATCGTCCGCCTCCATGATGAAGAATCCTCATCTGCATATCTGCTCTTGTACATAGTACCTTCTAGTCTGGCTTTCAGCCATCCTTCTCTGTGTTGTGGTTGACTTAGTTCAGAATTAATTTTTTTGTTTTCTTAGCTATGACTTTGTGCAGTGATATGACTGGTGTCTGGTCCGAGACCCTTGGGGTAGGGAACCCTAGGTGAGGGAGGGGAGGTCCAGCTGTCCCGGCTTGTGTGGGGCCTGGTAGATGAAGAGTGCTATTGAGGTGGTTGGAGCAAAGGCTGGGGATATTATCTATCGTGGCAAACCAGTCCAAGCCCCGGCGGTCTTGTCACAAGATAGAGTGGGGGCTCGTCCGGGATCTTCTCTTTGTTCTGACATCTCGTAGGAATAGGTTATAGTGTCATCTGTCCTATACCTATTGTCTACTTGACGAGTAGGGCTACTGAAACCTTTCTCTTCGACGTGGACAGACATTTAGTTAAGTTAGTATAGATACATAGTTACAGTGTTGGTTGGAGTACAGTTAGCATTGTGATTGGGTATTGCATATCTATACTGATACTAAGTTACACTAAGCATGGCTACTCGTACTTTAGATTTAGCTAAGGTGCGGGCATCTGCAACTGAGATGGGATTGGAAGGTGAGGAGTTCAAAGCCTATGTACTGGAAGTAGAGAGAAACTTCAGAGCAGAAGAGAGGGAGCGAAGAAAGTCAGAAATTGAGCTTGAAGCTCGAAAGTTAGCACTTGAAGAGCAAAAGTTGGTGGCAGACCAACAGGCACAAAAACTTGCAGATGACCTAGAGTCTAAGAAATTAGAAGCTAGGAAATTGGAAATGGAACATGAGTTCCGTATGAAGCAACTTGAGGTAGAGGCTAAATCTGTTGGTGATTCTGAGGGAGCAGTAGGTGGAGTAGCTTTACCTACCTCATCAGCAGCCAGCAGACCAGCTTACCATGCTATGAAATGGCCGTTTCCGTCATTTGAACCGGACCAAGAGAAGATAGATCAATTCTTAGAGAAGTTCGAGGCAATGTGTAAAGCTATGGGCTTAGAGCCTGAGCGTTGGAATCTTAAGCTTTCATAAGGACTCCGTGGCACCGCGTACGAAGTGTATGCGCGTCTTCCCCCAGGGATGGAAAATGATTATCCAACCCTGAAATCGGCTCTTTTGAAAAGATTCGAAATGACAGCCCATGCTTACAGGCGGAGGTTCAGAACTTCCAAGAGAGAACCAGGTGAGATGTTCTCGGCCTATAGTGTGAGGCTGAACTCATACCTGTTGAAATGGATGGCGTTGGCCAATTTCAAAGAGGATTATGAGAGTCTGAGAGAGTTGATGGTGGTGGATCAAATGAAAATGCAGATGTCCAAGCCTTTAAGGAATTTCTTAGGGGAAAATGGGGCGGAAAGGCTAGACATAGTAAATAAGTTAGCTGAAAGGTATGTGGAAGTCTATGGTGAGACTGGGGATTCCAGTCAGACTGATTCACAGAAAAGGCAGAAGGGGCTTGAGCAGAAGCCCAAGACCAAAGGTCCCAAAGAATCATCCAATGTAGCAGATCCTGTGGTAAAAGACTCTGGTAAGAAACCCGATAAGCAAAGCCCTCCCGCCTCCCCAAACGGAAGTGGAGTAAGAGGTGGTGTAAGTACTGTAAGTCTCCTTCCCATAATACTGTAGATTGTCTGAGGAAGCCAAAGGACTTGCACTTTGCGTGTCTCGCCTCTAATAGGGGTAGACCTAGCGAGACCACACCTAAGGGTCGGGAGAAACCAAAGTCTGAGACATCACCTGTGGTCGAAACGATAGAGGTGAATGGGAAGCAGGTGGAATGTCTATACGATACAGAATTGCAGTTTGAAGCTGTAATCTCATCCCACCTTGTGAGCCCAGGGCAGCTCACCGGCGAGACAAGAGAATTCCAGCTGGCCATGAAGAGCTCCGTAGCTATGAACTTGCCGATTGCTCGGATTGACATTCGGTGCAAGTATGTTACTGGTAGCATCAAGGAGGCTGTGCTGCCTGATCCTATTTACCCTTTGATCCTCGGTCGTCCACATGTATTCCTGGGGGACCCCAGGGAACATGGTCTAGTGAGCGCTAGGCAGGCCAGGGCTAAGGATGGAGAAAGGCAGTGTGGTAAGTTGATAGACCATTCTCTTGCGAGGTTAGTGAGCAGTGCTCAAAGTAGGGACCAGACTTTGCGTCCTTACTTACTGGAGGTGTCCCAAAGTTCTGACCCGCCAACTCCGGGTCAGTTCTATGTAGAAAACCGGTTGCTTTATCGTAGAGCCGGGCAAGGGGATAGCCAGTACGGTCAGATTGTAGTCCCTACTGACTACAGATCCCGCTTGATACATAGAGTGCATACCTTATCCTTAACCGGAAATAAGGATGTGGGGACAACCGTCCAGTGTCTTTCCTGCCACTACCACTGGCTTGGAATGACAGGCGACGTGCGGAGATATATCCGGTCGTGCCCAACGTGTTGTCTGGCAGCACCAAAGCACAGGACCAGAAACTGTTTATCTCTGCAGATTGGAGATAGGGTTCTCGCGCTTCTCCCAATCGAGGGGGCGGAATTCGAACTCGGATGGCAGGGCCCTTTTCCTGTGGAACGGATAATGTCCCGATCCACGTATGAGGTGAAGGTCCGTGGGGAATTGCGTAAGTTCCATTGTACTCTCCTTCAGAATTTGGAGAGGTCCGAGGTAGTTTCTCCACAAGTTAGTGCGACTACCATCGCGCTAGATTCGGTTCTGGGTCCAGACGAGGGCGAGGAAGACTCAGTCCTACGCAGTACATCCTGTGGGGAGGGTTTGCGGTCTCCTGAGCGTTCAACCGTAGATAGGGCGAACAGGCTCCGTCGGGAAGAGGCCCATGGTGTTAAGCACACTGGGAATCGAGGTCGGACAGGCGAAGTCACATCTGGCACGACGGGATCGTCGGGTGACTCGATACGCCGACAGGCTCACTGTCCTTACTCGCGGGAGAGAAGGCAGGAGCAAGGGTACTCCAGACGAACCTGGAGTAAGCGACCATTCATTTCGGTCGACATCCGCGAACAGTCCACGAGGGTGATGCCGAGTCGGGATAGGAAAAATCCTATTGTCGGAAGGGACGAACGAACCTTCAGTAAAGTAACCGATGGCCTACACCAGGTGGATGCGGAACAGTCCAGTGTAGAGGACAGATCCTGTAAGCCAATCACCAGGCCGTTACGTTTCGGGCCTAATCGCTGGAGATAACGTATGTTTGAGGCGGTGGTTGGTGAGCCAGCATCCATACCATTCTGGTAGATCTCCCCAGGGAAAGTGAACGTTATGGAACGTCCTTTCCTGGAAATCCAATCTTGATAGAGTAGAGGTTCAGAGTTCAGACCGATCTTTGTCTAGTGAGTTCGACCGGGTCGACCATCTTAAGTGGGGGCCTATGTGACGAAACGCCTACAGATCGGCAGATCTCTGCATAATATCCCTTTGAAGGGAGTGCGATGCGTTGGTCTCCCTTGAATTTAATATCAATTAATAGGGATTTCCCATCTGAAGTAGTGTGGGGCGGCGCGATACTAGTTATTTATAGAGATATCTAGAATGTTCCTCCAAGTGCGTACGTGGTCGAGATCTCTAGGTTCACGAGTGCTTCATGCAGCACGGGTTGGTAGAACTTGTCGTGACTCTGGTTTTCTCCATGGGTCATGGAATTCACGCGGCCCGTGTAGGCAAGTTGAAGGCGCACTGAGTTAGTCGTGATGAGTTGCCAGCCAGACCTCAGCGTAAGACAGATCACAGCCACAGGGCTGCTGTAATTATGATGTCAATGAGCGCGGCCAGAGCGGACATCTGCAGTCGAGTTCGTGATTGTTAAATCACAGGATCTGTTATTGCTATACTGAAGAAGATTCGAGAGCTTCACCATGAGCTCTATGGGCCCACTCATTCCAGTGCCTATCAAGAAGTTGATTGAGGCCATACTGGGAGTGGTCTTCTGATTCTGCGAGATCAATGTTGGAAGGAGCTGAGTGCTGAATATGTCGGTAGGTCTAGGTTAGGACCTCCGCCAAGAGTCCGACGAGTGTCATCCGATCCCGAGAGGATCCAACACTGAAACGTCTGGTGATTCTAGCCAGTGAAGCACTGGTGAAATTCAAACTCAGTGTAAACCTTGGTGATTGCAAGGTCGTGAACTTTCAAGTTGAGCCAAGTGATCATTGTTACCGGTCACATGGCCTGTGTGCTATGCTCGGCCGGCTGGGTTGTCATGGGAACACCGTGTATAATTTTATGCTTGAATAGTGTATTTACATTGGTTTACCTTTATAAAGCCAACATGTGGTCCCGTGACCTAAGACATTGATTACATAAGGGGTGGGAACACCAGAGGGACATGTTTGTTAAGGTAGGGAGCTACCTCATTCCAACGTGGTGAACTGTTGACAGTGTATGCTAGGTTGTGATTGATACCCATCGATCAGGGTAGTTACATGAGACTGTGTGAAGATCTATTGGTCTAAGGACATGGAAATAAGGTGAAATGTTAGTCACCTGATAGACTTTGCCAGTGACGTTTTGTGTTCATGTGGAGCAACCGCGCATTTTGTAGGTGACATATAAGTGTGTGGGTCACTTATGAGATAGAAGAGTGACCAGGCTCTTGTGAATTTTGATACGGTGCTACATGTACTTTTTCTGCAAGTGGGAGACCGCTAATATTCTAGGGTCGGCCCAGACTTCATCAGGAGTGTGACGAGTGAAATTGTACGACAGCAAGGAAGGATCCTTGTTCATCGGTGCAGTGTCAGTCAGGCAGTGGTACTGCGCTTGATCAGTCCGTGATTGGTTCTCTTGGGAGAAGAGGGAACTTTGGAGAGGCAGCAGACCTTGGAGTTCCGGTCCACTGGAGGAGCCTGGGTGAGTCGCTACCACGACTGGACAACCGCACGAGCTATCGTCCGCCTCCATGATGAAGAATCCTCATCTGCATATCTGCTCTTGTACATAGTACCTTCTAGTCTGGCTTTCAGCCATCCTTCTCTGTGTTGTGGTTGACTTAGTTCAGAATTAAATTTTTTGTTTTCTTAGCTATGACTTTGTGCAGTGATATGACTGGTGTCTGATCCGAGCCCCTTGGGGTAGGTAACCCTAGGTGAGGGAGGGGCTTTCCAGCTGTCCCGGCTTGTGTGGAGCCTGGTAGATGAAGAGTGCTATTGAGGTGGTTGGAGCAAAGGCTGGGGATATTATCTATCGTGGCAAACCAGTCCAAGCCCCGGCGGTCTTGTCACACACCTATTACTCCAGGCTGTCAGGGAAAGATTGGTCGCCTATTACTTCAGGCAGTCAGGGAAAGATTGGTCGCCTATTACTCCAGGCAGTCAGGGAAAGATTGGTCGCCCATTACCCCAGGCAGTCAGGGAAAGATTGGCCGCCCATTACTCCAGGCTGTCAGGGAAAGATTGGTCGCCTATTACTCCAGGCTCTCATGGAAAGATTGGTCGACTATTACTCCAGGATGTCAGGGAAAGATTGGTCGCCCATTACTCCAGGCTGTCAGGGAAAGATTGGCAGCCTATTACTCCAGGCTGTCAGGGAAAGATTGGTCGCCTATTACTCCAGGCTGTCAGGGAAAGATTGGTCGCCTATTACTCCAGGCAGTCAGGGAAAGATTGGTCGCCCATTACTCCAGGCTCTCAGGGAAAGATTGGTCGCCCATTACTCCAGGCTGTCAGGGAAAGATTGGTCGCCCATTACTCCAGGCAGTCAGGGAAAGATTGGTCGCCCATTACTCCAGGCTCTCAGGGAAAGATTGGTCGCCCATTACTCCAGGCTCTCAGGGAAAGATTGGTCGCCCATTACTCCAGGCTCTCAGGGAAAGATTGGTCGCCCATTACTCCAGGCTGTCAGGGAAAGATTGGTCGCCCATTACTCCAGGCAGTCAGGGAAAGATTGGCCACCTATTACTCCAGGCTGTCAGGGAAAGATTGGTCGCCTATTACTCCAGGCAGTCAGGGAAAGATTGGTCGCCCATTACTCCAGGCTCTCAGGGAAAGATTGGTCGCCCATTACTCCAGGCTGTCAGGGAAAGATTGGTCGTCCATTACTCCAGGCTCTCAGGGAAAGATTGGCAGCCCATTACTCCAGGCTGTAAGGGAAAGATTGGTCGCCTATTACTCCAGGCTGTCAGGGAAAGATTGGTCGCCCATTACTCCAGGCAGTCAGGCCAACAAAATGTAATGGTACTATCACGTCACAGACACATAGCAAGAAACTACTTCAGATAAAATTAATATTTTTATTTAAATGTATGACAACCAGAACATGACAATCAAAAGTGAAGACATGGGAAAATGTCATACATTCTGAATACATCAGCTCTATAATCAACAACAGCGGAGACTTGACAGTCCGCGACTGATCACAGCAATACACAGGTTAATTAACTACAATGTAGGCTGTTGACAGGAAGTCAAACAGGTTAATCAACTACAATGTAGGCTGTTGACAGGAAGTCAAAAGTGACTGATCACAGCAATACACAGGTTAATCAACTACAATGTAGGCTGTTGACAGGAAGTCAAAAGTGACTGATCACAGTAATACACAGGTTAATCAACTACAATGGAGGCTGTTGACAGGAAGTCAAAAGTGACTGATCACAGCAATACACAGGTTAATCAACTACAATGTAGGCTGTTGACAGGAAGTCAAAAGTGACTGATCACAGCAATACACAGGTTAATCAACTACAATGGAGGCTGTTGACAGGAAGTCAAAAGTGAATGATCACAGCAATACACAGGTTAATCGGTATTAAGATCCTATTTTAGCTGATGAGTTGGTGTAATCACTTGGAGGCTTCTTTGATAATGTCATGAGTGCAATCGGACGATAGATCGGTGCCAGAGCTCAACGTCCGCTAAGAGAGTGAAATACTGGCCACCTACTCTTCCGTGCACATAGACCTACAAAATGTGATGTTCCTATCACATCACAGATCTACAGCAAATGATGCCACAACGTCAAGTCTGAGAATGGAGGTGGAGGCGATGTCGGCAGCTTTCCGCTGGTTAGAGAACAAACTGTATATCCATGTTGTGATTGTAACCGATTCACAAATCATGCTGACAAACGTAAAGATCAGCATGCTTCGTGCAGAATGGTATGCATCGATTCAGAGGTCATGGGTTGTGAGCATTCGCTGGATCTTTTCTCTAGGACACTGGTGTGATTAGCAATGAGACAAATTGGCTGGTGCCGCATCGGTAAGGGGTAATTTGATGGATGGTAAGACAGATGTGGTGAAGGCCCACTTGGAGAATGTGAAAAATGCAGAAGAACAGATAGACTACCATGGTCTAGAGAGAATGCGGCACCAAGGGGTGGTTAGAGGATCTGGTCGACAGTCGTCACTCAGAGGTAAAGGAAGACGGACATATAATCAGATTGCGACAGGCATCATTAGTATTGGAACTCTGTGCTGGCTGTTGAAGATGAGGAGTGTGCGCGCGTGGGAATGCCCTGAGTGCAATTATGTCAGTTCTTGACTCAACTCAACTCAACTCACAGCAGGTTCCTGCTTCCAAACTGGTCGAAGTGGTTCGGAAGCTGTTGTGAGAACCTACATCTTTCCCTTGGCAACATAAGGATGGGAGTCATGAACTGGTTAGCAATCACTCAACAAGAAAATAGCGACTTTTGAACTGAAAAGTTACAGAAAAATGTTCAGAATAACCTGGACCAAGAAGAAGAAAAATACCTTCATTATGCCAGATCTGAGCTTGAAGGCAACCAGCTCACAAACTGTGTCATGTCTCAGACACTGAAATACTTTGGCCATGTGAAACATCACAGTAGTTTAGAGAGTACAGTCACAGAAATGTGGTTCCTGGAAGTAGAGGCTGGGGCTGACAAGCACAGAGATGGACACGGGACATTAGAGACACCAGGGCCATGAACATAGGTGGGGCAGGGCAACTGGGCAGGGACTCACAGTATGTCCGGCGGGCCAAAATTGCAGCACCATTTTGCGAGGTACCTCCTCCATGCTGATTATAGTAAAGGTGTAAAACCCAAACAGGACAGTCGTGGGCAATATCTAGGCTACACAGTGACATCTGACAGGGGATGTGACATCTGTGTGACACAGAGATAAAGAACATAATCATCATATTCAAAGCTTCTTGTACAAAAATTAGCAATGTCATTAAAACAAATGCCAAGTGAAAAAACTCTGCTTATTGAAAAGTTGTGTGAGGAATATTCCTCTGGACGTACAATAAATAATGAAATGTTGATTTTACAAATACATTTACTTGCTTTGAACTCAAGTGTAGTCCATACATGTGCTACTACTTATGGTGCACTGGACTGATTTTTTATGTGGATTAGCTTTCCCCTTTACCAGTGTCCCTTGCTATCAGGTGAACCCACTCTGACTTCTGAGGTACTTGTAATTTACGTTCCCATGTCAAGGACAGGAAGTCAACATTTTAGTCCATGTGACCGGTGTAGGGGTTGAACCTGCTACCTCATCATCAGCTCACTGGAAGTGTAAGAGCAATGAGCACCTCAATAAAATGGTGATGAAACTGGAGGCAATAGAAATCTAGTTTTTGAAAAGAATGTCGAGAATATGAGGACGGAGAAGAAAACAAACATGGCAGAGAAGAAAACAAACAGTGAAGTATTAAGAGAGGTTAGATGTTGCGAGATCACACAACAAAACCATAAGGAAAAGATTAATTGTTTGTAGCATTTTGACAGCAGCTGCAGAATGGAGAAGCTGGCCCTTTGTCAAAGATCTACACAGGAGCTTAGAGAGTTAAGACGGAGCTATACAGAGAACACCAGACAGGAGAGACACGGGCACTATACTTAGCTTGACAACAGGACACACTCGTGTCAACTAAGAGGTCATTGAGTGCTTATGAGCGAGGGTTTCCCAAGAGTATAGGAAACTCGCCTCTCGACGAGTAACTGGAGAATACCAGTTACTTTAGTTAACTGACCAAGCGTGCTGGGACTCTACGCACGCAAACTCGCCAGCGCACGGAGGACTGAATGTCCGTGGTTGAACGCGCAACTAGAAGCGTGCCTCAGACTGGGACAAGGACGGATAGAGAGCAGACCTGTTCGCTAGGAACCCTATATAGTTTATAGACAATAGTGTTAGCTAGGTTTAGATTCCAATTAGTAAATAGTATCATTATTTCCACCTCTTCATTGCATCTGTGAAACATACCATGTTGTTGATTATCAATGAAGTATTCCGCTCGCCGAGCTTGTTTGTAAATAAAAATGTATCCTTTTGCAAACCACACGAGTTATTGATTCGTGTCGTGCAAAAGTAGGGAGTCCTGAATTACCTGTCGCAAGTAAGTTGCTGACAGGCAGGACCCATTTGGTGTCAGAAGTTTTCTGAACCAACGTCTAAAGACTCTAAATTTATTTTGTGGTGAAAATTATCCAAACGTGAATTATTTATTATAAATGTTTGAAATAGATTGTTTTTCGAGAATGAACACCAAATACTTTAAAAAGTACCATTTGTGGAGCTTGAACCACAATTAAGAGAAAATAATTTATAAATTGTGTAATTCTGTGAAAATTTAGAAGAAATGTGTATGAAGTTGGTTAAATGAATATATGTACAAATATGTTGCAAAGTTTTCAAGCACACCATCGTGTACATTTCATTTTGTGTGATACAACCATCAAAGTCAACATTCATCACATTTAAGAGTATATTAGCTACTAAACGGAATCGATAGAGCGTAGTTATACCAAGCAAGAAGGAAAGTGAAGACAAGACGACAGTGACATCCATATGACGAATCATCTTACAAATCATGACGATCATTGATACTATCATAACATTCATTCATTAACATCATTTATCATTATTCAAATCACATTTGTTATTGATCAGCCGCATGAAAGATGAACATGTATTTGTAGCATAGACATGTGTTTCTAAACTATTGATGCTCTACTAAACAGAAGCGTCAGTTCTCCAATCAAGTCGATCATTTTTGTGTACGGAGGTCAGCGGTGGAACATCCCAAGTGCAAGTTTTTTAGATGAGTATATTTTCGAATAATTTTGATACTGACCATTTTAACGATGCATCTTTATTTTCAGTGACAATGTAAATAACTAACATATAACTGTACAACTATTGTGTGAAATTGAAATATTATTATTGTAAAATAACATAAAATCACAAAATGGCATCGTTAAATGACTGCATCCAGGCAGGCAAAGCACTAGGCCATACTGGACAGGAATTAGAGAAATGGGTTGATCAAAGATACAAAGAAGAAACTGCCCGACAGAAAGAAGAAGCAGAGAGAAAAGCTGCTCTAGATAGAGATGAAAGAGCATTAGAAAGACAACATCAAAAAGAGATGAAAGAAGCAGAGGAAGTTACGAAACAAAAACAATTAGAATTAGATTATGCCATGAAACAGAAGCAGATTGACGTAGAGTCACAGACAAAAATAAAGATGAAAGAGTTAGAGATAGAGTCAAACATTCAAATAGCCTTTAGTAAACAAAAGAGCAAGGAGCAGCAAAATAAATTTTCCAAATATAAAGGCCTTATCAAGCCATACAGCGTAGGCGATTCCATCTCAGCATGGACTGAGAATATCGAGTTTCAACTTAAGACTCAGAAAATACCGTTAAAAGACTGGGCAATGATCTACATGAGAAATCTCAGTGGGGAGCCATTAAAAGTAATAGAATCTATACCTACAGAACTAAGGAGTGACTATCAGTACATCCACGATAGAATCATGCAACACTTCCTACTTGACGCTCCTGGGTATCAGATTCAGTACTCACAAATAAAGCCCAAACCTACTGAAACGTTCCTAGATTACGTCTCTAACGTACAGCGCACTTTAATAAATGGCTTAAGGCGGGAAAAGTGGGGAAAAACTTCGATAAACTGCAAGATCTAATGGTAATGGACAAGGTTATATCCACGGTTCCTACCCCGTTTGCAAAGTTCCTCCAATAGGCAGACATAGAATCCATTCAAGAGCTAGAAAAACGTGGGTCGGCTTACTTTTCTGCAAATCGTGATATCTTTAAAACCACCATCCATGATACTGAGATCACTGCCTTTGTAAAAAAACGAACCAAGTAGATCGTATAGGCAAAAAGAGTATCGTAAGAAAGACCAGCCTTATCAAAAGCCTCCACTGTGTGGATATTGCAAACTATATCATCCTAGTTATTCTATGTGCGATAAGAACCCAGCATATCCATCTCATTTAGAAACGGTCATAAAGAAGCAAGAGAATAGGAGAAATTCGTTTAAACGTGCTATCAAATGTTATTTTTGTTCGAGCTATGGCCACTATTCTGCGAAGTGTCTGGGCAGACAGAGAATGAAGGCAAACAATGCTATGCTCATCGATACGTCATCGGACGATGAGAGTGTGATTGACTCTGAACTTGAGAATGTACTACCAGAGAATGTGTGTGAAAGTGTGGCAGTAGTTACTGATATACTTGATTTCAATAAATGTCTTACATGTCACCAATTTCATGCGGATGGAAAATTAAAATGTGGTCACGTTATTCCATATGCCATCGAAGATGCTAGTGCAGTTAATGCCTCCAGAGGTAAATTGAAGTTCTACGATGCACTGGTAAATAATCAACCATGCCATTGTTTACTGGACAGCGGGAGCACTTTACTTGGCCTGAGAAAAGAACTGGTGAGACCAGAAGATTACACGGGTGAATTTGTCAAATGCCGTACTTTCTCGGGAACAATTGAGAAATATCCACTGGCAAAAGCGCATATAAATACCACGTTCCTTACCGGCACATTTACGTGCGCAATCCTGCAAGACCCTTGCACGGATCTTATTTTAGGATGTTTGGCTTCATTAAAGAAATGTACTGACGATGATATATTAGCCTGGAAGGAAACGAACCTGGCTAATGCTGTAACAAGGTCAGAAACGCAAACACACTACACTGACCTACAGAACGAGATGTTACAGCTGTTAACACCCTGCGGTGCTACTAACGATAATACCCGACAAGAATTTATCGAGGCACAACGCACCGATCAAACTATCGCACCTTATTTTAAATTGTTAGGTGAGCGAGCGAACGTGACTAAAAATGCATCTTGGTATTTTAGAATACACAACGGAATTTTCATGCGTTATTACACAAATAATAACCATGAAATTCAGCAAACGGTGTTACCTGTAACATACCGACAAACTGTGCTGAAAATCGCACATGAGTCACCGTTTGCTGGACATTTGGCCTATGACAAAACCAGAGCCAGAATTTTGTCACACTTCTACTGGCCTAAATTCTGTTCTGACATAAAATTTTTCTGTCGTTCATGTACTATTTGTCAACATCTTGTAAGAAAGGGTAAGCATGTGACGGCCGAAGTTCAACGGTCATTATTGGCATCACGACCATTTGAGTGTGTAGCGGTCGATATTGTTGGACCCCTGAATCAGGTGTCGAACAAGGGAAACCGTTTCATACTGACGCTCGTAGATACATGTACCAGATGGATCGAAGCAATTCCACTAAAATACATCACCTCCAAAGATGTGGCAAATGTATTTTTGCACTTATTTTGTCGTTTCGGTTTTCCGCGAACGATTTTATCGGATCGTGGAACCCAGTTTATTTCGGCTGCTATGCAAGCCTTAACAAAATTGTTAGGAATACAGCAGCACTTTCTGTACACCGTACCACCCAATGAGTAACGGCATCATAGAGAAAATTAACGGGGATCTGAAACACATGCTGGCAAAAATAACAGCCGAAAACCCAGCTGAATGGGACACACTATTACCAGCTGTGTTATTTGCCCATCGAGAAATTCCGCACACAAGTACTGGTTTCTCACCTTTTGAACTAGTGTATGGGGCGAACCCTCGTGGACCCCTATCTATATACCATCAGCTAATTACTAGCTTACCAGAAAATCCAACATCAGTAACACCATACGAGATGGTAACAGACACACGCGATAGAATCATGAAAGCGTGTGAAATAGCCAAAGCATCTTTAGAGAGGAAAGGACAGATGCACCGCGAGTATGCAAATAAAGGTGCTAAAACAATACACCTTGAACCTAATCAGAAAGTTCTGCTTTTACTACCAGATAAACGAAATTTATTGCTAACATCATGGCAAGGGCCATTCAACGTCGAACGGAAAGTATCAGATGTTGACTATGAAATATCGATAACGGGAAAATTAAAGATATTCCATATCAACATGCTGAAACCATATTTCTCACGACAGGAACTACAGACAGACGAACAAAATGCACCCACACCAATCAATCGGACGACAGACGCACACAACACAACTACACCAGGTAGGGCGACACACGACAGCGACATCGCAAATACACTTAGCCAGGTAACAGCACACACAGCTAATACCACAACAGTACTTAACCAACAGACGACGACGGAATAGAATTACCAGTCCTTACTGTAGACACGACTGGGACCATCGATAGCATACGGATAGAAACCAAACTTACGGACGAGCAACGACGACAGATGATAGATTTAGTGACAGAGTACAAGGACATTTTCTCCGACATCCCAGGAAAGACAGACAGAATAGAGCATTCCATCATTCTGACTGATAACACCCCTATCAAATGTCGACTTTATTCCATCCCTCTAAATTATAGGGCAAATCTCGACAAAGAAATACTATCTCTTGAGTCGAGTGGACTAATTCAAAGATCACAGTCAGAATATTCCTTTCCTATCGTTCTTGTCGCCAAAAAGGACTCAACAATTCGCCTCTGCGTCGATTATCGACGTTTAAACAGAGTTACAAAGATCGATGCTGAGCCAATCCCAGCATGCGAGGATTTGATCCTCGATATGTCTACATCTCGTATATTTTCCAAACTCGACCTCACTCGAGGTTACTGGCAAGTCCCCATGCAAGAAAATTCAATTCCTTTGACAGCTTTTTCTACACCTCTAAGACTCTTACCAGAAAATCCAACATCAGTAACACCATACGAGATGGTAACAGACACAGGCGATAGAATCATGAAAGCGTGTGAAATAGCCAAAGCATCTTTGGAGAGGAAAGGACAGATGTACCGCGAGTATGCAAATAAAGGTGCTAAAACAATACACCTTGAACCTAATCAGAAAGTTCTGCTTTTACTACCAGATAAAATCAATCGGACGACAGACGTACACAACACAACTACACCAGGTAGGGCGACACACGAAAGCGACATCGCAAATACACTTAGCCAGGTAACAGCACACACAGCTAATACCACAACAGTACTTAACCAAACAGACGACGACGGAATACAATTACCAGTCCCTACTGTAGACACGACTGGGACCATCGATAGCATACGGATAGAAACCAAACTTACGGACGAGCAACGACGACAGATGATAGATTTAGTGACAGAGTACAAGGACATTTTCTCCGACATCCCAGGAAAGACAGACAGAATATAGCATTCCATCATTCTGACTGATAACACCCCTATCAAATGTCGACCTTATTCCATCCCTCTAAATTATAGGGCAAATCTCGACAAAGAAATACTATCTCTTGAGTCGAGTAGAATAATTCAAAGATCACAGTCAGAATATTCCTTTCCTATCGTTCTTGTCGCCAAAAAGGACTCAACAATTCGCCTCTGCGTCGATTATCGACGTTTAAACAGAGTTACAAAGATCGATGCTGAGCCAATCCCAGCATGCGAGGATTTGATCCTCGATATGTCTACATCTCGTATATTTTCCAAACTCGACCTCACTCGAGGTTACTGGCAAGTCCCGATGCAAGAAAATTCAATTCCTTTGACAGCTTTTTCTACACTTCTAGGACTCTATGAGTGGCGCTTTCTTCCTTTTGGCCTTCGTAATGCTCCAGCCACTTTTGTCCGTCTTACTAGAGATCTTCTCCACGGGGTACCCAATACATCTACATACATAGATGACATTTGCATTCATACTGAAGACTGGACGTCACACCTACAGAAACTTCTACATGTCTTCGACAGGTTGCGATTATTCGGTCTTACCGTCAAACCAACTAAGGTTGAGTTGGGCATGGAGGAAATTAACTTCCTAGGCTACACCATCTGCAGAGGCCAACTCAAAACAGACGAAGATTCTCAATTTGACTATGCCAACGACCAAGAAACAGGTCCGAAGTCTACTTGGTCTTGTAAACTATTATAGTAAATTTATTCCCAATCTGGCGGAAATCACCAGTGTTTTTTCCAATATTTTGAAAGCTTCGGCTAAATTGGATGTGCAAGATGCAGCGTTAATTGGCGCATTATCAAAATTGAAATATTTATTCAGTGTACCACCTATTTTGCGTTTACCTAATCAAAATCTTACCTATTTCCTCCGCATAGACGCAAGCGCGATTTCCATATCTGGTATATTGGGCCAGTTTTACGACGGGAGGTTCCACCCCGTGATGTATGTAAGCCGTAAAATCAGCCCCGCTGAATCAAGATACTCAGCATCTGAATTGGAGGGCCTTAGCGTAATCTATTGCGTTAGAAAACTGCATAGGTTTTTGGCAGGTACAGAGTTTGTAATCCAGTCCGACAACTCTCCGCTTGCGCTAATGCAGTCTGGTATCCCTCAAAACAACAGGATCTATAGATGGTCTTTAATATTGGCAAACTATGCCTTTACAATCCAGCATTTGAAGGGATCATTAAACTCGCTGGCAGACATTTTAAGTCGACCTTCAAGTATAGAGATACCTGAAGTACAGGAAAAGAGCGACGACTTATCACCAGAAACAGTGACACTGTAGTTATTCATGAAATCAGTGCCGCGTGTGGTAAAAAGTTACAATTTAAGTACATCCTTTAAGTGCGTTAATATCGCCAGTCGACTAAACTGTGTAAGAGAAACAGTGCCGTTGTGAGTAAATGAACAGGCACATTAGTAACATTTCTACAGCACTAACACGTAGATAAGCCATAATTACATCGAAAGTGTTAGACTTAAACCTACATAAACTAGTAGGCAACATTATATATAAACACTATCCTGAAGGGAGAGCATATAATACTGTGAATAATTGAACTATGTTATTACACGAGTCTACAAGGAACAGTGCTCGAACATTACACCGGGAAAGACAACGTTAGTGTAGTGATATATAAACGTAATTGTGATATGTATATTACATTGTTTTTTTTTTTAACAGTGCACATAACCTCATTGTGTATATTTATAATTGAATTGCAAATGTTCAAGTAAATATATGACGTTATTTATGTTAGTTCATAGGTAGAAGTCACCAACAGTTACTTAAAAACCTAATTTAAGTTAACACCTACGTTAGAAATGTAATTATTAGACATTACTTTATCACATCACCATGTAAACATAATCATTTATAGATTAATTTGCTTAAAACATCTTTTCTAAACTAACCCAACCATTGGAAAATTAACATCATTTCATTTACTAATATTACAATAAGGTAACTAACCCACTTTGTTTAAATAAATGAAATTAACTAGGTTATTTCCCTTAGGTTAATTTAGAACAGCACACGAAATTACTATAGCGTATTTAGATTAGTTAGTAACACATGATCGGTAACAAACCATCATCATAAACGTGTATAATATGTTGTATAGATATTACGCGTGCAAAGACATAGCACAGTCATGTGGCGTGAACACTTGTACGATTCAGCCAATCATTTATTGTAAATATGTAATGTTCATTTATGTAATATTATGAACCATATTTTAAGGACGAATGAATGTTTTAACATAACTATGGTATGAAAGTTGAACAACAGACGTATGACTGAGAGGAATGAATGAAGACAAAGTAAACATTGATTGAGTGAGAGAGAGAGAGAGAGAGATTTAGCGGAAATTTTTTCTCCGCGCAAATCGTCTTATTATGACTTGTCTGTGTCAATATGTGTAACCAATGTGTTGTTCAGTTTTAAGTGTGTAACTGCAATACTTTAGAAATAGTAGTAGTAAAGAGAGAAAGTACTTTGAGCATCTTAAAACGAAATTGTGGTCATAAATAAAAGTAACCAACATTTGTAGCCACAATAATCCGATTTACGGCGCTCGAAGTAATACATACATATAGAATAGAAACGCATACACATGTTAGCAAGTTAATTAGATTGTAGTTTATTAGATAACACGCAAACAAACACGAAAACAAACACATAAAAGTTGTTTCAAAGAACAGTAACTCAAAACAGGGGACACAATAACTTCTTTAAAACCAGAAGGTAACATTGAAAATATTCCTTCACAAACGGAAGTTAAAAGGTGAAGAGTAGAACATAGAGCATACGAGTTGGTGCTGATATTATAGGGGAACATGAACATTTATGCTCATGTGTTGTTCTCGTAATAGAGACAGCTTGTTGCGGGTTGTCATGTTGGGCAATTTGAGGACAGGTCGAGACATAAGTCAACGGGTAGAAGTCAAAAGACATAGGGTCAAACGACGGAAGCCAGGACATAAGTCATAAGACAACGGTTCCGGGTCAATACAATTCCCAAGAATATAATAGAGGTCTATAGCCAACTATATTGATGTGATGCACTACTCAATTAGCCGAGTGAATCAATATAACAGTGTGAAAAGGAAAAGAAGAGAGTTTGTTCTATCCCCAGAAGAAATACTTAAACTTATGAGATCTTTGACAAAATTGGACAGCCAATTTTTCAGTGACCAATACGTGTTACATACAGGAGTTAAACGGTTGTAACACTACACGCAGAGGAGAGGCAGCGTGTCAAAGATCTACACTAGGAGCTTAGAGAGTTAAGACGGAGCTATACAGAGAACACCAGACAGGAGAGACACGGGCACTATATTTAGCTTGACAACAGGACACACTCGTGTCAACTAAGAGGTCATTGAGTGCTTATGAGCGAGGGTTTCCCAAGAGTATAGGAAACTCGCCTCTCGACGAGTAACTGGAGAATACCAGTTACTTTAGTGAACTGACCAAGCGTGCTAGGACTCTACGCACGCAAACTCGCCAGCGCACGCAGGACTGAATGTCCGTAGTTGAACGCGCAACTAGAAGCGTGCCTCAGACTGGGACAAGGACTGATAGAGAGCAGACCTGTTCGCTAGGAACCCTATGTAGTTTATAGACAATAATGTTAGCTAGGTTTAGATTCCAATTAGTAAATAGTATCATTATTTCCACCTCTTCATTGCATCTGTGAAACATACCATGTTGTTGATTATCAATGAAGTATTCCGCTCGCCGAGCTTGTTTGTAAATAAAAATGTATCCTTTTGAAAACCACACGAGTTATTGATTCTTGTCGTGCAAAAGTAGGGAGTCCTGAATTACCTGTCGCAAGTAAGTTGCTGACACCCTTATAGGGGACAATACTGGGCAAGGGAGGCAGGGGAAGATGTGGAAGGCTGAAACAGCAGGGCATCAAATGGTAATGTAAGCAATGCAAACTTCATCAAAGTTCCAGACAACAGGGAGGATCAAAGGGTCATTATCACCATCCTTGTTTTTACATGTGTAAGCAACTACTGTAATAATCAACCTTCTTTTAATCTGTAAGCAAATAATATAACAGTCAACCTTCTTTTACATGTGTAAGCAGATACCATAACAATCAACCTCCTTGTACACATGTAAGCAAATAATACAATCAACCTAATTTTACATCTGTAAGCAAATAATATAACAGTCAACCTTCTTTTACATGTGTAAGCAGATACCATAACAATCAACCTTCTTGTACACATGTAAGCAAATAATACAATCAACCTAATTTTACATCTGTAAGCAAATAATATAACAGTCAACCTTCTTTTACATGTGTAAGCAGATACCATAACAATCAACCTCCTATTACACGTGTAAGCAAATAATACAATCAACCTCATTTTACATCTGTAAGCAAATAATATAACAATAATGATCCCTACACACCTCTAAGTAAATCATATAACAATAAAGATCCCTATGCATCTCTAAGGAAATAATATAACAATAAAGATCCCAATACATCTCTAAGTAAATAATATAACAATAAAGATCCCTATATATCTCTAAGCAAATAATATAACAATAAAGATCCCTATACACCTGTAATTAAATAATATAACAATAAAGATCCTTATACATCTCTAAGTAAATAATATAAAAATAAAGATCCCTATACATCTCTAAGTAAATAATATAACAATAAAGATCCCTATACATCTCTAAGCAAATAATATAACAATGAAGATCCCTATACACCTCTAAGTAAATAATATAACAATAAAGATCCCTATACATCTTTAAGTAAATAATATAACAATAAAGATCTCAATACATCTCTAAGTAAATAATATAACAATAAAGATCCTATACACCTCTAAGTAAATAATATAACAATAAAGATCCCTATACACCTGTAAGCAAATAACATAATAAACATCCCTTTAAAACCTATCAGCAAATAATGTAACAATAAACATCCCTTTAAAACCTATCAGCAAATAATGTAACAATAAACATCCCTTTAAAACCTATCAGCAAATAATGTAACAATAAACATCCCTTTAAAACCTATCAGCAAATAATGTAACAATAAACATCCTTTAAAACCTATCAGCAAATAATGTAACAATAAACATCCCTTTAAAACCTATCAGCAAATAATGTAACAATAAACATCCCTTTAAAACCTATCAGCAAATAATGTAACAATAAACATCCCTTTAAAACCTATCAGCAAATAATGTAACAATAAACACCCCTTTAAAAACCTATCAGCAAATAATTAACAATAACATCCTTTTAAAACCTATCAGCAATAAATGTAACAATAAACATCCCTTTAAAACCTATCAGCAAATAATGTAACAATAAACATCCCTTTAAAACCTATCAGCAAATAATGTAACAATAAACAATCCCTTTAAAAACCTATCAGCAAATAATGTAACAATAAACATCCCTTTAAAACCTATCAGCAAATAATGTAACAATAAACATCCCTTTAAAAACCTATCAGCAAATAATGTAACAATAAACATCCCTTTAAAACCTATCAGCAAATAATGTAACAATAAACATCCCTTTAAAACCTATCAGCAAATAATGTAACAATAAACATCCCTTTAAACACCTATCAGCAAATAATGTAACAATAAACATCCCTTTAACACCTATCAGCAAATTAATGTAACAATAAACACCCCTTTTAAAAAACCTATCAGCAAATAATGTAACAATAAACATCCCTTTAAAACCTATCAGCAAATAATGTAACAATAAACATCCCTTTAAAACCTATCAGCAAATAATGTAACAATAAACATCCCTTTAAAACCTATCAGCAAATAATGTAACAATAAACATCCCTTTAAAACCTATCAGCAAATAATGTACCAATAAACATCCCTTTAAAACCTATCAGCAAATAATGTAACAATAAACATCCCTTTAAAACCTATCAGCAAATAATGTAACAATAAACATCCCTTTAAAACCTATCAGCAAATAATGTAACAATAAACACCCCTTTAAAACCTATCAGCAAATAATGTAACAACAAACACCCCTTTAAAACC
Organism: Cepaea nemoralis; assembly: GCA_014155875.1. Classification (NCBI taxonomy): domain Eukaryota; kingdom Metazoa; phylum Mollusca; class Gastropoda; order Stylommatophora; family Helicidae; genus Cepaea; species Cepaea nemoralis. The sequence goes on along the minus strand of JACEFZ010010791.1, from coordinate 50,644 downwards.
TATCAGCAAATAATGTAACAATAAACACCCCTTTAAAACCTATCAGCAAATAATGTAACAATAAACATCCCTTTAAAACCTATCAGCAAATAATGTAACAATAAACATCCCTTTAAAACCTATCAGCAAATAATGTAACAATAAACATCCCTTTAAAACCTATCAGCAAATAATGTAACAATAAACATCCCTTTAAAACCTATCAGCAAATAATGTAACAATAAACATCCCTTTAAAACCTATCAGCAAATAATGTAACAATAAACACCCCTTTAAAACCTATCAGCAAATAATGTAACAATAAACACCCCTTTAAAACCTATCAGCAAATAATGTAACAATAAACATCCCTTTAAAACCTATCAGCAAATAATGTAACAATAAACATCCCTTTAAAACCTATCAGCAAATAATGTAACAATAAACACCCCTTTCTCCTGTAAGCAAATAATGTAACAATAAACATCCCTTTAAAACCTATCAGCAAATAATGTAACAATAAACACCCCTTTCTCCTTTAAAGCAGATAATATAACAATAAACACCCCTTTCTCCTGTATGCAAATAATACAACAATCTTGTCCATACCATGAAGTGTACTGGGTAGCATGCACCAGCCCCATATTTTCATAATCAGGACTCCATTTGCTTAAAAGTCGTTTAAGGGTCGTTTTCATTGCACCGGGTTTTATCCCATATTGCTCAGTCTCTTTCCGCAGTGCAGAAACTGTCACACAAAGCACGAACTCCATAGCTCCAGTGACGACCCTCAGGAGTCTCCGAAAAAATGCACTTGTGAACCGAAGGACGTGGCCCGGATCTAACCCACAACCTTCTGAGCCCGAGTCAGACGACTTGACCACTCGCCATGGAGACATGGCAATGCCCATCTCATAACTGTGTTACCGATGCTTCCGTCATAAAGGTGTTATCTTAGAAACATCAACACTCGGTGTCAACTAACAATAATGTATTCCCAGTGACAAGAGATCTATCTAGTTAGTTAGTCGCGGTTCCAACTTCACAGCAATGGGTCGTCCCCATTATGCTCTGTTCCTGTGCCAGTAATGTCACACAAAATGCTCATCATTGCCCAATGTGTAAAGTGGAACAGACAGGAGTCTCGGAAAGCAAACAGCCTGCACAGGTACACTGTTCATAATGTCGCCGCCAGAATGCCATTTAATTCAAATATCACGTGTAGTGTGTCTCCAACTTGGCGGATAGGCATTGAACTGTTAAGGTCTCTGGAATGTTTATCCTTGTGGCTGCAGTTTGCATTCGCATTTTTCTCATGTTGGACCTGGTAGTACATGGTTCTGTCGCCCTGCTACTGAGTGAGTGCGTAGCGCGACACTGTGAGCTGTGAAATTCATGTGGAATTTACAGAGATCTATCTACAATGCAAGCCCATCTCATCACTGTGCTACCGCTGCCTCCATCGTAAAGTTGTCATCTTAGACACATCAACACTCGGTGTCAACTACCACCATCATGTATTCGAATGAACAAACAAAATTTGTTTTCAAAGGGTTAAGAATTGGGCACGCAGGCCCGTCTAACATTCCGCCCTTCTATCACTCTCTTTCATGCATTATTTCGTCCACACACCATTTAAGGCGAACTGAGAACCACAACAATGTAAAAGATAAACATTCTAATGGCATGAGGTAAATACAAAAATCAATGCTACACTACTCAATAATATTAATGAATGATGTGACAATTATTATCAGCTATAGGGAATATACTGGTCTACCAAAAGCGGACTGGCTGTTATGCTAGGGCAGTGGTTCTCAACCGGTGGGGAATCCCCCCAGGAGGGGGGGGGGAATTTTAAGGTTTCAGGGGGGGGGGGAGAGAAATGAAGATTATTTCAAGATCTTGTTGATACAAGAACCGATTACTTGATATTGATTTTCCCTTCATACTTTATGGTTCTGTATGTCTCAGCCCTTCTAATATTCATTTTATAAAGTAAGTAGACAAACAAATCACGTTTTATGTGGACGTCTAGACTTGTTTTGGTATGTGCTTCCATTATTATCTGTACTGTGTAGGGGCAGGAGCGGGAGAGGAGAGATTTTAGGTAGGAAATATGAAGAGGGGGGGGGGGGGGGAATAACGTTGTGAAAATATGGTGAAGGGGGGCACGGGCCAAATTTTTATGTAGGAAATACGAAAGGGGGGGGGGGGGGGAATGACGTTGTGAAAATATGGTGAAGGGCGGCACGGGCCAAAAAAGGTTGAGAACCACTGTACTAGAATGTTATTATTATTATTATTCCCAGTGACAAGAGATCTATCTACATGGCAATGCCCACCTCATTACCAAATATCATCATGATGTGCCGTGTTAAAAATTACGGGCAGTCGTGGTTTGCCATGCCACTTCTAACATGTGCTATCTTATGCAGCTCCAACAATTTCCACCCCATGTTTTTTTTTTAAGTTGCATGTCCTTTGCAAGACATTGTATTCAACCACAGTTTAATATTTTAGGCAATTTTATGTTGAGTAGTTTGCCAGTACTTTCTGAACAAGAAGTCAATGTTACAATCTAACTGACTGGTGTCCATTAGTGCACTGGAAGTTTAAGAGCATGTGTTCTTATCTCATTGGGTACATACTGCAGAAATCACCCAACGTAAACTAAAGTAATGAGATAAATCCTTCAACCTGAAATATACAGCACGCATATTCACACAGTAATTTGAATTGTCTGCCACAGTGATTTTAAAATGACTATCATGTCTTTCTGTTTGCACAAAATTGGCTTCTGTAAATTAATGGCAATTGCTTCTGCCAGCTTTAGAAGGATGTATCTAATTACTTTCGTTTATTTTGTGTGATTTCTGCAGTATTTACCTGATAAGATGCAGCGAAATATGCCAGGCCATTAATTGTGCAATCTATTGTTTGTGTATTCATTATTCAAATTGGGAAAACATTGATTTAAATTTTTTAATCTCTTCAGAAAGATCCTACTTAATATTTTTCCACATCTGAAAACAACATTATTCCTCTATAATTTTCACATCCTCTAGGCCCCCTTTCTCTGTTAGATTCATCAGATTTAATTCTTTCCACTCGGCTGGTATAGGGTGTATTTTTAATGACTGGGGTTTTTAAAAATATTGCCTATCTAAGTTATGTATTCACCCTCTGTGGAGTTCATGAACAGATGCCCTAGAGATGTGGATATACAGAGGAATATGTCGTATTTCATGGAAACAGAAACAATCAAATACAGAGATTCTAGAAAAACTGGGAATGAAAAGAGAGTTGATGACAGAAATAAAAAAGAGGCAAGTGAAATATTTCGGCCACATTAAAAGACATGATACTCTTATAAAAACCATACTGGAGGGTAAGGCTGGGGGAACGTGAGCGAGAGGTAGATAACGATACAAGTGGGAAGATAACAGCAAGAGATGGACGAACATCAGCCTGACAGAATGTACAGTCAAGGCGAGAGACAGGCAGTGTTGGAGAACCATTGCAACCAACCTTCATTGTGGAGATGGCACCTGATTGATTGATTGATTGATTGATTGATTGGAGTTCATGCGTTCATGCAACATAAAAGGTAAATACAAAACTTAGAACAGCAATATTGTCAAACACCCCACAGTCATTAAAAATACACCCTGTATTATTTATGGTAGGTTGTATTTTACAGCTAAGGTTTTCTATGCAATGGGGAATCAAGCCATAAACCCAACTCCCCTCAGTTATCTTTTATGACATGAATGGCAGGTTACTAACTTGACTTCCCTTACAGGTCCCAACAACACGGGGACATTGACCTCGTAAGTCGCCACGTACGACATGCATGGTCAGCTACAGTGTTACTATTCTTGTCTTCCCTTTCGGGGTTCCCCGGTAACCTATGGGCGAGGCTCAGCCACTAATACATAGCAATTGCACTGTAATTCAACTGTTCATTACCTTCCTCCTCGCATTTTCCCCCATGTGGATGACCACTCCCCCACCACCACCAACGGTTGAGTATAAAAACCGAGGCCCCACTAGACCCAGGACAGGTGGGTGTTGTGTATGTGTACTTTGTGAAAGCTTCATTATAATCCAATTCCTCTCTCTTAACATACTTCCCTACAGAAATTTGTTTGCTACAGCCATGGGGGTGGGAAACTATGATGGTCAGCGTGTGGTCAGGCCTGCCTGTCATTTGGCCATCATCATTGTTGCCATTGTATTTCTCTCCAACTGATTTATGCAATGACGTAAACAGTAACCATTCATCTTCGATACCTTTTGCGAAGCTTATATCGTGTGTTATGTAAAACATTCGACATGTATCAAATTCAACTTCGGTATTTACATAAATTGCTCCATGCAGCGATGGAAGGTCGGGTAATTTTTGTTTACTGTTATCATAGAAAAAGTAGCACGTGGTTTCTGCTCCCTCCTTCTCACCATAGACCAGGTGTGCAGCCGTATTGATTTCAATATATGTCCAATGTTGTTGTGGGTTATCACTTTCCTTACATTTCTGGCAAGGACAATGTTTGGGACGGTATTCACTCTTAGGGTTTGTTATCACCAACGACACGCAACCACTTCCTGTTCTCAACCTTTCCTTCCCCTTTAGTTCTGCAGATGGATACGGTTTGTCACTGTCTGGATAATAATCAGGTCTGTCAGGACTTGTATATCTGACAGAGATGAGAACCGTGATCTTTGCTAGTGCCTGGACAAACTCCACAATATCATTGTCTTGGTAACGAGGAGGAAGATCGTTCACTGAGAACTCACTAGGAGGTTTGAAGAATTTGTGACCTGGATTCTTCTCACAGTCTTTCAAGTCTTCGTGAAGGTTCACTTGCTCTACACAGTTGGCTTCAGCCTCAAATATCCCTAGAAGAAAATGTATAAGAACATGAAAATAACACAAGAAAATGTTACCCTTTCATTAGGTAAGTAAACATTTGAGTAATTTGGAACATACAACAATATCAGCATTTGGAAAATTACAACAATATCAGCATTTGGAACATAAACACTAACAACATTTGGAAACTTACAAAAGTCACTTAAAAGTCGACAAGGTCGACTTCATTGCACCGGGTTTTATCTCATATGGCTCGGACTGTTTCCGCAGCGCGCAAAGCGTCACACAAAGCACGAACCCCGTAGCTCCAGTGATGACTGCCACATGGCGTTTAGACAGAATGACGTCATCGGAAAAGGCGGTAGAAAATGATATAGGGAAAACCCCACAAGAAACTAAGGAAACTTAGAAACAGGGGACGTCAGACGACAACAGAGAAGGACAACAGAGAGGACCTTGTGTGACTCGGCTGAGGAGCGACATATTTCGTGGAGCCGCGGGCGTTCAGAGATTTTGGTTGTAAGGATTATCAGGTGGAGGATGTCTGACGAGAAGATTGTCAATATCGAATAGAAGACCCGTGGGCACGGAATACCTAGACAATGTTTCAGATGAGAATGGCGGGATAAACGGCGATCCAAGGTAAAGTCAGATAATACGTGGATATAGTTTGCAGATATTGTGTAATGCCATCCCTGTGTTAAAAGGGAACTTTACGGTCTGGACGACCACAGTATTGATCTATCACCACAAATAACGTGTGTGTAAGTACTTTCACTATCGGAATGGCGTCGGTTGATTCTTCGCATTTCATTTGCAAAGTTTGATGTGAAACTTTAACTGTTGTTGAGCCAAAGCTTTGACGTTGACTTTCCAGTTAATTGTTACGGGAGGAGTTGATTCGAGGCAATGACCCTCATGATTCTCCGAAAAAATTCACTCGTGAACCAAAGGACGCGGCCCGGGATTGAACCCACAACCGTCGGAGCCCGAGTCAGATGGCTTAACCACTTCGCCACGGAGTCACAACACTACTATCACTAACTGGAAACTCAAAACAAAACAATATGAGTATTTTGAAAGTTACAATTCAACAGCACTACCATTATTCAAACAAAACCGTTACGGCTCAGACAGGTGGTGGTGGTGGGGGGGGGGGGGGGGGGGGGGGGGGGGGGGGTGGAATTGTGAAGGAAGAGTCAGGTGCTCTTGCTTTGACCACATGCAGCCTGACTATGGAAGTCATTTCAGTAAGTAAAGCAATAACATGGCTCGAGACACAGACATTCACTAGGGCTTATGTCTTTAGTGGCTCAATGAGTATACTCGGGTGGATAGAGATGGGGTGGGTCCGAAGAGTGTGGCTGCTATCTCTGGAGCGGTCTCAGGTCTCAAAGCTTAGTTTTATCTTCATGCCAGGGCATGCGGGTGTACGAACGAACGAACGAACGAACTTTATTTTAAGTTAGTTAGTTAGTTAGTTAGTCGACAGATCATCCTCGTTGCACATCGAACCATTCAGTCCATAAGTGCTCGGATCCCCTCCTCAGCAAATCCCGCAGCGTGTAGCGGCTAACGACGCCAGTTCTGTGTTGGTTTATCAATCTTCTTTGGCTTCCTGCGTAGTGTTCTTGTTTGGCCACCCCTCTTTTAATTTGCTGCTCTAGCAGTCTGGCCATTGTTGTAGATTCACAGTCATCACTTGGTTCTCGCAAAAGTCTCACATCACGTAGAGCATTCAGAATGTCAGCCTAGTCCATGGCACGTCCGCCCTCCACAGTAGCCTCACCTGCGAGCTTGTCAGCCCGCTCATTTCCTTGTACTCCCGCATGCCCTGGCACGAAGATGAAACTAATCTTTGCCAGCCGAGACCGCTTCAGAGGCAGCAACCATTCTCTTCGGATCGACCCTTCCTCTATCCTCTTGATCATGTTCATTGAGTCGCTAAGGAAACAAGCCCTGGTGAATGTCTGTGTCTCGAGCCATGTTATTGCTTTACTTACTGCCATGACTTCCATGGTCAGGCTACTTGTGGTTTCAGTGAAAGCACCAGAGTCCTCCTTCACAATTCTCCCTCCGGCCCGAGCTGTAAAGGCCCATGAGCTTCTCACATGTCGGACGACCGACCCATCTGTGTAGATGACCGCGTCACCGTCTAGCGAATTCTCGAAAATCAACGCTTGTACTTCAGCCTCAACAGCAGCCGGATTTTCTTGTCTGCATTTTCTATCTAGTTGGATGCAAACTGAAAAGGATGTGCAGAAGTCTGTTGGCACTTGCACCCACTCCTCGCCAGGTTCTAAGTCCTCAAGTGAACACACCTGTTGAAGAATGTCTTCGGCTTGACCCATCCACGACCGTCCTCTTTTTAACCTGCTGCCCTTCACCTTCCTAATTTCACTATGCAGTGGATGTTGTGTGTTTGCGTTAATTCTGAGGTAGGCGCGTGCCCTGCAAACTTGTATTCTCTCTTCAATGGTTGGAAAATCAAGAAGGTAGCTCATCGCCCTGCATGCTGTATCTCTTGTACATCCAAGAATAATGCGCATAGCTTCATTCTGTATCCTTTCCATCCTTTCTATCTGCTTATGGCTGAGAGTCAAGATTGCCATTGCATACTCCAAAACAGACATGACCAACCCCTCGTACAGAAGACATAGATGGCGCTGCTCACAGTTTGCTGCCGCCATCACCCGCATCGCTGCCAAACCCCGCTTGGCCTTTGTTATCACCTGGTCTATATGCACATTATAAGCAAGGCTTCGATCAAACCGTATCCCCAGGTAATTCATTGCCTGCGTTCTTTCCACCGTCTCTGAACACAGCATTACAGTTGGTGTTGGATTGTTGACAATATGATTATTCAACGAGACCAAGTCACTGTTGCCTTTGTTGGGTTGACCATTGCCCCAGCTTCATCACACCAAGTACTTATGCGATTGAGTTCGGTTTGTAGTTCCCCAGCAACCTCCTCTCTATCCTTACCCTGACGATACACTAAAACATCATCGGCATATGACAATGTCCTGCCAGGTCCAGTGATCTGCTCACTGGTGATTCTCACTGTGTAGGCGTTGAACAGTACCGGAGATAATGGTGATCCCTGTGGTAGGCCAGGATATATTGTTGTTGGTTCCGAAGTCCAACTGCCACATCTAAAAACTACTTTCCGTTGGAAGAGGGCTGCAGCGATCCAACTAAGGAGGAATGGACTTACGTTTAGTTCAAGAAGCTGAAACATTAAAAAATCCAGTGGTACTCTGTTGTATGCGTCCTCAAGATCAATCGCTGCAGCAACGGTTTCAGTGCCTGAGTGGAAACCTTCATAGACATCATGGGCAAAGACTGCTGCATTGGTCCAGGTTTCTCTTTTTGGACGGTACCCACCCAGGGTAGGTGGGAAAACACCTTGCCTCTCTAGTTGGCTTGATATTTTCCTGGCAATTACCTTCTCCAGCAGCTTGCCTATTGTATTCTGCATGGTTATAATTCGATATCCCTGAGTTTTTTTGTGGTCTTTGTCAGGTTTCGGCAAGGGAATCAGATAGCTGTGTAACCATTCCTCCTTGATGCTAGCACTTTATATTAAAAGGGTAACAAATTGGGCACACAGGCCCATCTTACATTCGACCCTTTCGATCACTCATCTTTCATTCATCAAATGTGCATGTTATACTTACATAGGGGGGAAAAACATTGTCAAATGGATTTTGTAAGCTTAAACAATGCATATTACGCATGGTACATTCACATGGGGGGAAAAAACATTGTCAAATGAAAGTTGTAAACATAAACAGTGCATATTGCAATGTTGTGAGACACATTCCCCCATCCACCCTCACACCCCGCAGCCACCCACACATCCCTCAGCCACCCACATATCTCCATCCACCACACCCTCACCCACCCACACATACCTCCACGCACTCACACAGACTCAGGCAAATACACATGCCGCCACCCACTCACTGATCCCCCACCCACACACATTTCCCCAGCCACCCCATAACCGACACGCACACATCCACCCACATATTCTTCACCACACACCCGCAACCACCCAGCAAAACACACATCACAAAACCACACACACATACCCTCGTCAACCCACACATTCCGCACCAATCTACACATACATCCCGCACCCTCACAATTTTCCCCACCCACCCACACACACATCAGCCACCCTACACCCACCCAATATCCGCCACCTCTCAACTACACATCCCCCACCTATACACACATGCCAACCCACAAACACATCTCCCCACCTGCCCACACATATCCCCTAACCATAAACACCCAAAAACACACACCTCCCACCCACACACACCCCACTTACCCCACCCACACACATCCGCCGCTCCGTGTACAAGGAAATGAGCAGGCTGACAGGCTTGCAGGTAGGGCTACTGTGGAAGACGGACGAGCCATGGACCAGGAGACATTCTGAATACTCCACGAGAAGTAAGTCGTTTACGAGAACCAAGCGATGACTGGGAATCTATAAACATGGTCAGTCTGCGAGAACTGCAAATTAAAAGAAGTGTGGCCATGCAGGAAGCCAAAGAAGATTGATAAACCAACACAGAACTGGTGTCGTTAGCCGCTACACGCTGCGGGATTTGCTGAGGAGGGGATCCGAGCACTTATGGATTGAATGGTTCGATGTGCAATGAGGATGATCTGTCGACTAACTAACTAACCATTATTTAAAAATATTCAACACAACAATATCAGTATCTGAAAACTTAAAACATTGCAACATCAGTATTTGAAAACTTACAACACAACAAGAATATCAGTATGTTGAAACTTACAACATAACATCAGTATCAGTATGTGGAAACTTACAACATAACATCAGTATCAGTATTCGAAAACATACGACACAACAACAAACAATAAGCCCTGCAGGAACAGGAAAATGTCGACCAAAATCATTCAACTACTAGAAAACAACTTACTGTACCTCGAGGTTGCCGGAAACTCCTTGGCGTCTTCTGTTTACTTGACCTTCCTCTTCTTCTGCGTTCATCCGGAGAGATTTTTTTCCGGACGTGATTGCGTTGTGCCTGTCTACAGCAGAGCTGCGTTTTTGCGCCGTAAGGCCGACACATTCGACTTCTGTGGGGATTTGTTGACCGGGTTAGCCTTCCCGGGGGTTTGCTTGAACTACGTTCATCATCTTCGTTGTCATCACAGTCTCCACTATCATCATAGTCAGGGTTGGCTGTCGCTGGTGATATATTTACAGATGTTATTGTTCACAATAGAACCATGCAATTTTTTTTAAAAACTACATGTGCGTTATTTTTATGCTCTACATATGAGCCTAACTCCGGTAATATTGAAAATGCATAGTACTTGCAGGTGAGTGAGTGAGTGAGTGAGTGAGTGAGTGAGTGAGTGAGACATAAGTAAGGTACAGTACAGTACGGTAAGTAAAGTAAAGGTCACTTGTACACATCTGAGGTGCATTGGGGGATACGTGCCAGACCCATATATGCACAGACCAACCGACACTCTGTGGGAGACGTGGTCAGCACCCACCGGCCGCCTTTACTTCCCCCAGACATTTCCTGGTACACAGTTTAGGTCGGGTCAACTTGGCAATTTGAGTCCTCAATGATGCGGGTAAAACCTATGACCAATGTGCAGATAGGTGAGTATCTAGCCACTACGCCACCATGGTTCCTGTATTTGAAGAATTTGATTTGTATTCTCAGTATTTGTACCAACACGTACCATCTTCCGTCAATGTTTGGCAGCGATTGATGCAGCTTGGTACCTGTTCACATCCTTCATATATACATTGGCACCTTTCCGTCTTGACAGACGATAGTTTGGTATATTGTGCTTCAAAAAGGCTTAATAACTAACACCCATGGCGGTGGCGAGGGTGGCTGGTAAGGCCAATTCTTGCTGCAAATGTTTGCCCACAGTAGATGAATGTTACAACATGGTCATTTCCACCATTGTGCACCATCTTACGTCTATCACGCTCTGTGTGTGCTTTATCTGCAATCATTTTCTCCTTTTCTGATAGTTGCCCTCCATGCAACACGTTCAGCGGCGACTTGCTCCCACTGTGCATTATCAATGCCTGTATCAATCATGTCCCGCTTACACACATCTTTGTATCGTAGTAGAGGCCGACCCTGAGATCTCCTACCCGTCTGTAATTCACCAAAAAAGATGTCCTTTGGTATTCTACCATCATCCATCCTCCTAACATGTCCTATCCATCTAAGTCTACGAAGACTGAGCATGGAATACACCGTCACACAACCTGATCTTTCCAATACTTCAGTATTTGTGATTTTGTCTTGCCACTTAATACCAAGTATTCTTCGCAGACACCGCATATGAAAGCTGTTTAAACGTTTCTCTTGGCGTGAGTAAGTTGTCCAGGTTTCACTGCCATAAAGAAGAGTACTAAGGACACAGGCTTGGTAGACGAGGACTTTTGTTTTGGCAGTAAGCTTCCTGTTCTCCCAGACTCTTTTTGCTAACATGTTCATTGTTGTTGCTGCCTTACCAATCCTGATGTTGATTTCCTGATCGAGGGATAATTTGCTATTTACCTCTGATCCTAGATATGTAAAATGGTCTACTATCTCCAGTTCGGCGTCGTCAATAAAGATTGATGGTACACCATGTGCACCTTGTGACATAATCTGTGTCTTCTTTTTGTTAATTGTTAAACCAAATTCAGAACAAGCATTGGAGAATGCAGATAGTAGATGTTGTAATTCTTCCTCAGAGTGGGTCGTAATCGCAGCATCATCCGCAAAAAGCAACTCTCTGATTAGTACCCTCCTAATTTTGGTCTTGGCCTTCAATCTCTGAGCATTATAGAGGCCACCATCTGAGCGTGAGTGAATGTATATACCGTCATCCTGATCACGAAAGGCATATTTCAGTAGAAGTGAAAAGTATATCCCAAAGAGGGTGGGGGATAGTACACAACCTTGCTTAACTCCACTCTTGATTTCAAACTCTTCTGAAGTTGAGCCATCAAACTTGATTATACCCTTCATGCCTGTGTGGAACGATTCCACAATGGACAGAAGAGTTGGTGGGCAGCCAATCTTCTTTAGTGCCTTGAACAGACCCTCACGACTGACCAAATCAAATGCCTTTGTGAGGTCGATGAAGGCAATAAACAGTGGCTGATTTTGTTCCCGGCATTTTTCTTGCATCTGTCGCAATGAGAATATCATATCAATGGTAGACCGGTTCTGTCGGAAAGCCAGCACTGTGATTCGGGGTAGACTTGATCTCCTAGGACTTGAAGTCTGCGCAGAACAATTCTGGCAAATACTTTCCAACAATACACAGAAGAGAGATACCTCTATAGTTGTTGCAGTCGCTCCGATCGCCCTTGTTCTTGTACAGCGTTATGATGTTTGAATCTTTGAAATCCTGTGGGACTTGTCCTTCTCGCCAGTATAGCTCTATTAGCTGGTGGATCTGTAGAGTGAGTGTGTCTTGCCCACTCCTGATTACCTCTATTGGAATCCCATCCTTACCTGGAGCCTTGCCAGACGCAAGTTCATTTATAGCACACTTAACTTCTGGTATGGTGGGAAGTGTGTCCAGGTGGTCAAGAGTTGGCAGCGCCTCTATGGCGTTGAAGGCATCATCAGCTAGTTTGGTCTCACTTGAGTAAAGCTCTAAATAGTGCTCTACCCATCTGTCCAGCTGCTGTTTCTTATCAGTGATGATTTCTTCAGTCAAGGTTTTCAATGGTGCACTTCTTTTGATCATTGGACCACAGGCTTTCTTTATTCCTTCATACATGCTTCTGATGTTTCCCTTATCACTTGCGATTTGGATGGACTCACATAACTTGATCCAATAGTCATTCGCACACTGCCTGGCAGCCTTTTGCACATCCTTCCTTGCTTGCTTCAGCTCACTCAGAGTGTTACGCGTTGTTCTTTCCTTGTTTCTTAAGAGAGCTATCTTCTTTTTATCAATCAAGGGCTGCAGTATCTGGCTGTTTGCCGCACACCGGTCCCGACTTTTATGATCCACAGTGCCGTAAACCCCTACCGCTGTTTTATAAATAGTTTCCTTCAGTTTATTCCATTTATCATCTTATATATAAAAAAGACTGTCTGTAAGTATGTCTGTATGTATTTTATGCGTTCGCGAACGGTCCATCCGATTGAGATGACATTTTCTACACGTCTTCCTCTCATTCTCGCGCTGCCAACTGTTATATTTTTTAAGTGTAAAATCGGCTACTTACTTAATATTATTTAATATTTCATTTTTCATTATAATTTTTATATAGCGAGCGGACTTAACTCTAGAAAACTTATTTCAAGGAGCATAACTTTCAATAACATTGCTATATACTTTATAGTCATATTGTTGCATCGTTTTCAAAGATGTATAAACTCTTTGTCTATAGTTATTTACAGGCATATGAGTTATAATAAATAATGATATAATCTTTAAGACATTTTTAAAGTTTTCATAAAAATAATGCATAATGCATAACATTGTAACTCATCTTTTTATGCTTAAAGAAGTTATCTACAGTCATGTAGGTGATTAAAAACAGTTTTCATTAAAAATAATGGATGGTGTGTGGAAGGACATTCTTTTAAGTTACTGTGTGAATTTAATGAGACGCTCCTCGCCAGGAGCTGGGCGAAGCCACGCCGGGTCAGATAGATAGACAGACCCACCTTTTCGCTGCAGTTATCTACAGGTATATTCGTGATAATCCTCTTCCTCCTCCTCCTCTCCACTCCTCCTCCTCCTATCCCCTTCCTCTTCCCCTCTCCCTCCTCCATCCTCCTCCTCCCTCTTCCTCCTCCTCCTCCCTCCTCCTCCCATTTCCTCCTCCTTCTCCTTCCTCCTTCTCCTCCCTCCTTCTCCTCCCTCCTCCTCCTCGCCCTCCTCCCTCCTCCTAATCACTCCTCTTCCTTCCTACTCCCTTCTCCTCTTCATCCCCCTCCTCCTCCCTCCTCCTCCCTCTCCTCCTCCCTCCTCCTCCTCCCTCCTCCTCCTCTCTCCACATCCCTCCTCCTCCCTCTCCCTCTTCCTCCCTCCTCCTCATCCCTCCTCCTCCCTCCTCCTCCCTCCTCTCTCCACATCCCTCCTCCTCCTCCCTCCTCCTTCTCCCTCTTCCTCCTCCTCCCTCCTCCTTCTCCCTCCACCTCCTCCTCCTCTCTCCTCCTCCCTCTCCTCCTCCTCCATCCTCCTCCTCCCCCTCCTCCTCCTGCGTTCTCTTCTCCCTCCTCCTCCTCCCCCTCCTCCTCCCCCCCTCTTCCTCCCATCCTCCTCCTCCCTCCTCCTCTCTCCTCCCTCCTCCTCCCTCCTACTCCTCCCTCCTCCTAATCCCTCCTATTCCTCTCTACTCCTCCTCCCTCCTCCTCCCTCCTCTTCTCTCCTCCTCCTCTCTCCGCCTATCTCTTCCTCCCTCCTCCACCTCCCTCTTCCTCCTCCCTCCTCCTACTCCAGTTTCTTCTTCTGCTGCTGCTGCCGCCGCCGCTCCATTTACCCAAGTTAATTTTTGGGGGAAGATGTAAAGATCTTTCAAGTGCTCTTTCTAATGCTTTTTGTAACATGGTCTTCATTTATCTAAGGTTGTTCTGACTGCAACCAATAAATGATTAGACAGACAGGCAGACAGACAGACAGATAGACAGAGAGGGTGGGACGGACGAACAGACAGACAGACAGACGGAGAGACAGACAGACAGACAGACAGACAGACAGACAGACAGACAGTCGGGAACGGGAGCTTATATGACTACGTATATGAATTAAATGAGATGCTCCACACCAGGAGCTGGGCGATGCCGGGCAGGGTCAGACAGACAGACAGACAGATAGATTAGACAGACAGACAGCCAGACAGACAGACAGACAGACAGACAGACAGATAGTCGGGAACGGGAGCTTATATGACTACTTATATGATTTAAATGAGATGCTCTCCACCAGGAGTTGGGCGAAGCCGGGCCGGGTCAGACAGACAGACAGACAGACATATAGATAGACAGACAGACAGACAGATAGGTAGTCGGGAACGGGAACGGGAGCTTATATGACTACTTATATGAATTAAATGAGATGCTCCACACCAGGAGCTGGGCGATGCCGGGCCGGGCCAGACAGACAGACAGACAGACAGACAGACAGACAGACAGACAGACAGACAGACAGATAGTCGGGAACGGGAACGAGAACTTATATGACTACTTATATGAATTAAATTAGATGCTCCCCACCAGGAACTGGGCGAAGCCGGGCCGGGTCAGCTAGTTTACAATTTTCTGATGTATCAGTGAAAGCGTCTTCAAGTTGCTGTTGAAATTCAAAGCACTTTCCAGGATCGTGAGTGTTAATAATATTAATCCTGGGGCTAGATTTGTGTTTAGCTGTGTAGATTCTCTTTGGTC
Source organism: Cepaea nemoralis (assembly GCA_014155875.1). Lineage (NCBI taxonomy): Eukaryota > Metazoa > Mollusca > Gastropoda > Stylommatophora > Helicidae > Cepaea > Cepaea nemoralis. The sequence continues at coordinate 35,362 of JACEFZ010010791.1, read as the reverse complement.
TCAGTCTAACCCTTGCAACTAGCAAAGAATGATCTGTATCACAGTCAGCACTGTGGTAACTTTGAGTTAATGATGTTTGGTTCAGATGTTGTCTCCGTGTGATGATGAAGTCCAGCTGATGCCAATGGCCGGATCTTGGATGTTTCCACGTGACCTTATGCATCTCTTTTGTTTTAAAAAAGGAGTTTGTAATACATAGGTCATTAGTGGTGCAATGCTCCAGCAGCCTTTGCCCATTATCATTCATGCGACCGATGTTGTATTTTCCAAGGCACACTGGCCATGAACTCGAGTCCTTGCCCACACGAGCATTGAAATCACCGAGCATATAAATGTAGTCAGATTTTGGAACTGCCTTGATCACGGAGTCTAACTGCTCATAGAACGTATCCTTCACATCATCAGAGGAAGCGAGTGTCGGTGCATATGCAGTGATAATGGTGGCAAATCCACAAGAGGTTGCCAAGCGCAGGGATAATAATCTTTCATTACCTCCAGCTGGGATATCAATCATTCCCAGTAGCGAATTCTTATATATATACTAGCTGACCCGGCCCGGCTTCGCCCAGGCCCTGGAGGGGATCTATCTATCTATCAGTCTGTCTGTCTGCTTGTTTGTCTGTCTGTCTGTCTGTCTGTCTGGCTGACCCGGCCCGGCTTCACCCAGTCCCTGGTGGGGAGCATCTCATTTAATTAATATAAGTAGTCATATAAGCTCTCCCGTTCCCGACTATCTGTCTGTCTGTCTGTCTGTCTGACCCGGCTTCACCCAGTCCCTGGTGGGGAGCATCTCATTTTATTCATATACGTAGTCATATAAGCTCTCCCGTTCCCGACTATCTGTTTGTCTGTCTATCTGTCTGTCTGTCTGTCCCGGCCCGGCTTCACCCAGTCCCTGGTAGGGAGCATGTCATTTAATTCATTCATATAAGTAGTCAAATAAGCTTCCGTTCCCGACTATCTGTCTATCTATCTGACCCGGCGTGGTTTCGCCCAGCTCCTGGCGCACAGTAACTTAAAAGAATGTCCTTCCACACACCATTCATTATTTTTAATGAAAACTGTTTTTAATCACCGACATGACAGTTGATAAGTTTTGTAAGCAGAAAAAGATGGGTTAAAAGGTTATGCATAATGCATTATTTTTATGCAAACTTTAAAAATACCTTAAAGATTATATCATTATTCCCGGCTTCACCCAGTCCCTGGTAGGGAGCATGTTATTTAATTCATTCATATAAGTAGTCAAATAAGCTTCCGTTCCCGACTATCTGTCTATCTATCTGACCCGGCGTGGTTTCGCCCAGCTCCTGGCGCACAGTAACTTAAAAGAATGTCCTTCCACACACCATTCATTATTTTTAATGAAAACTGTTTTTAATCACCGACATGACAGTTGATAAGTTTTGTAAGCAGAAAAAGATGGGTTAAAATGTTATGCATAATGCATTATTTTTATGCAAACTTTTAAAATACCTTAAAGATTATATCACTATTTAATATAACTCATATGCCTAAAAATAACTATAGACAAAGAGTTTAACAATAGTGCAGGTAAGTCCAACAATATGACTATAAAGTATATAGAAATGTTATTAAAAGTTATGCCCCTTGAAATAACTTTTCTAGAGTGAAGTCCCCCTGCTATATAGACATTATCTAATGAAAATGGAAAAGTAAATGTTATTAAATAAGTCGAAGATTTTACATTAAGAAATTATTATAGTCGGTTGCCAATGAATGAAAGGAAGACGTGTAGAAAATTTCATCTCAATCGGATGTACCGTTATCGAACGCATCCAATACAAAAATCCCCACACACAAACAAACATACACTCTGTTTTATATATATATATATATATATATATATATATATATATATATATATATATATATATATATATATATATATATATATATATATATATATATATATATATATATATATAATGTGCCATGCCTGAAAGCATGGGCGGTCATGACTCGCCATTTCACTCGATCACCAGAGTCGTGGATCAGCTCAGTGTTCCTGTCTCGTCCATGCCATGTGGCCAAGCCATGCAGGTATTTTCCTCTCGGTGTTTCCCTTGGTCTGTTCCCTTCGATCTTGCCAGTTGTCACTAAGTTCTCCAATCCATTTCTTCTCATAACATGTCCAAAAAATTTTGACTCTCTACCTTTAATTTCTCTAATCAATTTATGATTTTCATTTGTCTCCTGTAGTACTTGGTCATTGGTTTTTCTGTCTGCCCATGGTATTCTTTGCATTTTCCTCAGAAACCACATTTCTGCAGCCATCAGATGTTTTTCAGCTTGACTGCACATTGTCCAAGTTTCACATCCATACAAAAGAACAGGCTCTATGTATCCCCACAACACTCTTTTTCTCATTTCAATTGAAATCTTTTTATTGGTCAGAATGTTTTTCATCTTGCTAAAGGCTACTTTCGCAATGACGATTTTTGTTCTAATCTCTTCAAGGCATCTCCCATGAGATGTTATGACTGTTCCGAGATAATTGCACCGATTCACTTGTTGAAGAATATTCCCATTTACTTGTATATTACATTGTGGTACTTCGTTCTTCCGGGAAATGGCAGCTGGGGTAACACAGTGGCTAGTATGCTGATCTGCAAACGCGGTTGTCATTTGTTCGAATCCCCATCAAGGCGAGGATCGATTACATTAATCTGAGTTCCCAGTCAACCTGGCCTAAAGCGTGTACGAGGAAATGTTCAGGGGAAGACAAGGCAGTCAGCCTGATACTGATCAAATCACTTCTTGAACACAGATTGGTCTATAACAATATAGGGCTAGCACTATGCACTCAGTAAGACTACAGATGTTGACACGGTTCTTTACTTTGTTTATTTTATATCTAACATATGTCAATAACACATACATTTACAAACACCTACGTAGACTTCAAGCACAATAGAGAACAAAAAACAGATAAGACAATCATTGGTAGTTGATCTAAATACATAATCTTTCATCAAACATCTGTGTATAATCTACTTATACCACTTTCCTTGTACTCCAGTGTATAATCTACTTATACCAACTGTCCTTATACTCCAGTGTATAATCTACTTATACCAACTTTCCTTATACTCCTGTATATAATCTACTTATACCACTTTCCTTATACTCCAGTGTATAATCTACTTATACCAACTTTCCTTATACTGCAGTGTATAATTTACTTATACCAACTTTCCTTATACTCCTGTATATAATCTACTTATACCAACTTTCCTTATACTCCAGTGTATAATCTACTTATACCAACTTTCCTTATACTCCTGTATATAATCTACTTATACCACTTTCCTTATACTCCTGTGTATAATCTACTTATACCACTTTCCTTATACTCCAGTGTATAATCTACTTATACCAACTTTCCTTATACTCCAGTGTATAATCTACTTATACCAACTTTCCTTATACTCCAGTGTATAATCTACTTATACCAACTTTCCTTATACTCCAGTGTATAATCTACTTATACCAACTTTCCTTATACTCCTGTGTATAATCTACTTATACCAACTTTCCTTATACTCCTGTGTATAATCTACTTATACCACTTTCCTTATACTCCTGTGTCATCATCATCACCCAGTGCCTCGCCGGCTGGCGTGGGCGATCATGCCTCTCCGCAAATTACGATCTTCAATGGCATGGATCAATTCGTGTGTTGACTCCCTTCCGTGCCGTGACACAAGACTATCAAAAATCTTCTCATGCTGTCATCGTCTGTCAATTTTTCTGCACATCTTTCCGGTTGTCACAACAATGATGACTACCTCTTTATGATGTTTGTGATAAGTTATCTTTGCGACGCAGCCTCCCTTAAAACGCCCCGATTGCTCAGTTTGGCTGTCAAATTAATTTTCACCATTCTTCTATAAAACACCAACTCCAAGGCCTCCATAGATTTTTTTGTCTGTTTATCAATTGTCCAGGACTCGCAGCCGTATGTTAAAACTGGTTCTATGTAACATGCAAGAACTCTTTTTCTAACTTTCAAGGACAGTGACTTATTGCACAAAACGTTCTTCATTTGACAGAATGCAGTTTTTGCTTGTCCCATTCTGTTCTTTATTTCAGTGATACATCTTCCATCTGATGTTATCCATGTGCCTAGATATCTTAATTTCTGTACTTACCCCAAAATAACATCCTGCACTTTGCACATTTAGGCCAGATCTGTTTCTTTGATATCACCAAAACTTCTGTCTTTCTATTCTTCAAATTAAGGCCCATTTTTTGTTTTTACTTTCTACAACCACTGTATCTATAATTTCCTGTAGTTCCTTCTGACTTGTTGCTATCACGATGGTGTCATCAGCACAACGTAAGTTATTTATATTATGTTCACCAATCAAGATCCCTGACATATTTCTGTAGATCTCACTGTATCATCATCAAGTGCCGTGCCGGCTGGCGTAGGCGTTCATGGCTCTCCACAGATCTTGGTCCTTGGTGCCCTGGATCAACTCTGCTGATGATATTCCTCCGTGCCACCGTCTCAGTCCGTCCAGCATCATTTCTCTTGGTCTGCCTCTGCCTCTCTTCCCCTCGATCTTTCCAGTTGTCACGATGTTCTCTAATGCCTCTCTTCTCATCACATGACCAAAGAAAGATGTTTGTCTCTTTCTTATTGTTGTATATAGTGTTCTGGTTTCATTAGCCTCTTTCAGGCAATCGTTGTTAGTTACTCTGGCAGTCCGTGGAATTCGCAACATTCGTCTCAGGAATCACATCTCTGTTGCTTCTAAGTTCTTCCTAATTCTTCACTGTATAATGAATACAAATCAGGAGACAATACACAACCTTGTCTGACGCCATTCTTTATACTTTGAGATGCTCATACAAGGTTGTTGATTCTTATGGCTGCTGTTTGCTGTCAATATATGTTCTTTATTTTTCGCAGATCTCTACCGTCAATGTTCAGTTGCTTGTTTCACATTCTCAAATGCTTTCGTGTAGTCTATGAAGCATAAGTACAGACCTGTTTTTACTTCTATAATACTTCTTTCTAATATTGTCATGAGAATATATATATAACTTTGTTTGTGTCCTTTCCCACCTAAAATCCACACTGTTCATCACTAATTTCTGGTTTAATATTGTTCCTTATTCTTTTCATTATTATTCTCAGTAACAGCTTTGACGTGTGACTCATAAGAATTTATGTGATGTTCCTCACATTCTAAAGCACCTGTATCTTTGGCAGAGCTATAAAGATGGATTTTAATAGGTCACTAGGAATGCACCCACTGTGTAGATACCATTTAGAAATTTAGTCAATATTTCGATTCCAAAATCACATAGAGCCTCAATTTCCTCAATGTAATGTTGTCTGGACTCCAGTGTATAATCTACTTATACAAAATTTCCTTATACTCTTGTGTATAATCTACATATACCAACTTTCCTAATACTCTTGTGTATAATCTACATATACCAGCTTTCCTTATACCCCCGTGTATTATCTACATAATCATCAAGTGTCTTGTCACCTGGCATGGTAGATCATGCCTCTCCACAACTTGTGATCTCCAGCAGCATTTATCATTTCACGTGCTGACACCCATCCATGTCATAAGTCTAGATACCTGTGCAGTCAGAGTGGGTTCGCCTGATGGCGAGGGACATTGTTAATAGGGAAAGCTAACTGCCAGGGAGTGAAAGAATATAGTCGTTGACAAGCTAAAGTTGTAGTTGATGCCGACGACAGAATGTTTGTTGTTTGCTTGTGGGTCACGACCTTTAAGTTTTGCGTGTTCGTAGATCAATCATGTATGCCAGCGAGTGAAAAATCCTGTGCTTGGCGAGTGACAGAGAGATGGTTGTTATATATATATATATATATATATATATATATATATATATATATATATATATATATATATATATATATATATATATATATATATATTTGCTGTAGCTTGGCAGCGACCTTATATTCGGGTGTTCGTAGGTGACTCGCTAGCAAGAGAATGTCTCGGGGCGAGCTGTAATATTAATGTTGCCAGCGACGGCTTGTTTGCTTGTTGGCGACTTTGGGTTAACAGTCGCTGGCTCGATTATGTTTCTTGCTGGCTATTTGGTATGCGTGTTTTTGGCTTGGGGTTTTACTTGCGACGCTCGTACGCACATCTAGTTCTTTGGTGCATCAAGAATTGTCTATGAGCGCCGGTAATGTAGAATTGACAACAGCTAATTCTTTAAGCCAACTCAACACAACGCAATCAACTAACAGAACACAGTTTGAATTTACAGCTTCCTTTTTGACTCCAGGTGTTTAACAACACGTACTATTATTTACGTCACATACAACACCTAGAGTCCACAATAACTTCACAACAACTACGCAACAACTACGCAACCTAACCACAGATGTAGCGTCACATTTTTTGGCGGTGCTACGGAGCTAACAAAACCACGTCTCAACTCGACGGTGGCTAAGCCCAACTGATTGCTTGCTGGAGAGATGGTCTCCTGCTCAGCAACCCGCCTCGCTATTTCCATGAAAGACATGGATCTCAACTTTCTCATCTTCACGCTAGGCTGCGTGAAGCTGTGGTTGTCTGTACCTATTAACCCATGACCTGACCTTGGTCTATGGCACTAACCCACACGCAAAATCAAGCCAAGCACTACTAAATAGTGTGTATGGACTACGCTTGAGTTCAAAGCGTGCAAGCGCCAAAAAATAAAATAAGTCTAGAATCTGCTCTCTGTCTTCCTCTTCCTTTCTTTTCAATAAATATTTCTAGTTGTCACATGTTCCATTTTTTTCTTCTCATAATCTTGCCAAATATTACGAATACCTCTTGCTGATGTTTGTGATAATTTGTGTTTGTGTCTTAGCGTCATCAAAGCAGTAGATTACTCATTTTGGCTGCATAAGAAATGTTCACCATTCTTCTGAAACACCACTTTTCAGAGGCCTGAATTTTGTTTCTAGACTCTAATGGCAGGGATGTATTGCCAAAGATGTTCTTCATTTTAGAAAATGCAGTTTTTCTTTGTCCTATTCTGTTACTTTATCATTTTGATGCATCTATTCTGTTATTTTATCACTGTGATACATCTATTCTGTTGGAGTGAAGCCAGGTTGTGTCCTGGCACCAACACTGTTCAGCCTCATGTTTTCAGCCATGTTGATGAATGCCTTCGAGAACGACGACATTGGAATAGACATCAACTACCGTATGGATGGAAAGTTATTCAATCTCAGAAGGCTGAAAGCTAAACCAAAACTAATAGCGACACCGTCAGAGAGCTCCTGTTTGCTGATGATTGCGCTCTATACGCCAACTCAGAGGCGGACATGCAACATAATGTTTCAGCTTTCTCACATGCCTTTGCCAACTTTGGGCTCAATATCAAACTGGATAAGACTGTAGTTATGTATCAGCCAGCTCCAGGGAATAATCACACTGTGCCGAATATCAAAGTGAATGATCATAGACTAAGTGTTGTGGACAAATTCACCTATCTTGGCAGCACTGTGTCACAAGCTGCCACAATTGATGACGAAGTGAATGCAAGAATCTCCAAGGCCAGCGCGGCCTTTGGCAGACTGTACAAGAATGTATGGGACAGAAATGAAATAAGCCTGCAAACAAAGCTGAAAGTCTACAAAGCAGTTGTATTATCCACACTGCTATATGTTTTTGAAACCTGGACTGTTTATCAGCGACAAGCTAGGAAATTAAACCACTTCCACAGTCTGCCTTAGGAAGCTATTGAAGATTAAATGGCAAGACAAGATCCCAGACACTGAAGTCTTAGAAAGAGCGTCCATGCCCAGTATCCACACAGTACTAATGAAGAATCAGATTCGATGGGCTGGTCACTTAACTCGCTTGCCAGATCACAGGCTCCTTAAACAATTTTTTTTACGGCGAGTTGCGTTGTGGTAAACGCTTCCAAGGCGGTCAGAAGAAACGCTTTAAGGCAGTGTTTCCCAACGTGGGGCCCACGCCCCACAGGGGGACAATTCGATTATTAAGGGGGGAAATTCGAAAATGGAAGAAATCGTCTGGATCTATGTGACGAAACGCGTTTATCTGTCTTGGGTCGTAAAGATTCCGCACTATTTTGGCGCGTCATCGGGGGACTTTCCCAGCTATAAATAGACTGAGGGAAGCCGATAGAGGAATTACCATCTAGAATCTTCTCGGAACACCTGAATTTGAGTGACCCGTGAGGCTGGGTATAGCACTAAATTCTCGTGCAGAGAGATCTAGAAATTCTAGGCGGAGAATGACGGTTTCCCGAGAAAGTGTCTTTTCCCAAGAAGCACTAGCTCCTCGTGCGCATTGAGTTGGCACGAGTGGGGAAATTGGCTAAACCATTCATTCACTTCATTTTGCTCGAAGAGAGCAGACGCAGGCCTGTGTTAAGCCATTTTGTGTTGCGTCTCACCTCAACCATGATTCGGCTGACTGTTACAGAAAGGAGGCTGAGGAGCCCTTGAACAGTTCTGAAAGCTGACTGGAGTCTGGTTCTGGACATTCAGGTACTTATTTGTTTAAATAATTTAACTTTGTAAGTGTGTACAAAACGCCATCGTTCTAACCTCATTACCTATGCGGATGTCCTTGCATAACTAATTAGCAAACCGATCGATAACGCTGCTTGACGGCTAGGTCGTGTGTTTGTTTACCAACGTGTGTTCGCGAATCAGCTGTTGGGAACGCAGGAATGCGATGTGGGCGATTTGGGTTTAAATTATATTTACCATATATCGCAAATCGTTGCATCTATTAGGTTGCTGTGTTAGAATAAAACATAGTTACTTGTGCCTGATAGAAACCTAGATTTATGTCAGTCAGTTGCTGAAGCAAGGAGAACGGTTAGAAAACCAGGTAAGGTGGTAGGTGGAGATTGAGACAAAACTGTGCTTAGTTACTAAGTAAAGAAAGAACTTAGTTCTGTGCCACCAGGAATGATGTAACTATTGTGTAGTAACTTAATAGTGAATTCATTGTGTGGAACACGGGATTTCTGTGTGAAGGTAAGTCGGCAGGGATGATATATATATATATATATGATGTGGCATTGTGTATATATATTAGGTCATGGCATGTGATACTTCCTGGAGTAATTCCGAACGCCGAATAGGTCGACGCGTGATAACTATGCGTGCCGTCGCGATGTACATATGCGTTCTGAATTCTTGTCTTAGCTATCTTGTTCTTTCATACTGGCGCTAGTGCGAGTGAATGCTAAGGTGCTGGAAGTATGGAAAGATGCAAGGAGGTTGTATGAGACAGGGGACATATAGGATATGGGGGATGTGAAAAAGCAAGTTATGAAAGTATAGGTTGGCAGACCAGGCCAACGATGAAGTTCGGTCCCGGCCAAGGCTAAACCACTTGGGAGGGCGGAACTGGAACATCACCCTTGGAACATGTGGGGAACATGTATTATCAAGAAGGCTTCTTGACTCTAAGGAGGAGTCTGATAAGAAGAGTTTGCTATGGTGTGGGCAGGTGGTCCCACCAGCAAACAGGCATGTGTACATATTGGATGTGATCATGTACTATTCCTATATCCCGAGGGATGGTATATTGATCAGTATTATGTTTACTAATGAACATTGATGATGTAAGGAACGAGTCCAGGGACTCTTTACCTTAATGTTTAGTTCGATTAAATTAGAACTATGATAACAGCCTACTATCACTACTGACGTTAGCGATGGCTGGTAGATGATTAGGGATAGGTGAGACCTACGATCAGACTCGTCATTCTGATTTCTTGCTCTGTTTGACGGGCTGTTCTGTGAGGCCACAGCTGACATTACTGAACCCATGCTTTACTACTCTCCAGATAGAGATAATGCTTTAGTTATATGCATAACTAAGTAGCATGACTGAGGGTTGAGTAGTCATTGGTAGGATGCATGTGGACTAATGTTTGGGCCAGTATACTCTCACCGGTCGCTCTTCCTTTTCAGGAGTTTGCCTGTTGAGGAACCAGTCAACTATAATTGTCGTTGGCGGGAAACCACTTCGTGTGACACAGCGAAGGGTTCAATTCTTTACTTATCACGCCAGACTCAACCACACCATGTACCCAGTGTGATTCATCATGCGTGAAGGTTTGCATCCAGTATATCAGGTGCCCTGAAGGTGCACGTGTGGGACATGATGGTTTGTGTTGTTTTTCTGCATTAGAAGATACTCTATTTCAGCCAGGAACATTTCAGCATTTTGAGCAATCATGCTCAAAGAAAGGAAACACCTGACCGTATATTATTACGGTGGTTCCGCCTAAACGCGGAAAAAAGATTTAGACACTTGAATGGTTCTTATGACAGCTATAGTGGCAGGTCTTGAGAAGAACTACACCAGCTATTAATAACTTGTGGCAAGTGTTACCAGGTGGAAGGGACAATAGATTATAGTCCAACCTGAATTGTCTTCCTTGAAAGTAGATGTCTGATTCTAATAGTGTACTGAAAGAGTATGAAGACTTTGAACTGTGTTCGTGTAGGACTCAGTGACATATCAGTTGCCTTATCTGATTCTTCAAGCAGTGGTACTGTGATATGAGTACAGGGACATTGAATTGGTTATTGACATATTCTTCAAGCAGTGTTACTGTGCTATGATTGCGGGGACCAGTTAGATTGGTCAGGGACTTATTCTATAACCAGTGTTACTGTGTTGTGAGTACGGGACCATTGAATTGGTCAATAGACTTATTATCCAACCACGGGTAATGTACTGCTGAGGGACCATTAGATTGGTCAGTGACTACTTAGATTCATCGAAGTCACGAATACTTGGAGTCAAATCCAGGAAGATTATCTCCCAGCCAGTGTTGATAGAGAACTGTGTATTAACAGTGACTTAAGTAGGGAGTGATAAAGATGCAGTTGGTCCAGTTGAGTGAGGTCCAGCAGTGACTCTATTGTTGTGGATCCACGCTCTGGGGACGGAGTGGTCTCCAAGGTTCTAGTCATCTCACTGGAAGGAAGCCGGGTGAGTGGCGGACCGACTGGACGGGACATCTGCATCCAATCTACTTCTCAACCTGATGATGACAACCATATCTCTGATTCTGTCTCTACTCTATCCTCTATTTGTGTAAATAGATTATTCTATCAGGATGTTCATTTCAGTTCTATATTCTCAAGGGTAGAATAAACTTTATGTAAGTTGACTTGCTCTTTGTATAATGATTGAGTGTGGTCTCGGACGATGCCTAAGTGTTCATTGTTCCACAGGAGTAGGTAGTTAGTGGGGGTCTAGAATCTGGAGGGGCTTGTAGACATAATTAACTAATATGAGATCAGCCACAGAGTAAAAATGTGTATCTACCTGTCCAACCCCTGGGGTTAGAATACACGGGAGTGCTAGAGACACCTCGGGTGTGGTTCACTCTCACTACCCAAGGCGAACTTGTTACACTCCAACAAAACGGGCAGACATGAGACTGAAGTTAACTAAATTGGAACCTGACACAAGATCTCTTTGCAGCAAGCATCAAGGGCAAGGATTTCACTAAATTTAAATAATAAATAATTACTAATAATTAAAATAATATAGAAAAATCTTTCATTAAAATTATTTTGTACTTGAATTAAAGTTCTCCATTATATGTTTTGAAAATTTACTTACTGTGTTTGCTCAATAATTTCCTAGTGATTTCTTCATAAAACCTATCATTCAAATTTCTTCAGTGAACATTTCAATTTTTGAATATTAAAAATAATGTATATGTTGGGGGGGGGGGGGGGGGGGGGGGGGGGCGGGGGGGGGGGGGGGGGGGATAAGAATTTTAGAAAGGCATAGGTGGGGCATAGTACAAAAAATGTTGGGAAACACTGCTTTAAAGACACTCTGAAAATCTCACTGAAAGCTTTTGGAAATCATCATGACACCTGGGAGATTGCAGCCAGAGATCGAAATTCATGGCGTACATCATTACGCAAGGGTGCAGTCACGTGTGAGGCAACCAGAACCGCAAGAGCCGTGAAGAAAAGGCTGGACAGAAAAACCACTGCAGGAAATCCTCCTCCTGGAACGTCAAGCATTCTTTGTCCACATTGTCAAAGAACATTTCGAGCCAAAATAGGCCTTATCGGCCATCTTAGAACTCACGGTTCCATACTTTCAACCACGCTGGATGAATTGAATGGTCATCATCATTCTTGATGGACAAACAACACATCTATTCTGTTACCGTATAACTGTGGTACATCTATTCTGTTACTTATCACTGTGATACATCTATTCTGGTTCTTTATCACTGTGGTACATCTATTCTGTTACTTATCATTGTGATACATCTATTCTGGTTACTTTATCACTGTGGTACATCTATTCTGTTACTTATCACTGTGATACATCTATTCTGGTTCTTTATCACTGTGATACATCTATTCTATTACTTTATCACTGTGATACATCTATTCTGTTACTTTATCACTGTGATACATCTATTCTATTACTTTATCACTGTGATACATCTATTCTGTTACTTTATCACTGTGATACATCTATTCTGTTACTTTATCACTGTGATACATCTATTCTAGTTACTTTATCACTGTGATACATCTATTCTATTACTTTATCACTGTGATACATCTATTCTATTACTTTATCACTGTGATACATCTATTCTGTTACTTTATCACTGTGATACATCTATTCTGTTACTTTATCACTGTGATACATCTATTCTGTTACTTTATCACTGTGATACATCTATTCTGTTACTTTATCACTGTGATACATCTATTCTATTACTTTATCACTGTGATACATCTATTCTGTTACTTTATCACTGTGATACATCTATTCTATTACTTTATCACTGTGATACATCTATTCTATTACTTTATCACTGTGATACATCTATTCTGTTACTTTATCACTGTGATACATCTATTCTGTTACTTTATCATTGTGATACATCTATTCTATTACTTTATCACTGTGATACATCTATTCTGATTACTTTATCACTGTGATACATCTATTCTATTACTTTATCACTGTGATACATCTATTCTATATTCTGTTACTTTATCACTGTGATACATCTATTCTATTACTTTATCACTGTGATACATCTATTCTATTACTTTATCACTGTGATACATCTATTCTATTACTTTATCACTGTGATACATCTATTCTATTACTTTATCACTGTGATACATCTATTCTAGTTACTTTATCACTGTGATACATCTATTCTGTTACTTTATCACTGTGATACATCTATTCTGTTACTTTATCACTGTGATACATCTATTGTTACTTTATCACTGTGATACATCTATTCTAGTTACTTTATCACTGTGATACATCTATTCTGTTACTTTATCACTGTGATACATCTATTCTGTTACTTTATCACTGTGATACATCTATTCTGTTACTTTATCACTGTGATACATCTATTCTGCTACTTTATCACTGTGATACATCTATTCTGCTACTTTATCACTGTGATACATCTATTGTATTACTGTTGTAGTTACTGTAGTCTCTTCTGTCATCATTTTACATCGCTGTTATTTGTTTTTTGTTGTTGTTGTTCCTGATAAAGACTTGTGGCTGCAATGGTACAGTTTTTTGTGCTTGCAGTCTTGTAAAGCTGATCTTATACACTTCATTTGTCCCTTCAATTATGGTTTACCTTTCTACAGCTTTCCTGTATTAACCCCGTCTTATTCATGAACAGGAGCTACCGAGAAAACACCTTGGAAATGTGGGAATATTGTTGCCTTATCAATATAGGTCTGGTGTCAGTTTGGTCACATAAAGGTGACCATGGATTATTCTGTGAAACGTGTGACATTTGTGACACTCATGTGCCAGTTGGTTTTAAGAAATATTGGTCTAACGCGATATTCTCTGCGTGCCATAATGGCCAATTTTACTTTATTTTTACATTAATTTTACTTACCCATAATTTAATTTGTGCAAGCTGGGAAGAATTCTGGCACAAGTTGTGGATACAGACTTCGATACAACAAGCCAAGCTGGAATACAGAAGGTCAATCACTAAACTGTATGTTGTATGAATATTTTCTTTGCAATAAATTCTAACATACACAATTCAAGGAAATTCCTCATCATCATGTGCCTTGAAAAGCAGCATAGGTGTTCAGGTCCCCCTAGATATCTCGCTTCTTGGTGTACTGTATCAGTTCTACTGAATGTATTCCTCCATGCCATTATCTTAGAGTATCAAGCCTTCCTTCTTGGGCTGCCTCTGCATCTTGTACCGCTGATCTGTCTAATCTTCACGACGTTCTCCAATGCCCCTCTTCTCGTCACATGACCAAAGGGCACTGTTTGTCTCTCTCTCTTATAGTTGTATATAATATTCTACTTTCATTAGCCACTTTCAGGCAACTGTTGGTAATTACTTTGGCTGTCCAAGTACGAGTATTTGCAATATTTGTCTTTGAAACTTTGAAACATTTTCAAGGTTTGCTGTAATGAGTCTTCAGGACCATCTCTTTATGTTGTCCACCCACACGTAACATCTTCCAGTCCATCTCTTGATGTTGTCCACCAACATGCAAAATGTTCCAGCCCATCTCTGGATGTTTTCCACATACATGTAACATCTTCCAGTCCATCTCTGGATGTTGTCCACATACATGTAACATCTTCCAGTCCATCTCTGGATGTTGTCCACATACATGTAACATCTTCCAGTCCATCGCTGGATGTTGTCCACATACATGTAACATCTTCCAGTCCATCTCTGGATGTTGTCCACCCACATGTAACATCTTCCAGTCCATCTCTGGATGTTGTCCACCCACATATAATATCCCCTGAGTCTCAGGCATGACCTTAGTCTTAGTAAGCAAAAACTGAAACCAAATAATTTACTCAAACATTCACTGCAATATACTAATAACAATAGAAACTATTAACTTATATAGTGCCGAAGGATGATTAATCGCCAATTGTGACATTATTGTTTTCTGATGCAGGATGACATATTGCCATACTAGGGTGTAACGAGCGTGGGTTTGCACCTATCTAGGATGAATGGTCTAGTTAAGAATTTGATAACAATAAAAATGGTAACTGGGTCAAAGAAGTAACAGGCGGATATTAAGTTTTAAAAAAAAAGGTTGAGGTAAGAATACCAAAAAATAATGAGGGTCCTAAACACAATGGAGGGTAAATCATGATGTTGTCAGTCTTAGTCGCAAAGGCACAGAGGAGAATGTGAGGGTAGACCGGGATACAAAGAAAGTCTACAGAGGTAATGTTGGAACAATCTAGATTGGGTTTTTTTTTTTAAAGTTGCGTATCCTTACGGGACGTTGCAGTCAACACCAGCATTTTTCAGCTGCTGTTGGTGTACTAGACAAGTGTTACGTTCAGTAGTTTGCCATTGCTTTCTGAACGACCGGCTCCCATACCAGCATGTTATAACACAACGCGACACGGTCTGCTGCACAAATCGGTCGCAGCTGAACTTGTCAAGAAGCTGAATGAGATTACAGAAGTAGTATAAGGATAGAAGTAAGGAAGAAGACTAAGATAGGATAGAGATAAGATCCCTTACCAGGGAATAGAGAATAGAGAGACAGAGGAAGGAGATGGAACTCTAAACAGTTCTCCTACAGGACACGCACGTGTCATAATCAGGACATGACAGGGATTTACTCCCAGGTTAGAGTAGAAGATTATAACCACGGGAAGTACCCGTAAACAGCATTAACTCTAGCACAGTAACAAGTAACGAGCTACTGAACTGCGTGCTAAGGGCACGCAACATTGCTAACGCACGAGAGCTCACAGGCCAGCAGCTGGACAACGCTGCAAGGCTAGCCAGACCGGACTTGACAGTTGAGAAGACAGGACCATGTGTTTACCCTACCGCTGTGTGGTTAACGCGGCACAGTAGTTGTAGTGAACTTAAGATAGTCTTAGGATAATTAGAGAGTGTATTTTGCATTTTTAGCATTCATTGATTGTTAGGATGTTATACCAATGTATGCACATATGGATGTTCATGTAGGCTCGTGGAGTAGATTGTATTCAATGCGCAATAAACAACATTTACCCTTTGTACACCTACGAGTTGATATTCGTGCAGTACAAATGAAGAATCCCTGTATGCCTGTATAATCTAGGTTGTTGACAGGCGGGATTATTATGGTGTCAGAAGTGGGCCTTAAACCACTTAACCTGAACCTACCCACAGCATTATTTGGTGTAAAAAAAAAAAGTGGGCCCATCACGGAAATATTATGATGTCAAATAGTAGTTTTTGAATCTACCTACGACTTTATTTGGTGTCAGAGAGTAGTCTTTGAACCTACCCACGATAGTTATTTGGTGTACCCATGACCAAAAAGTGGGTACCGAGAAGTGACCCTTAAAACTACCCACGACAATTAATTAGCGGTCAGAAGTGATCTGTAAACTACCGACAAAGTGCAATCAGAACGTGATGTGAATTTGTAACAGTCAACCATAAAGTGACAGAGGAAAGTGATTGTCTCAACTTACCACGAGAATTTGAAGTAAAAGGATAACAGAGGTGAAAGTAGAAGAGTAAATACTGATTAAATTGAAGAGATACACATGGCTCACAAATATAGCTCAGTTGAGAACAGAAAGTGAAGACAAGACGACATTAGACTGACGACCGACGATTCATTCATTGATTCATTCGTTCATTCATTTAATCATTCATATCAATCATATCACATTCCGGCTTTCCATTCTGAAAGAATTATGACATATATAATGTGATAACCTTGTATTGGTGGTATACATTCGATATATTAATTGTTGCTGCTCTGCGTGACAGGATCTAACGTAGTAACAGGCGGTACAGCAGTACGAACGGCGAAGGAGCGAAACAGCCCCAATTGATCAAGACAAACGCGACATGATCAGATGAGTACCTATATAGTTTTGATTGATGTTTATTAATGAAGCATCTTCATTTTTTTTTTTTTTTGCTGTACTGTAAATAATCATATATATTAATTAAACATTGTGTTCTCATTACCCCTGTTGTATAAACATAAACATACAAAATGTCGACACTAAGTGAGTACATTCAAGCAAGGAAAGATCTGGGAAAAAGTGGAGATACACTAGAAACATGGGCAGAACGAAAGTATAAAGAAGAAATAGACAGAAAAGCTGCAGCTGAGAGGGACGAACGAGTTCAGGAAAGACAACATCAAAAGGAACTAGCAGAATTAACTGAAGCCACCAAACAGAAACAAATAGAAATTGATTCACAAACGCAAGTAAAGATTAAAGAATTAGAAATCGAGTCTCATGTACATATTGCTACCACTAAATTAAAGAGTCAGGTGGAAGAGAATAAATTCCATAAGTATAAAGGGATAGTCAAGCCCTATTGCCAAGGAGATTCCATCTCTGCATGGACGGAAAATGTGGAGTTCCAACTCAAATTCCAAGAGGTACCACCAGAACACTGGGCGATGATCTATATGAAGAACCTGTCCGGGGACCCTTAAAGGTGATAGAATCTATTCCACCAGAGTTAAGAACTAATTACCAATACATACGCGATCGCATTATGCAACACTTTTTGTTAGACGCCCCAGGCTATCAAATTCAATATTCTAAAATTAAACCAAAGTCTACTGAAACCTTCATAGATTACATATCCAATGTACAAAGTATTTTCAATAATTGGCTGAACGCGGCTAAGATTAACAAGAGTTTTGACAAATTAAGGGATCTGATGATAATGGACAAAATCATCTCCACTGTTCCATCTCCCTTCGCAAAATTTTTGCAACAGGCCGATATTGAATCACTTGAGCAGTTAGAAAAACGTGGTTCTGCGTATTTTTCTTCCAAACAGAGATATTTTTAAAACATTGGTAGAGGAGTCGGAAATTGCATCATTTGCCAAAAGTCAACCACGAAAACCTCTCAACCAAAAATCATTTCAAATGAGAGATAGGCAAAAGCCAAAGCCACCTCAGCGTATTTATTGTAATTTGTAACACCATGAATTTTCTATGTGCGACAAGAACCCTGGTTACCCGTCTCACCTGGAAATGATGGTCAAGAAGCAAGAGAACAAAAGAAACACGTACAGACGTGCCGTCAAATGCTTCTTTTTCCAATCTTACGGGCATTATAGTTCTAAATGTCTTGGACGCCAGAGATTGAGAGCCAGCAACGCTGTACTTATTGATACCTCGTCTGAAAGTGGAAGCGAGCAAGAATGTGAGAATGAAGAAATGGTAACATACGGTGAGAATGTTGCAGCTGCGAGTGATATCTTAAACTTTGATAAATGTCAAACTTATCACCAATTCCATGAAGATGGAATGCTTAAATGTGGGCACACTGTACCGTTTTCTAGCGAAAAAGCTAACGCAGCTATCGCCTCCAGAGGCAATTTAGTGTTCCACGATGGAATGGTTAATGACCAACCATGCCAATGTTTCATAGATAGCGGGAGTACACTAATCGGTCTGAGAAAAGAACTGGCCAGGCCAGAGGATTATACGGGCGGCTTTGTTAAATACCGTACCTTTTCGGGTAACATTGAAAGATACCCATTAGCAAAAGCCCGTATAGACACTCCATTCCTCTCGGGCACATTCACATGCGCCATTCTACACAACCAGTGTACAGGCCTGATTCTTGGGTGCCTACCAGAGCTGAAAACTGCACCGCAGAAGAAATATTAGCCTGGAGAAAAACCGATAAGGCTAATGCGGTGACCAGGTCAGAAACGCAGAAACAACAAGATGACCTGCAAGAAGAAATGCTACAATTAGTAACACCAAGTGGTACTGTAAATAACACCACCAGAGAAAATTTTATAAAGGCGCAACGCTCCGACCCAACTATCTCACCCTATCTAAAATTTCTGGGAGAGCAACCTAAAATGACCAAAAACGCGTCATGGTATTTTAAACTACACAATGGTATCCTCATGAGAAAATATACCAAAGATAACCATGAAATTCAGCAGACGGTGCTACCTGTCATACATCGACAAACCGTGTTAAAAATTGCACATGACTCGCCGTTTGCTGGACATTTAGGCTATGATAAAACTAGAGCCAGAATTCTAGCCCATTTTTACTGGCCGAAATTTTGTGATGATATTACAACTTTTTGTCGTTCATGTACCATTTGTCAACAGTTGGTAAGAAAGGGTAAGCATGTATCAGCAGAGGTCCAACCGTCAACATTGGCCTCTAGACCTTTTGAAAGTGTAGCGGTAGATATTGTTGGTCCCCTAAATCAGGTGTCGAGCAAAGGAAACCGTTTTATTTTAACTCTGGTAGATCCCTGTTCAAGGTGTGTAGAGGCGGTGGCCCTGAAATATATCACCTCCAAAGTTGTAGCCAACGTCTTTTTGCACCTGTTTTCCCGGTTCGGATTCCCCCGTACCATTCTATCTGACCGGGGAACGCAGTTTATATCAGCTGCGACGCAAGCTCTTACCAAATTGCTAGGGATTAAGCAACATTTCACCACATCATACCACCCAGCCAGCAATAGAATCATAGAAAAAATTAACGGGGATTTGAAACACATGCTGGCTAAGGTAACAGCAGAGAACCCATCTGATTGGGACACACTGTTACCAACAGTGCTGTTCGCCTACCGAGAAATTCCGCACTCAAATACGGGTTTCTCCCCATTCGAGTTAGTATACGGGGCTAACCCACGTGGACCCCTTACTATTTACCATCAATTAATTACCAACACCTCAGTTAATCCAACACCAGTATCACCTTATGAAATAGTGACTGAAACAGGCAACAAAATTATGAAGGCGTGTGTAATAGCTAAAGCATCTTTGGAGAGAAAAGGACAGATCTACCGCCATTACGCAAACAAAGGTGCCAAAACCTTACACCTCGAACCAGAACAAGAGGTACTACTCCTATTGCCAGATAAACGTAACTTACTATTAACATCATGGCAAGGGCCATTCAAAGTGGTGCGAAAAATATCAGATGTCGACTATGAAATATGGATAAACCGAAAATTAAAGATATTCCATATCAACATGCTGAAACCGTATTTCTCAAGACAGGAAGAACAGACGACAGACGAACAGGATGCAACCACACCAATAAATCGGACGACAGACGAACATAACGCAACTACACTAATGAGTTTGACAGAAGACGACGACAGCGCAACTACACCTAGCCCGCAAACAGAACACGCACTTAGCACAACCACAGTACTAAATCAAACAGAAGACGACGACATGGAACTGCCAGTTCCAATAGTCGACATGACAGCGACAATTGACAGTATACATATAGAACCAAAACTAACAGACGAGCAGAAACAGCAGACAAGAGCGTTACTCGCGGAATATAGAGACATTTTTCAGACATTCCAGGTAGGACTGACCGAATCGAACACTCCATTCTCCTTTCTGACTACACTCCTATAAAATGCCGACCATATTCCATCCCTTTAAATTATAGAGAAAAACTCGACAAAGAAATTATTCATCTGGAAGCGAGTGGAATAATTCAAAAGTCTCAGTCGGAATATTCTTTTCCTATTGTATTAGTCAAAAAGAAGGATTCCACCATCCGACTCCGCGTCGACTATAGGAAATTAAATAGTGTCACAAAGATAGACGCAGAACCTATCCCTTCTTGTGAAGATCTTATCTTAAACATGGCAACATCTACTATCTTCTCTAAACTTGACCTAACGAAAGGATATTGGCAGGTCCCGATGCACCAGAATTCTATTCATCTCACTGCATTTTCAATACCTCTAGGTCTTTATGAGTGGCGATTTCTCCCTTTTGGCCTTCGTAATGCTCCCGCCACATTTGTCCGCCTTACTAGAGATCTCTTGCATGGAGTGACGAATACTGAGACATATATAGACGATATATGTATCCATACGGCAGACTGGACTACACACCTATAGAAACTTCGACACGTCTTCGAAAGAATAAAACTATTCGGTCTTACAGTAAAACCAACAAAAGTGGAGTTGGGATTGGAAGAAATTGACTTCCTTGGCCATACCATCACTAAAGGCCAACTAAAAACTGATAACAACATTGTTACCACGATATTAAACCTCACTATGCCTACCACCAAGAAGCAAGTGAGAAGTTTGCTTGGATTGGTGAACTACTATAACAAGTTCATCCCAAATTTAGCAGAAATTACAAGTGTTTTTTCAAACTTGTTGAAAGCTTCTGTTAAAATAAATGTGAAAGATGCTGAATTAATAGACTCTATGTCAAAACTTAAACATATTTTCAGTAATGTTCCAATACTGCGTTTACCTAACCCGAACCTCCCATATTTTCTTAGGACAGACGCAAGTACTGTATCTACCACCGACGTACTAGGCCAGGAATACAAGGGCATTTTTCATCCTATTATCTACGTAAGCCTTAAGATCACACCAACTGAGGCTAAGTACTGTGTCTCTGAATTGGAAGCGTTAAGTATCAAATACTGTGTCCGTAAACTGCATAGATATTTGGCAGGGACACATTTTGTCATCGAGACTGACAACTCTCCACTCACGGTCATGGAGTCAGGAGTCCACAGAAACAACAGAATATACAGATGGTCTCTTATACTCCAAAACTATTCATTTACCATCAAGCACATCAAGGGAAGAATGGAATTACTTGCTGACACCTTGAGCAGACCCTCTGATGTTGATATACCTGAAGTACCACAGAGGAGCAATCCAACAGCACCATAGTCAGTGACACTATAAATACTCTGTGTCCAGACTGGTGTGTGATAGACACGTTGATGCTCATTTATTTGTGTGTCGCCTTAAAGTAATTTATGCAGAAAGATGTGTCATTACTAATGAAAACTGACAGACGAATCATAAACTGTCTACGCCGTCATCATATTATATATTCGACACAGGAATATGACGATATACAGACACACCCCAGGATCACCGCGTAGAATATCAGACAGTTTATATAATATTTCCAAATAGAATGATATTCAACTCCAAAGAACGCGACTTCACCACCACACCTGGAAAGGATTAGCTTAGAAATAGTATTAGATATGAATGTAATTGTGATATGTATTATAACATGTTTTTATTGAAGTTGCATTTAATATGCTAGTTTTGTTAGTTGTTCCATAATTTACAAAAACATCCCCATATTTCTTTTTCGATAGGAAATTAACAACATTTACTTTCTAAACCTCATCTAAATTTATTTAAGAATTAATAGACTTAAAGTTAGTGAATCACCTTCATGAATCTCATAAATATATTATGAATTCATCGTTAGTTAAATAGTCCTTAGGATAAGTTTGTTAAATAAATAATTACTTAAAATTATAGCATTCTTTGAAATTAATACCACCATATTTAGAAATACATTAAGGTAACTAACACATTTCACCCCATTTCATTCATTTAGTTAGATTATTTCCCTTAGTTAGCTAAGCTCAGCACACGAAACTAGAATATAATAGTTAGATTAGTTATTATACTCAGGATTGATTACAAACAATACCATGTAACCATGTAAATGTTTTGTACATAATATGACTAGTGTGAAGAGACAGCATGGTCATGTGGCTCTACAACTCTCTAAACTGAGCCCAAATTTAGTGTAAATATTTTTCATTGATTTTCTTTTTCATGACAATACTATTTTAATGACATAAAGCCTTTTTAAACCAATGTGGAATAAATGAATGAGTAAACGGTGAGAAAAAGAAATTGAGTGATTGGATTAAATATCAGGTGAGCGAAGCATTAGTGCGAATTTTTCCGCACACACGAGTTTTTGTAATTCGTCTTTGTCCCATTTGTGTAACACTTGTGTTGTCTGTTTTATGTGTGTGACTGCCATAAATGCATTACAAGTAAGGAAACATATTTTAAGCTTTGTAGACCGGCATAGCAGTCATGAATCAGGCATAGGCACTCATTTGTGACTGCAGTAAACCGTCCTATGGCGCTTGAAAGACAACACTCAAATAAATTATAGACATACACACATGTTTGTGATTTAAACATACAATAAATATAAACAAACACGCAAACAACCAGGAATACTTTCAGATAAAAATGCAGACAGCATGAAATGGAAGGGGGGTTAACTCTATGAACAGGAGACATTACAGACTTACAAAACTCTGGTATAGCATTGAAAGATTTATCCACAAACGGAAGTTAGATAGGTGGACATTAGCGCACACAACATGTAAACAAGTTGGAGTAACATTATATGGGAGCCATGAATTTTATTCATGTATTGTACCCATAACAGGGACAATTTGTCCGGGTTGTCGGATAATCGGGAATTTGAAAAGCAGGTCTTTAAGACAATGGGCTTTGGTTCGAACAACTCCCAGAAGTATAATGGTAAAGGAGTAGTGACTCTGGCCAACACTACAGTTGTGCAGTGTTGATCAAAAGCCAGTGGATCAATACAACAGTGTGACATCAGACAGTATAAGTCAGTCATTATACCCAGAACATAGTTAAGAAACTCAATCAGCTCTTGACAAAATTAGACAGACCTAATTTTTAAAAAGCCGGCTACGTGGCTTAGAGGTTATGACTTTTCTCCGTAATCTCGTATACTCTCGTCGGTAACGTGATGACGGTTCAAATCAGCAGTGGTTCGAATCACATCGGTAACTTACGGGGTATGTGAGCCGGCCGCTCAGAAAGCAATGGCAAACTACTGAGCGTAATCTTGCCAAGAGATCAACATACAGCTGAAAGATGCTGGTGTTGACAGCTAAGTCCTGTAAAGGATATGCTTTAAAAATTCTTTTTTTAAAATAAGACAACCAATTGCATCACACCCATAAGCTAAAGCTGGTGACGCAACACAGACGGGAGGAGAGTATGTCATGAAGCTCCATGAGATGACAGAAGTAGTGTAAAGATAGAAGTAAGGAAGAAGACTAAGACAGGATAGAGATAAGATCCCTTATAAGGGAATAGATAATAAAGGGACAGAAGAAGGAGATAGAACTCTAAACAGTTCTCCGACAGGACACGCAGTGTCTTAATTAGGACATCTTAGGACATGCCAGGGATTTACTCCCAGGTTAGAGTAGAAGACGATAAACACGGGAAGAACCCGTAAACAGCATTAACTCTAGTACAGTAACTAGTAACGGGCTACTGAACTGCGTGCTAAGTAACAGGGCACGCAACATTGCTGACGCACGAGAGTTCACAGGCGAGCAGCTGGACAGCGCTGCAAAGCTAGCCAGACCGGACTTGACAGTTGAGAAGACAGGACCATGTGTTTACCCTACCGCTGTGTGGTTAACGGGGCACAGTAGTTGTAGTGAACTTAAGATAGTCTTAGGATAATTAGAGAGTGTATTTTGCATTGTTAGCATTAATTGATTGTTAGGATGTTATACCAATGTATGCACATATGGATGTTCATGTAGGCTCGTGGAGTAGATTGTACTCAATGCGCAATAAACAACATTTACCCTTTGTACACCTACGAGTTGATATTCGTGCGGTACAAATGAAGAATCCCGGTATGCCTGTATAATCTAGGTTGTTGACAGTATCCCATACGGGACGTTGCAGTTAACGCCAGCATTTTTCAGCTGCTGTTGATGTACTAGGCAAGTGTTACGTTCAGTAGTTTGCCATTGCTTTCTGAACGACCGGCTCCCATACCAGCACCTTATAACACAACGCGACACGGTCTGCTGCACAAATCGGTCGCAGCTGAACTTCGAACGCCTGGTACCCGGCTCACGAACCGCGTTCGCAAGCCTTTAGCCACGGAGCCGGTTAAAGGAGTTTAAATGATGTGTTTCGTGGTATGTCCGGGGAAGATGGGATAAAGACAGAGGGCTGGACAAATTGGGGACAGTCGTGTCTGGGGCTAAGTGTGGAGATCAAGCCGGGGAGTTGAGTTGTGGGGGAGTTAGGGACAACTTCGCCTGGTGGTTTTCAGACAGTGGAGTTGAGTTTTGAGCCAGACAGTGGAGGTCTGAGTTCTGTGGCAGTGACATTTCGGACTGAGGAGGAAATCTCAGCCAGGCAGTCAGGAAGCTCGGACACGAGATCTAGTCCGAGGCAATTAAGTCATATCATCAGGCCGATCGAAGACAGTGGTGTTGATCTACCTGTACTGAGATTACTTATGGAAATAGTGTCCTGTTTTCTTTGCATCATGTATCTATGTCATTATTAAATCGATGTGCACGAAACAGTGTTTTTGAGTTTCTATAGTTGTGCATAAGTAAACCTGTGCATAAGTGTTCATACGGACATACCTCTAGGCACAACTACAGCCACTTCTTTATGTCCAAGAACTTTGTGACATGGGGTCATCGTGTTATTTGTTTCCTTTCAAGGTATTTTCCACAATTTTAATGCACAGTAAACAGAAATGTACATTGTTTACTTCATTTATTCAAATTTATCCCACGCTTACCATTACGTTAGCTCATTAAGGTGGAGAAATATTCATTTGTTTGTGGATAATTTTCTAAATCCAGAAATGGCAACATCCACTAGTTCTCA
Organism: Cepaea nemoralis; assembly: GCA_014155875.1. Taxonomy (NCBI): domain Eukaryota; kingdom Metazoa; phylum Mollusca; class Gastropoda; order Stylommatophora; family Helicidae; genus Cepaea; species Cepaea nemoralis. The sequence goes on along the minus strand of JACEFZ010010791.1, from coordinate 9,824 downwards.
TCCTCGTAAGTTTACGTCAGAATTAGCAAGATTATTATGTTTGTTTTGTTTTAAATTGTAGATGATATTGATTCTGATGAAGATCGTAAACTGATTAGAGTCATTAGAGGTAGACAGTCAACATTTTTTGGGTATGTTATGAGAAGAAATGACTAGGGGAAATTGGTGACAACTGGCAAGATCGGGGGGAAGAGACCAAGGGAAAGACCGAGAGGTAAATATCTGGATGGCTTGGCGACGGAATGTGTACAGTGAAATGTTTGTTTTACATCTGTTCAAGATTGATGGGTGGCGGGGTAGGGGTATCCCCTATAAAAGGAGGGGTAAGGTGCCTCCTTCCCTCCGCTAGTCTACGGGACACCCTTGGGCAAGGTGGAGTACCCGTTTAGTCCCCCGATGAGGGTTACGTGAAGCCATACTTGCAGGTGGTGGATGAAGTTGAAGAGCAGCCAACAGATAGTTGTAGGTTATGGTCTCCAGCTTCACGATGGTAGGCAGAGGATCTCTTTTTTGGGAGACAATGGTTAAGGTCATCGACCAATATGGTCACTGCTAGGAAGGAAAGCAATGGCAAACTACCTTCTTTACAGATGCCAAGAACATCATGTACTGCAGTCTTATCGATGATCAGAGAAACGGCGTAAATGGGTGCTCCACAAGAGCAGCCTCGCCCGGTAGGGGTAGTTATGTGCACCAGGTGACTCCAGACCGTCAGTAGGCGATTGAGTGCAAAAGAGTATCAACATTGAAAGTAGGAACTTAGAATGTAAGAACTATGAGTGGGGATGGAAAATTTGATAATATTAAGAATGGAAATGAGAAGATTAAATATTAACCTATTAGGTATATGTGAGACCAGATGGACAGGAATGGGCATTACAACATCTGAGGAATATAGAATAATCTATTCTGGTGGAGAGAAACAACAGCGAGGGGCAGTAATTATAATGGATACAGAGAGATCAAAATCGATCAAAGGATATTGGACTGTATCAGACAGAGTGTTACTGGTGAAGTTGAGTGGAATACCTTTTGATGTCAACGTCATACAAGTTTATGCACCAACAGCAGATAGTAGTGAGGACAGCATTGATGAATTTTATAATGATTTAGAGAAAGCCTTCAAGAAATACAAGAATTCTGAAGTTAATATCATAATGGGCGACTTGAATGCCAAAGTTGGAAATCAACGGGATGGGTGCATAAGAGGCAAGTATTGATTAGGAGAACAGAATGAAAGAGGTTGCAGACTAGTACAGTGAGCAAAAGAGCAAAATTTGATTATTGGAAACACCAAGGTGATTATGGACATAGAGGGGTCCTGATCATAATATCAGAAATCATATTGATTACATTCTCATCAACAAAAGATTTCGAAATGCCTTAAAAGTCGTAATAACTATACCAAGCACAGACTACAACAGCGATCATAGATTAATCTTAAGCAATTTACATATAAAATTTTAAAAAGTCAAAAATTCACCAAGAAACACACAATTTGATCTACAGGCACTGAAGAGTGAGGAAATAAAAGATAAATTAAACTTAGAGATAAAGAACAGATTCGATGCATTTTCCGATATGGAAATATTATTTCAAGACGTCGGTGACCAATGGGAAATATTAAAGAAATCAGTCAACCAAGCTGCAGAAACAACCAACCCAAAAATTAACATGATAGGACGCAAGAAATGGATGATGGAAGACATCTTAAAACTCATGGAAATAAGAAGAAAGTAAAAAAAAATAACAAGGAAAAATATGAAGAGATTCACGGGAAAATTAGGAAGCTATGCAAAGAGGCAAAAGAAACATGCCTTGAGGAAAATTGCAAGGAAATTGAAAACCAACACAACACCCGGAATACCAAATTAATGCACAAAAGAATGACATCACTAACAAAAGAACACAGACACATCAACAGGTTGCCTAAAAACCAAAGATGGCAAAATCATAATAGAAAAAGATCAGATTTTACATGAATGGTCAGATTATGTGAAAGACCTTTATGATGATACAAGAGAAGAACAATATGATCTTCGGAATAATAATGAAGGACCATCAATTTTGAAGATGGAAGTTCAGAATGCCCTTAACCATATGAAAACTGGCAAAATCCCGGGTACAGATAACTGTAGCATGATGGATCAGACCCCACATTCCCAGCCCGACAGATTCATAAAAATACTTTCGATTTGAGCGGCGTTTCCAGATAGAAGGACGATTCTTGGAATAGTAAGTTCCAGAACGAGTTGGGGGAGGGCAGCGGTATATGCGCTTGTCTTTTGATTGGTTAATAGGTGGCAGCCCGCGCTGTTTGCTAGGCCACATTTGAAAATTTGGCAGTTCGAGCCAAGATTCCATCCGGAGCGGTAGCTATTTTGTGATGTGATGACAAAAATGCCCTAAAAGATTATATAATATATTGTTCTCTGGACAACAGGTACCACTTTAAAACATACTTTAATGTAGTTGTGCCTAGTGAACGAAAGAGAAGAATATAAGAGTATTTTATGAATAAACTGTGAAAAGTGAAAACCAGAACTTCTGTGCGCCAGTATTCTGAATACTGCTTCTTCAACCTTGACAGGTCTTCTACGCTGTATACTCCAAGTGCATATCATTCCCTTGTTGTGACTGGTTGCGTATGCTTGATGATTGTAAAGTACACTCAATGCAATTCGCAAACCATTTGTGCATTATAAATGCCTATCATTACTCATTCTTAACCCAACTGTACTTTGCTCTTGTGAGTTAACAATTGACAGTCTGAATTGGAATGTGTGATGTAAACATGTATAAGTTCCTTTGTAAATGCTGAGAATGTTGGAGGAGTGAGCTGGTGATTTGATAAGTAGCCTCTCACATTAGTAGAAAGACAGATGCTTCATATCAATATGTAGGCGGGACGTGATGGCACGCCAGAATTGCAAAGTTCATGTGATGGCCTGGTGGCTAGATTACGCTCAAGAGAATACCATTTCTCTCTGCAGCATTACACGGGTACCTCTACTGTTGGTAGGTTCATATAAACTAGTTCCTAAGAGGACAATAGGTGTGTGAACCTGTGTCTTAGTTGGCTGAATATAATGTATGGCTCATGCAAATTTACAAGGACTAAACATGTTTTTCCCATATGTGCTTGGTGCATATGTGAACAATTGCTTATGCAATTTAGCTTCTGTTACCGACTGTTGTAGACATGAAAATTACTCAGTGGGGAAACAGCACATGATGATGATGAAGATGATGTACCTGTGAGCCAGGTCTGTCTGAGAAAAGGGGTGAGGTCTGGCATTACTGTGTGAGTGTATATGGAATAGGACATTCATGCACCAACATGACAACCATTGGAATGGATGTCTGGTCTGCTAATTTGGTAAATGCCATTAGTTAATACATAATGCATATTGCAGTTGTAAATGCCTATTTTCCATTTCCCTTCACAATGCCTGTCCCATGTTACTATGTCACAATGCTTGCTCATGATGCTTGCTGTACTGTGTCTGGTCCTCCTTGTGCCCAGGTCTACTGTGGTTCAAACATGGTGGAACTTGGACCACCTAAATGTTTGTAATTGTGTAGGCTATCCCTGTCTCAACATATAGGCTTGTGATTACCACAGATAAGGGTGAATTGAACACATATCACCCACAGTACATCAAGAGTGAAATACACTGCATCGTCAAACAAGGAGAGGTGTGTTTGGTTAACACCCTCCCTTAACCTCCCCATCTTCATCTGTGTATGTTCATGTATGATAACATCATCTTTTAACAAATGTAAAGAGATGTTGTGCCATTTTGTATATTGACAGAGAACAAGATGATGGTGGAGAGGCCTTTCATATATCATCTGGGACAACTAACCAGAAGTCCCAGAATCCAGGGCCAATTCTGTTCTCAAAAGGAATGGCTCTGAAGACTTCATTGAACATATCTCATCTGAGAACTAAACAACAAGTCTTTGGGTGCTAACCTCATTCAATGAACCGTGTGAAATGACTAAGGCATGGGATGGTTTGTCTAGGACTTGTCTTGGTTAATCTCCAGCCTTGTGCTCACCCAGTGTTTAAGAATGAAGACTTGAAGAGTAGGTGAGATTAGACTGACTGAGGGGCTGCAATATATTGGATGTTGTTCCTATCTCTGGGTTTCTTCAGCAAATCATGTTCTACATGTACCGAGAATACATCTCCCAGTGTCAGGAGAGTGCTATCCTCAACTTTTGAAGTATCCCAGTATCAGCATTCACAGATAGCCTGATCAACCGTGAGATGCAGTACCGTATCATCATACCAAATCTTGTCTTCCAGAGGAATGAATCTGCCATGGAACTTGTGGGAAATCTGCTAACTGGAACTTGTCCAACATCAATGCTGATGATAAAAGGATTCAACAGACCCAGAACAGTAGTTCCTCCCTTAAGTTTTTCCATGATAGGATTTCATAACCTTCCCCAGAGACGGAAAGTGATGATAGATACGGAACTCAGTGTGTAGTTAGAGATTAGAGAGGAGGAGAGAGTTTATTATTGGGTGGTGGCGTAAAGGGGGAGGTGGTGTATCATGTTTATCAACATGCATGTGTGGCCTATTTTATGCATTTTCAATGTAATTATTGAGGTGTTGACATGCCAGGAGATGAAACAATGGTCATCACTCGACTCACCATCAGCTCAATAAATTGTGTATTTAATGAATCAGTGTTTTAAGTACATGTCTCAAGAGAATGTCTTGTACAGTTGCTGTCAAGTATTGTCTCTGGTGACTGTCTTAAGTGCTGTGGTTGTTTCAAATATTGTGAAAAGTCCTGTATAGATGTTGTCAAGTATCTCATGATGTATGTCTTGTACAATTGTGGTGTAAACAATTCTATGTAAATGTATGTCCCACTCTTGTCAAGAACCTGTCATGTGGATGTCTTGTTCAACAGATGTAATGTTCAGTTATTGTTGAGTTGTCTACAAGAATTGAATCCTACAGCCCAAAAGTCAAATTGGGAAAACTGATATAGGTCACACTGACAAAATTAAATAAAGAAGATCTAATGTGACGGACGAATAGCACACTGACAACACTATAATGAGTGAGATGGATCCTCAGTTGTACAGGCGCTAATAGTTCAGATCTTCTCTGGCCTTGAGTGAACTATTTTTCTTCTTATATAAATTTCTGTGTAGATACATAGTAGTCTCACAGTGGGGGTTGAATCAAAGAAAAGTGGTTCTCCAAAAAGGCTATTGCGGGAATGATTAACTCATTTAAGAGACCCTAGACAAAAACGTGCTAAATCATATCCTTTATCTTGTATAATTATTATTCAAGATATATCTCCAGAGAACACTACTAACTAGGTCCTCTGTCTCAATCGAACATGTCACAATAACATCACAATAGAAATTATCAATGCCTCAGAAGAATATGGAATAGACTAAGTCACCAGACTGCTGAATGCAATACACGATACTGGAGATATATCTCCTGAATTATGTAATTCTATATTTATTGCAATCCCGAAGAAATCAGGAGCCTTGAAATGTGATCAACATCGAACAATTAGCATAATGAGCCACATCACGAAGATTTTGCTGAGAATTATCATGCAAAGAGTTAGGAAGAAAATACAACCCGAAATAGGAGAAGAACAATGTGGGTTTGTAGAAGGCAAGGGTACAGTAAATGCTGTGTATATACTAAGAACAGTATATGTAACAACAATATGTGTACTATCCCCCACCCTATTTGGGATATACTTTTCACTTCTACTGAAATATGCCTTTCATGATCATGATGATGGTATATATATTCACTCACGCTCAGATGGTGGCCTCTATAATGCTCAGAGATTGAAGGCCAAGACCAAAATTAGGAGAGTACTAATCAGAGAGTTGCTTTTTGCGGATGATGCTGCAATTACGACCCACTCTGGGGAAGAATTACAACATCTACTATCTGCATTCTCCAATGCTTGTTCTGAATTTGGTTTAACAATTAACAAAAAGAAGACACAGATTATGTCACAGGTGCACATGGAGTAACATCAATCTTAATTGACGACGCCGAACTGGAGATACTAGACCATTTTACAAATCTAGGATCAGAGGTAAATAGCAAATTATCCCTAGATCAGGAAATCAACATCAGGATTGGTAAGGCAGCAACAACAATGAACATGTTAGCAAAAAGAGTCTGGGAGAACAGGAAGCTTACTGCCAAAACAAAAGTCCTCGTCTAACAAGCCTGTGTCCTTAGTACTCTTCTTTATGGCAGTGAAACCTGGACAACTTACTCACACCAAGAGAAACGTTTAAACAGCTTTCATTTGCGGTGTCTGCGAAGAATACTTGGTATTAAGTGGCAAGACAAAATCACAAATACTGAAGTATTGGAAAGATCAGGTTGTGTGACGGTGTGTTCCATGCTCAGTCTTCGTAGACTTAGATGGATAGGACACGTTAGGAGGATGGATGATGGTAGAATACCAAAGGACATCTTTTTTGGTGAATTACAGACGAGTGGGAGATCTCAGGATCGGCCCCTACTACGATACACAGATGTGTGTAAGCGGGACATGATTGATGCAGGCAATGATAATGCACATTGGGAGCAAGTCGCCGCTGAACGTGTTGCATGGAGGGCAACTATCAGAAATGGAATAAAGACAAAGGAGAAAATAATTGCAGATAAAGCACACACAGAGCGTGAGAGACGTAAAAGAGTGCATCATGGTGGAAATGACCATGTTTTCACACGCGTCCACTGTGGACAAACATTTGCAGCACAAATTGGCCTTACCAGCCACTCTCGCCACCGCCATGGGTCATAGTTATTAAACCTTTTTGAAGCACAATGTACCAAACTATCATCTGTCAAGACGGAAAGGTGTCAATGAATACTGAGAATAATAATTGAACGTTCTATTGAAGTAAAGAAAGATCTATATCTTTGCTTTACTGACTACACAAAGGCTTTCGATAAAGTGATAAGGATGCTTGAAGGTCAACAAATTGATGGAAAAAACCTTAGACTTGTAAAAACCATATAATGGAAACAACAAGCTGCCATTAGAATTGAGAACGATGTAGTCAATATCAGTCTATTAAAAGAGGTGTGAGACAGGGGTGTGTAATGTATCCAAATCTTTTTTCCCCTGTACAGTGAAATTATTTTCAGAAATATAGAAGACATGGAGGGAATCAACATTGGGGGACGATACATCAAATACCATTAGATATGCAGATGATACAGTCTTGATTGAGATCCACGATCTCTGAGCCGTAAATTATATACCGCATATAAACAAATATTGAAATCTGCTGTACAATCTCCAGAACAAAATTTTTTTTGTTGGGTGGACATAATGATAAGGTTATATGCTAAATCTCATAATTTTCCCTCAGTTGGTTACTGAGATATGGAATTTTATATTGGGGAAGAAAAAAGTAAACAGGCTATAGAATGTTTTAACCTAAACAAAAGTACTACGATACAAAGTTATGTGTAAGCGGGACATGATTGAAACAAGCATTGATATTGCAAGTTGGGAGCAAGTCGCTGCTGGTCGTGTTGCATGGAGGGCAAAGATCAGAAATGTAATAAATACAAAGGAGAAAATGATTGCAGACAGGCAACACACTGAGCGTGTGAGACGTGAGACAGTGCGTGGTGGTGGAGATAACCATGATAAACATATATCGTGCGAAGTGGTCTGATCGGCTTCATTCGCTACCACCATGGGTTGTAGTTATTAATATTAATAATAAATAATATTATACCTTTTTTGAAGTACAATGTAACAAACAATATATATAAAACAATACAACATGCCTACTACCATATTAACAACTTTTAAGCCACAATTGTGACACATACCATACTTTTCGTTTAAAAGTCGCTTAAAAAGTCGACAGGGTTGACTTCATTGCACCGGGTTTTATCCCATATGGCTCGGTCTCTTTCCGCAGCGCGGAAAGCATCGCAAAAAGCCCGAATTCCGTAGCTCCAGCGACGGCCCTCAGGAGTCTCCGAAAAATGCACTCGTGAACCAAAGGATGCGGCCCGGAATCGAACCCACAACCTTCAGAGCCCGAGTCAGACGGCTTAATCACTTCGCCACGGAGACTCCCTTTACTCCCTTATTACCTACTTTCCGTTTACTGCCATCCATTTTTGTTTAGTCCAAAAGTCCAAACCTACGATTTGTTTGGCACTGAGTCAATTCAGCAAGGAAGCATAAACTTAAACATCCATGTCCACTATATAATAATAATAATAATAATAATAATAATAATAATAATAATAATAATAATAACCTGACATTACTATTCAATATATATCCCAATTATAAACCATAAGGGTTGAACTTTGAACATCGTAGTGGCTCACTAGTGGGACTGTTCGCTGGCTGTCGAAGACGAGAAAGGACTTAAGTAAGTGTCTTAAGGAGCACGTACGCCTGTGAATGTTCCCAGTCCCGCGATGTCGGTTCTCGACTTAACACAAAGGTGATTTTGAATATTGTGGGTATACATACAACATTCAACACAATATGTTAACCTACCTGTAATAGCTCTTATTAGAAGTTATTAACCGTTGTTGTTATTTTCTACTGTGTGACTCCAGAAATCCGTCTTGCACTTCCTTAAATAGCGTTACTAGGGTCTTCGTCGCTAGGGAAGGACGCCGTTTTCATTAAGCTGCTCCAGGAATCAGTTACAATGATCGTTTCAGTTTCACTTTCAGGGGATTTCCCGTTTGGTCAGGTGGGTATTAAAGACTAGTTATTCCATTATTAAATGTGGGGGGAAGGGGGCGGAGAAGGAATTTGATATAATATAATTGTCTTCATATATAGACCATCAGAATGGAAAATCGTTGTTGATTACTGAAAAAAGTTCATAAACACGCATGTATTGTTAGGCACTCATGGAAGAAGAAAAGACGATATAAAATAACACAAAGTAATGCAGCTGTACAGAACACAATTACTAATTGAATCAGAAGGAAAAACACAGGAAGCATTGCGGCGACTAGCCTTTATCAGCACACAACTACATATTCAAATTACAGCATATAATCACGGGGAAGGCATTAATTTGACTACGTTAAGGCATACGAGCGGAATGAGAAAAATGGAAAGATCATAAAATGAGAACAATGAAGAGAAAATAAAATGAAAATGAAAAGAAAATGTGCTACTTATCTCAGAATCCCAGGTTGTAAGAAAGAAGTAGTGATTAGAGGAGTCACTAGACAACAAAAACATTGAAAGCTATAGTTACCGACCAGGATTCGAACCTGACACAATCACATGACAACAGCTCCTCGTTGCAGGAACATGTGTACTTCGCGACGCATGACCAACTAGACACCCCTACTGAAGAAAGTGACCGAGCACGTAAGGGAATGTCCCTTGTCCCGAGTGCAAGGATGTTTGTTGGTGATTTCATATACCCTTCCCTTACAGTGTGATACCATACGACCCGGTCCATGAATGCCAGAAGTATAATACCACAGAACATCATGTAATGGTGTACAAGAAATACGAACTCCTAAAATGTTGCATGTTCTTTGCAGTGATGTTGGTTCATGATTTCATAATCTGCCCTTTACATCGTGATACCATAGGCTCCGATCCATGAACGCGGTCACGTTGTGGCCAGACACACGCCTGACGGCCCAGTGGTCATGGGTCGATCCTATTCGGGGGGAGGGGGAATTCGAATGTTTAAAATTGACCTGGGCTCCCAGGTCGATCTAGTCTAAAGCGGGTATTAAAATTTGTCTTGGGAAGTAAAGTGGCCGGTGTCTTGCGAAGGGAAAT
>JACEFZ010010790.1:0-56934 GCA_014155875.1 Cepaea nemoralis | reverse complement strand
CATTTTCCTGCATTAAGTTTTTCAGCTTGTCTACTAATCATTCACATTTCACATCCATACAAAAGTACAGGTTCTATATAGCACTTCAACACTCTTTTTCTCGTTGCAAGGTACACCTTTTTATTGGTCAGTATTTTTCCATCTTGCAAAAGGCTACCTTTACCATGGTGATTCTTGTTCTAATCTTTTCAAGGCACCTCCCATCAGATGTTATGCCTGTTCCGAGATAGGTGTACAATTCAGAATATTTGGATACGGCTAATGTTTTTCTTGACCTCTGTGTCGTATCCTCCACCGGATGTCAGTGTGTAGCCTAAATATTGAAGCAATTGATCTTTACTATTTGTAATTTCTTCGAATTCATGCTTTTTTTGAAATTATCATTCAGTCTGTTTTGCTAAGTTTAATGATAATCTTTTCTTCTTGTTCTCCTCCAGCACCTTCTCTAGGATTGTGGGCACACTACTTTCAGACAGCTGTTAAAACTGTCATTGACACATCTCAAAATATTTATATTTTGGCTTCAAACTTTAACTCTCTCAAGATGCTCGATGTTCCTGATTACTGCCTCACTGCAAGTGTTGAAAATATCCTGTTTTATGCTAACCATACATAACTAAATTATTTGGACAAACTGGCACCATACATTTATATGTGAAAGATGTTTGTGTTAGCAAACATCAATGGGGTCAAAATATGTACAGGTCTTATAGGATCAAGGACATTTAATATGGGCTGAAAGTGTATGATTTGTTTTTTTAAAGCAGAAATGACATAGATGGCATAAATGAAGGAAAGAAGAAGGGGGAAAGGGGAGGGGGGGGGAGGGTCTCCTGTGATAATACTTGCTATTGCCACAAGTGAAACCAAATGTCAAGTTTTGGTCAGGTGGATTCATGAATCTCTGTGTCACCAACTGTTGCATCTGACATGGAATATCTGTGCTTTGTCCATCCTCAGGCAGAAAGAAAGGAAATGAAGAACAGAATGAAAGAAAGACAAAATTACACAATCTATCATTCATACAGTCAGTCAAGCAATCAATATTAATTAGCATTACCTGACCTGAGTCTCCAAAAATTGCATGTGTCGGTATAAGGTAGTATATGAAAGGGACAAAATACCCACTGACTTCATTCGAGCTCCCCTTTCTATTTCACTGTCTACTCGCATGTTTTCAAAGCAGGCCAAGCCAAACAAGTTGTCTTTACGAAAATATCTGAGAACATAAATCAAAAGAAGCAAATTAATTCACAAATCAACAAAGAAATAACTTTCCTTAGTTTTCCCTCCACATTAGCAAACTTTCAACCATGCCATATTCTCCTGTCAATCACTTTCTCAGTTCTAGCTAAGATTGCTGAAATTTTCATTTGCCCGACTGAGAGAATTTAGAAACACTATCTTCAATGCAAAACTATCAGTTACAGCACTAAGTCATCACTCTGCGCCTCAGAACAGGACACAATAGATTACGTAACCACATGTATACAAAATTCAAGATTGGTGAATCAGCCAGTGCACATGTGTATTGGCGTCGCAGACAGCAGAGCACATACTCCAAGACTGCCCAAAATACAACATATCTAGGCAAACTTTCTGGCCTAGAGAGACGACAGTGAAAGATAAACTCTATGGACCGCTGAGTGAACTAAAAAAGACAGTTAAATTCAAACAAGAGACAACATTGCAGTTATAGACATATTTCAAGCAAATGAAAGAAGAAGAAGAAGAAGCACTAATACATGAAAGAAGATCTGATATGAGAGGAAGAGGACACCTGGAATAAAAATGAATTGACAACATCAAAGACATTGTACAATCACATGGCATGACATTATCCAGTGCCACCCATTGGGCGCCGAATGTTAACTATTCTTTCCAACGATGCTTGAAGGCAAATGTGGAAGGTAATGATGATGATCTTTAATGTTAGATTTTTCATTGTCATCTTGAACACATTGATTTTTTTTTTAACGCTGATAATTATCATCTTGAAAATTGTGAACTACAAACCGTGCTTGGATCGGCTGGCTTCCCTCCTTCATTCTTTTCTCTATCGCTTTGTGGTAATTCGTAATACTGCATACTGCGTTTGAAACACAGTAGCAGGTGATATGGAAGTAGACCGCCCTGCGCTGGTTTCTTTACAATGGTATGAGTGCCAGTCGTTCAGAATCAATCAATCATGTGCCATGCCGGAAAGCGTGGGCGGTCATAACTCGCCATTTCACTCGATCACCAGAGTCGTGGATCAGTTCAGTATTCCTGTCTCGACCATGCCATGTGGCCAAGCCATCCAGGTATTTACTTCTCGGTCTTCCCCTTAGGTCTGTTCCCTTTGATCTTGCCAGTTGTCACCAAGTTCTCCAATTCATTTCTTCTCATAATATGCCCAAAACATTTTGACCGTCTACGTCTAATTTCTCTAATCAATTTACGATTTTCATTTGTTTCCTGTAGTACTTGGTCATTGGTTTTTCTGTCTGTCCATGGTATTCCTTGCATTCTCCTCAGAAACCACATTTCTACAGCCATCAGATGTTTTTCAGCTTGACTGCTCATTGTCCAAGTTTCACATCCATACAAAAGAACAGGCTCTATGTAGCACCTTAACACTCTTTTTCTCGTTTCAATTGACATCTTTTTATTGGTCTGTATGTTTTTCATCTTGCTAAAGGCCACTTTCGCCATGGCGATTCTTGTTCTAATCTCTTCAAGGCATCTCCCATCAGATGTAATGACTGTTCTGAGATAATTGTACCTACTTGTACTTATATCACTTATTGAAGAGCATTCCCATTTACTTGTATATTACATTGTGGTACTTCGTTCTTCCTAGTAAAGACCATAACCTGTGTCTTCTTACAATTTAATTCCAACCCCAGCTGCTCACTGTGTACAACAACCGTGTCTACTAATTATTGTAGATCTTGTGCATTGTCTGCAATCAAGACTGTATCATCTGCATATCTAATGTTACTGATGTTTCATCCCCCAATGCTGATTCCATTTATATCTTCTACATTTCTGAAAATATTTTCACCGTGCAGGGAAAAAAGATCTGGAGACATTACACATCCCTGCCTAACACCTCTCTTAATAGGCTGATATTGTCCCACTTCATTATCAATCCTTATGGCAGCTTGTTGTTTCCAATATATGTTTTTATAAGTCAAATGACTTTCCTATCAATTTGTAGATCTGCAAGCATATCTACCATGTTGACATGTCTTACTCTATCGAAAGCCTTTGTGTAGTCAATAAAGCAAAGATGTATATCTTTGTTTACTTCTATAGAACGTTCAATAACTGATCGCAGCATATACACAGCATTTACTGTACCCTTTCCTTCTACAAACCCACAGTTCTTCCCTATTTCAGATTATATTTCCACGGAATGCTAACCTGGTCAAAACAGCATGCTAAAAGTCGGATGTGTTGGCCTGAGGGTTTCGACCCAAGGGTGCCTAACTAGACACACCGCAATCACATCTAAAAAAACACTCCGGATGAACGCAAAGAAGAAGAGAGAAGATTGTATTTTCTTCCTTACTCTTTGCATGATAATTCGTAGCAAAATCTTCGTGATGTGACTCATTATACTAATTGTTTCATGTTGATCACATTCCAAGGCTCCTGATTTCTTTGGGATTGCAATAAATATAGAATTACATAATTCAGAAGGTATATCTCCGGTATCATATAATGTGTTAAGCAGTCTGGTGACTTGATCTATTCCATATTCTTCTAAAGCTTTAATCATTTCTGTTGTGATGTTATCTGAACCTTGCCAGATTTCATATGTTTAAGAACATTTCGAAACTCCATCTTCAAAATTGGCGGTCCTTCATTATTAAATCAAATATCATACTGTTCATCTCTGTTATCATCATATAGGTTTTTCACATAATCTGTCCATACATGTAGAATCTGATCTTTATCTATTATGATTTTGCCATCTTTAGTTTTTAGTCAGCCTGTTGATGTACTTGTTCTGTTATTAGTAAGTTCCTGAATTCTTTTGTGCACTAATTTGGTATTTTGACTGGTGTGTTTAGTGTTCAATGCGTCTTTTGCCTCCTTACATAATATTCTGACTTGTCTGTGAATTTCTTCATATTTGGCAGGATTATTTTTGTTGAGTCTTCTTGTTTCCATTAGTTGTAAAATTTCTTCAGTCATCCATTTCTTACGACCCACCTTCTTTAATTTTGGAATAGTTGTTTCTGCAGCCAAACTGACTGAATTCTTCAATATTTCCCATTGATCATCCACATCTTGAAATAGGATCTCTAGATCAGACAATATATCAAATCTGTTCTGTACATTTATGTTGAATTTGTTTTATATTTCCTTGTCATTCCTCAATGTACACAGATCATATTTAGTGTTTCTTGTTATATACTAAGGTAACATCTCTCTAAAAATCACAAACTGACTTGCAATGGTGCAAACAATTATAATGGTACGCTTATTATTCTGATTTCACAATACACAGGAACAGAAAACAGATAAGCAACAAAAATATGTATGGTACTCATTTAAAAAACAAGTAATGGACGTGTCTAATAGGGGACAAGTAGTCAAGCTGTCAGACACTGATTGCATTTGACTCTTTTGCTTTGTCTTTTGTTCCAAACTCTTGCTTAATATTACTTTTTTCTTAGCTATTCTCATTCTATCATGGGTTATAGCGATACCTTCCTTGAAATGTAGTTTTCTCGTCTGACAGTCTGTGCCGTGTGATGCTGATCATCATGTGTGGTGCTGATCATCATGTGTGGTGTGATCATCATGTGTGGTGCTGATCATCATGTGTGGTGTGATCATCATGTGTGGTGTGATCATCATGTGTGGTGCTGATCATCATGTGTGGTGTGATCATCATGTGTGGTGCTGATCATCATGTGTGGTGCTGATCATCATGTCTCTCCACAGCTACTGACTTCAGGCCTAATTTACAGGCATCTGTCAAGAAGATAACCTGCCATTGCTTTCCTTCTTGAAAGTGACCATACTGGTCAGTAACCAATGCCACTGTCTCTATAATAGATCCTCTGCCTACTTTAGCAAACTTGAAACCATAATTTAACAACTATCTGTCTGCAATCTTCAAGCTCAATGTTCATAGTCTTCTTTTTTACAATTTCAATGCATTCAAGTTCTCAAATATTTCATGTGGTACTTACACGATATTCAGTCTTATGCTCACAATTTAAATGCACTTAAGTATTTCACATGGTGCTTACACAATATTCAGTCTTTTGCTCACAATTTCAATGCACTGAAATATTTCACATGGTGCTCACACAATGTTCATAGTATTTTGTTCACAATGTTAATGCACTCAAGTTCTCAAATATTCCTCATGGTACTTACACAAAGTCATTGTTTAGTGTGTGAGAACCACTGGTCATAGCTTTGAATTCCACGCCATCAAGATCTGTTTCCTCTGGCAGACACCACTCTATGATATTGCCTGTTTGAGAAATAAATAAACTTCCACCGCTCAGAAACAAAGCTGTGCCAATATTGTTAGCAGAGGTTGTGAGTTTATAACAATCTGCTTAATTCTGTCAGGAAAGCAATATGATTTTATTAACCGCAATCACTCACATTGTCAGTTAAGTTCTTCTTCTGCTACTGCCTATCATCTTTCAGTGGAGTATAGGCCCTCAACAAACTCAGACCAAGTCATGGAGGTCTGCATGGCCAAATAGATAAAAGTGTATGCCCTTTAACTTCCAGTGTGCTCATGCGGAGATAGCGGATTGAACCCTTACACTGGTCAGTTGGGCTCAAATGATTCTGGTCCTTGACTTGGGGGCATACAAGTACCTCAGAAGTCGGAGTGGGTTCACCTGATGGCAAGGACACTGGTAATGAGGAAAGCTAATCCACACGCAAATATCACTCCAGTACACTGGAAGTAGTAGTATGTGTGTGGACTACACTTTAGTTCAAAGCGAGTGAAGCAAAAAACAACAAAACCATGCCCTTTGTAGACTGGTTCATGATTGGATGAATTTTGCAGTTATGTTTTCTATGGGATGAGACAGCCAATCTCCTGTCATCCTCACTAGTTGCTTCTTACATCATACATGCTACATTACAGTGTTACTGTTCATTGCTTTCTTTATGGATTCAGTTAACATAACGTGGTCTGTTGAATAATTTGTTGTTATTGTTACTGTTTTGTTGGGTTACATTTTATTCTTATGATTTATCTTAAAGCTGAAAACAGATACTTATGAAAACCAGCCGGAAAGTATAAGTGAATTGTGAATATTTAAGGAACAAGACAATTTATGTATAGATTAGTGAACATGTAAAGAATCTAAAACAGCAGGAAAAAAATTCATATCACAAGTATATAGCTCAGGCTGCTTACATTGGCAAATTGTCTTCACATATACAATCTGCAATGATAGCGTGGCTGTTCTGAGAAAAAGAATATCTATAAATGAAATGTATTTCCATCTAAATGAAATGTCACCCATGTGTTACTAGAAAGCTTGGAATTCATTGGCACCTTGCCGTCTTGACAGATGATAATTTCTGCTTTAAAAAGGCATAATAACTTTTACCTATGGCGGTAGCGAATGTGACTGATAAGGCCAATTCGTGCTGTAAATGTTCCTTCACAGTGGGTGCATGTGAACACATGGTCATTTCCACCATCATGCACCATCTTACGTCTCACACGCTCGGTGTGTGACTTATCTGCAATAATTTTCTCCTTTGTCTTTATTCCATTTCTGATGTTTGCCCTCCATGCAACATGTTCAGCGGCGACTTGCTCCCACTGTGCATTATCAATGCCTGTATCAAACATGTCCCGCTTACACACATCTTTGTATCGTAGTAGAGGCCGACCCTGAGATCTCTTATCCATCTGTAATTCACCAAAAAAGTTGTACTTTGGTATTCTACCATCATCCATCCTCCTAAGATGTCCTATCCATCTAAGTGTACGAAGACAGCATGGAATAAACCATCACACAACCTGATCTTTCCAATACTTCAGTATTTGTGATTTTGTCTTGCCAATTAATACCAAGAATTCTTCATAGACTGTTCATATGAAAGCTGTTTAAACGTTTCTCTTGGTGTAAGTTGTCCAGGTTTAACTGCCATAAAGAAGAGTACTAAGGACACAGGCTTGATAGACAAGGAATTGTGTTTTGGCAGTAAGCTTCCTGTTCTCCCAGACTCTTTTTCTTAACCTGTTCATTGTTGTTGCTGCCTTGCCAATCCGGATGTTGATTTCCTGATCTAGGGATAATTTGCTATTTACCACTGATCCTAGATATGTAAAATGGTCTACCATCTCTAGTTCGGCGTTGTCAATAAAGATTGATGGTACCCCATGTGCACCTTGAGACATAATCTGTGTCTTCTTTTTGCTAATTGTTAAACCAAATTCAGAACAAAGCTTGGATTACTAACTATAACCTCCAAGCATGTGGTAAGAGGTGACACAGGAGGGTTGGTGTAGGACTAACTACCTTATCCTGTAGAGGACTTTAGCTGCAAAATCCAACCAACCGTGAACCAAGTCTACAGAAAATAAAAATAACTCAGCCAACCAAGATAACAGGATGCTCTTTTTCTAGAAGACATATGATGTGATGTAGAAGAAGAAATAAGTCTAATCACCACTGAATCTCCTTATCACCTAGAAGACGTATGACGCAATGTAGAAAACGTCTTAATCAGCAACTTATCTCCTTTCACCAAGAAGACATATGATGTGACGTAGAAAAAATGTATAGTCTTAATCACCAACTTATCTCCTTTCACCTAGAAGATGTATGATGCAAAGCAGAAAAAATCATAGTCTTAATCACAAACTTATCTCTTTTCACCTAGTAGACAGACGTAGAAAAAATCATAGTCTTAATCACCAACTTATCTTCTTTCATTCATTCAGTAGCATATCCTTTACAGACCCTCGCTCCCATAACAACCTTCCGGAAAACCTCTCGATCATAAGCAAGATGTCCCGCATCGGATACACCCATCTGGAAATCATCCGCCACATCCTGCACCCATATTCTCTTTGGCCTTCCTCTTCCTCTCTTCCCAGGCATATACCCCTCCATTATTGTTCTTTCCAAACGTTCGTGACGTTTCAAGTGACCAAAATATTTAAATTTTCTTTGTTTTATTGTCTTTAATAGCCAACCTTCTTCAATATTCTGCTCTTGAAGTATGGATGGATTTGTTCTTTTCTTTACCCAAAATATTCTTAGAACTCGTCTATAACATTTATATTCAAAGGCATTTATGCACTGTTCAGCTTGTTTTGTAAGTGTCCAGATCTCACAGGCGTATGTTGCAATGGGAAAGATGCATGCTTTTAAAAATCTAATTTTTGTAGTTCTGTCTGTCCTACTCCATAATTTATTCAGTTATTTTAGTCTTTGAACAGCAATTGATAGTCGTTGTTTAATTTATTTCATTTTGTTGGTAATCAATGACCCAAAATCCTTTCACCTAGGAGAATTTCTAGAATTGGCACCTGAAATGCATGAACTGGTAAAGACAACCCTTGTGGTAGGGGAAATGAAATATTATAAGGGATTGTGGAAACATGGTAGAACAGAGATAGCAAATAACTTCTAAACATAAGTGAAACTGCTTTTCTCAGACCATGCAGATAAAAATGTCCCTCACAGTGAAGGAGTGACCCTAATGCTACCTAAAGAGACAGAGAATGCACTAACAGAGAGGGGGTAGCTTTGACTTCCAGAATAATAACAACATGTAGGAGCACAATAAAATAAATGTAACATGAATATTATCCACTACTGTGCATCAACAAATCATAAGGACAAATCAGATAAGGTGCAATTTTAGATGAAAATTCAGAATACCTATATAGGTCATTTTAAAAATTAAAATATAAAAACTGTCATGGATTACCTGAATGTCAAGATAGGGTCAGATAATATGTTTATGAAAAGATCACAGGGAAATATGTACTCTAGGTAATGAACAAAAATGAAGAATTATTCACCAATTTTTGCACAGTGAATCAATATGTCATAAGAGGTGAGTTTGTCCACATAAAATACATAAAGCAATGAAGGACCAGACCATATTGCAAAAAAATGACAGATGTAAATTCAGATCACTATCTGCTGATGAGTCAAAATAAGCTGAAACTCAAGTGATACATAACATCTAAACATGGAATTCAATACAAGTCAGGACATCTCAGAAATCAAGAAATTTTATGTCAGTGTCTCTAACAGACAAGTCAGGACATCTCAGAAATCAAGAAACTTTATGTCAGTGTCTCTAACAGACAAGTCAGGACATCTCAGAAATCAAGAAACTTTATGTCAGTGTCACTAACAGACAAATCAGGACATCTCAGAAATCAAGAAACTTTATGTCGGTGTCTCTAACAGACAAGTCAGGACATCTCAGAAATCAAGAAACTTGATGTCAGTGTCTCTGACAGGTACCAGGTCCTGCAACATTTAATAGACAAGGTGAATAAGGAGGCCCCGCTAGAAGCATGCCACAGAGCAGGTGCTGGATTTCGCCATAGAAAGAACGTAAAGAACTCTCAAAGGAAACACTACAAGGAAACTAAGAAAACTAAGGGATATGAATATACGTCACACCAACGCTAACGTGACAACAAAAACATATGTTGGTGAGGAGAGCAATACGAGCGGTCGTGCGTTAGAATTTGGGGAACTTGGGGTGGCTATTGGATGTTTTGAAGGCTGGCAGTGGACTCCAAGTGAATAGCTAGAAGCTTATCTTGGGAACGCCATGGATTCAAGAACTGTCGGGCCGAATCTAGACAGAACCGGAGGAAGATGGCAGCAAGGACGGCCTGAGTGAACGCATGAAGGACAAGTGATACTGAGTGACGACCAAGCGAACGTTGGACAAGTTGGGGTAAACCATCTGGTGTATGTTGATATTAGATGCCACTCTGGTCATAACAGATGCCCTAATTATTACACTGTAAGATGTATCTGATTTGTCAACCGTAATAAAGCGGTGTAAGTTCCTTGAACTCTCATATTTACGTTATCTTTTCAAGTTCACCATAAAGTTGTCAACTGTTATCGTCACTCCAAGTTTAAAGAGCCAGTACCTTTCCGTGAGTTCGAGTATATGGAGTTAATCATTGTCACAGTGTATGTTACGGTTTATGAGTTAAATAATAAGCATGAGTGATGACTAGCAGACAGGAATAATGAGTTAATATGAACTCAGGTATTGACACAAGAGGTCAGGTACTTAACCTAGAGGAAGCGCATGCTTTGCCTTCCATCTTCCTTACACAGGATTCTTGGTGGCACAGGAAACCTGATAGCTATTAAATCTTGCATACCTCATAAAAGAGATCATTAGGCTCTGGAAAACTGCCTTATATTAACAGTAGGACTTTCTTTCGATGTATGGCCTCAATGTTCAGCACTTTCATATAACTCATTTTTTTAAAATCTCACTTTTAACTGTTCTGTCATTCCTACTTCCCTGTTTGTGTACCTTCCCCTTTCCTTGCTCCCTCCCACCCGTGTTTTCCATATAGAGATTGACTTTTCTTCCCCCACCAAATAAAACTGTCTGGTCAAGGTAGCAGATTAATAGTCATCACTTGATTTGTTTCCTAGCCCTGTCTCTCTAACAGCACCCAGTATACCACTACTATCAGCCTATTTTATTGTTCATTCACTTTCCATTGTAGCCCCGCCCATTAACCTTAGCATTTACATGGCTGGTATTTATCATTGCCTCTTTGTCCCTTCCTTGTGTAATGATATATCATTATTATTTCAGGTTACGAAGTGACTATTCATAGTCCGACTATAAATAAAGTCTCCCTTTATTCATAGTTAAACTGTCCCGGCTGGTCACATGATTTGGCAAGTCACGTGACTTAACGTACATGACGTCATAGAGACATGTGTGTGGCTATATTATATTTGTTGATTCAATATCATCTCCTCAATAGTATAGTGGCAAGTGTTACTGCCTCTTACTCGGGAGCTCGAGGTTCAATTCCCTGCCGGGGAGGCAATATATATATTTTTTTCATTGTTCAGCAATTAATTGGGTAAAAGCGACTTTTTAATAAAAAATATATTAAACTTTAGGAACTAAAATATAGAACTGAGAAACTCGAAGCTTGTGAATAAAGTGTGCTCTATGGATCTGCGGAAGCAGCCGGGAGGGGGGAGCACAGCCCCCCAGGCAGCGACAGAGTGATCGAGTGTCGAAATCGATGGATCCAATAGATGTCTTTGTTTAACGTGAATTGTATTTGCCAAATGAAACATCGCCCCAAATTACCTACCTTCGTACTGACTCAAACTAAAATTGACTAGTGAGTGAACGCTGTGACATGTTTCTTAATTCCCGCAATTCGATTGCGAATAAAACTGAGCTTTATTCACAATTAGACTATGAATAAAGCTGAGGTTTATTCATAGTCCGACTATGAATAAAGTCTCCCTTCAGAGTCCCTGTCCAAAGACTAATGTTCTTTTTCTTCTTCTGCGTTCAAACGGAGTTTGTTTTTTTCGGACGTGATTGCATTGTGCCTGTTTACAGCAGAGCTGCGTTTTTGCGCCGTTAGGCCGATACATCCGACTTCTGCGGGCATTTGTTGACCTGGTTAACCTTCCAAGGGGTTTCTTAGGATGTTTGACTCCCACTATTGTGGTGTTATCCCCCCATCCCAGCTGGCCCATATAGAACAGCCAAAGACATCCTGGTCAGATCTCAAGGGAAGGCAAGGGCAGACAATGGGCATTCCCCCCCCCCCCCCCATCCAAGGAGGCTTCCATACTTGCAGAGCTGACATACAGCGCTCTGGTACTGGGCTCACCAAGGAATCGTCACGTCCTGCCCATAGCTGCTTAGCCTCATTTCCATATATTGGGCCTTCCGTTCACCATAGGCTGTTCTTCTGGAAACCAGAAGAATGCAGTCTGCAGATGATATCCACACAGTGAGCTTTCGATTCAGACTTTCCATGTAATGGATTTGCTATCCAAGCAATATTCCATTTCGTGCCACAAAGACACTTTTTCCACCTTTTATGAAGCCCACACAGTGAGCTTTTGATTCGGACTTTCCACATAATAGATTTGCTATCCAAGCAATATTCCATTTCATGCCTCTGGGACACTTTTGTTACCGACGTACCTGTGGTATGAAGAGCGGCAGTCTAAATACTTCTTCATGCACCTTCAAATGTCAACCTGAATGTAGTTAAAGTAAGCTGCAGTCAACTTGAGCTTGTTGATATCTCCATAGAGCTTGTCCTCAAATGAAGCAGGTGTGGGCCAAAATATCTTTCTCTGTTCTGCATATATTGGGCACTCCTGCAGCAAATGTTTAGCTGTCATTTTACCAGTTCCACAATTACATTCATCGATATCTCCTATCTTTAGTTTATTGAACAAGTGGTATTTCAGCCGGTTATGTCCTGTGCGGAGTCTGAAGATTGCTACTTGTTCTCTCCGGTTGAGTTTGTAATATGCATCATTGTCAACATCTTGTATCACACACAGGCACTCTCGCTTCTTCATCCACACCCAAAGAAACATCCGTTGGGTGGATGGTACATCACGTCTTTTATTTCAGGTGAACCTGAGATAGTTACACATTATACCCAGGCGGTGGCTGCCTGAACAAATATACAAATGCCGCCTTCTCTACAATAATCATACACAATCACTTGTTCAAACTCCACACTCGCTATCTTCAACTAGCGCCCTCGCAAACTAAGCATTTGCACTCGGAAATACACAAGTGTCCTCTCTTGAAAACTGTCGCGTCCCGTCTGACGATTTTCCAACACGTCGGCTGGCTTTGTCGTCCTAGATCCCATGCTGTCCGTAAAATCCTGTGCTGCCTGTCAAACCCCGTGCTGTCCTATCATACTCGTAGTCCGTCCGTGCTAAGCTGGGTTGTACTAACGTCTGGTCTGTTCAGGGTGGTATCCCGTGAACTGGCGTCCCCTCCTATCCTCTGGGTTGGTCCTGCCGGTGTCCTGGTTATGACACGTCTGTGTCCCCACCTAAGTCCTGTCTCCCGTTTATCTACTGTCCTGTAGATGTCCTGTCTTATGACCATTCTAAGTCCTAACTTGTGTTCTGTCTCTACTCTATCTACTACCCTGTAGAAGTCCTTATCTATGTCCTATATGTCATTACCTCTATTCTGTCCCTTGTCCTCTCTATGTCCTGCACGTACCTCCTCAACACCTTGACATACTCCCGTGCCTCCCCCGTATTGTGTCACGAAATTCAACATAATGGGTGTGACACAATGTCGTATCAGCATATAAAAAATTAGTCGGAACTAATTTGTCAGTGTGTTGTAGGAGTTAATCAACCCTGTACTTAGGTACCACTCTGATTCATATGGGTATGACACCAAGTTGACGTATTTAGCCACATGATCAGTGTAACATACTTGTAATGTTGCTAAGAGTCACTACTCTTCCACATTGCACTACTGGAAGCTGTATCGAACCAAGGCCAGTTCGTCTTACAATTATGGCTAAGTCATAAAATGCACTACCTCTCCAAACATCGAAAATAGATGTCCCGAGACAATTTGTTCCTGTTACGGAAACAATTCATGAATGTATTATTCATGGCTCCCGTGAAATGTACATCAACATCTTTTACAAGCTCTGTGTCTGCTGATCTCTACCTGTCTGGCTTCCGCTTGCGGATAAATTCCCAACTGTGTACTCATAATTCATATAAATCTGTTGTGTCCCCTGTGACCGTGTGATCTCCCTTACTTTCAAATTGATGTTTGTACGTTATCTGTTTGTGTTCTGTTTGTTTGCGTGTTGTATTATTCTTTATGTATGTTTAAATTAGAAACATAGGTGTATGTCTATAATTCATGTATTTAAGGCTTTCAAGTGTCACAGGTAGGTTTCTCTATCTCACAAATAAAGGCTTATGCTCAATTTCTGAGATGAGTCGCCGAACTGAGACCCTGGAAAACATTACCATAGTTGCAATGTAATTGTAACTTAAACACATATAAAACAATTGCACGCTCACATGTGTTACACAGAAGACGAAGACAAATCATTAAAAAAACATGTGTGCAAAAAAGTGCACCAATGTTCATCCTTAATATTTTAATGCTCCCATTCCTTCTTTCATTCACCTTTTCGCCCGCTCATTTAGACAATGCAATATTAAAAATGTTTCTCTTGTTGAAATAAAATAAGCTCGTTTTCAACATTTACCGAGCTGACTTGCAGTGTATTATAGTAGTAATTTCTATAGTACAATAATCTATTTACAGAATTATTTGATTGCTTCCGGCAATACTAAGGGAAGAAACTATAACTGGCTTTCTGTATTTTGGTCTAATGGGTGTTGTTAACCAAGGAAATATAATTTAACTAAACTAATTAGCTGTAGTAGAACTGTGTTGGCTCCCTTAAAGTAAAATGTTGTTAATAAACCTAAGAAGTTTTTAATGTATTTAATTGTAGATTAATGCAATTTCTTGCCTAATTAAGTACTGTTACTAGCTTTTCAGGACGTTATCTCATTAGAGACATGTAGATTATTATTCTACTACTTTGTAGGTGTTAATGGTTTAAATATTACTTTCATTCTAAATGTAGCTAAATGATTTTGAATATTTCTGAGACTATTTTCATTTACTTATTATTAACTTTCTATGAATATATTCTAACTACAAAGGAAATTTGTTTGATAGTGCAACTTCAATAAAAAATAAGTTGAACTTAGTACATGTTATGTTTACTATAATATTACTAACAAAATCTATGTACACTAACTAATCTGTAGTAGCTCCAGATGACGGTGATGATGTAGCGTCCTCCTTCTGCTGAACTCCAAAGTCTGAGGGTCTGGTCAGCAAATCTGCTAACGTATTTTTAGTCCCTCGTATGTGTTTTACAGAAAACGAATAGTTTTGGAGTATAAGGACCCAACGGTAGATTCGATTGTTCTTCGGAAGCCCTTTTTCAATCACTGTCAACGGGGAATTGTCAGTTTCAACGACGAAATGTGTTCCGGCAAGATACCTATTTAATTTAGTAATACAATACACAATTGCTAGAGCCTCCAATTGAGACACATCATATCTTGATTCTGCTGGAGTCAGCTTGCGACTCACGTACACTATTGGATGAAAGATCCCATCGTAGGCCTGTAGGAGTACTCCCGAGATGGTTGTGGTACTCGCGTCTGTCCTAAGAGTATAGGGTAATTTTGGATTAGGTAACTTCAAGATAGGGATGTTACTGAAATAATGCTTCAGTTGTGACATTGCATTATTTAAAGTAGCATCTTGTACATTGATTTTTGCATTAGATTTTAATAAATCAGAAAACACACTGGTAATCTGTGACAAATTCGGAATGAATTTGTTATAATAGTTTACTAAGCCCAATAGGCTTCTCACTTGCTTCTTAGTTGTTGGCATAGTGAGATTCAAAATCTTAGTCACAATCTTTTCATCACTTTTTAAGTGGCCTTTTGATATTTTATGGCCTAGAAAGTCAATTTCTTCCAATGCCAACTCTACCTTTCGTTGGTTTGACCGTGAGCCCAAACAATTTAATTCTGTCGAAGACATGTTTCAATGTTTGTATGTGAGTCGTCCAGTCTGTTGTATGCACAAAAATGTCGCCTATGTAAGTTTGAGTATTTGCTACTCCATGTAAGAGCTGCCTAGTGAGACGGACAAAAGTCGCAGGCGCATTGCGTAAGCCGAAAGGAAGAAATAGACCCAGAGTGTTGCAAAGGCAGTAAGATGTATAGAATTTTCATGCATAGGAATTTGCCAGTAGCCTTTAGTGAGGTCAAGTTTTGAAAAAATGATAGATGTTGACATGTTTAAGATGAGATCGTCACAAGAAGGGATTGGCTCTGCGTCTGTCTTTGTGATTGCATTTAGCTTTCTATAATCGACGCAGAGTCGAATAGTAGAATCTTTCTTTTTTTTAACTAAGACGATCGGGAAAGAGTACTCCGATTGGGATTTCTGAATTATCCCACAAGATTCAAGACTAAGAATTTCCTTGTCGAGATTGTCCCTATAATTCAGAGGGATGGAGTACGGTCGACATTTAATAGGTGTGTCGTCAGTGAGAACAATGGAGTGTTGTATCCTATCTGTCCTACCTGGAATGTCAGAGAAGATGGATTTATATTCTGTCAGTAGTGCTATTGTCTCTTGTTTTTGTTCGTCTGTCATTTTTGGCCCAAGATGTATACTGTCGATTGTCGTTGTGGTGTCAACTGTCGGTACTGGCAGTTCATTGTCATCGTCCTCTGTCTGGTTGATTACTGTGGTTGCGCTGTGTTCGTCGTCTGTCTCCTGTTCTTGTCTAGAGTAATACGGTTTGAGCATGTTGATATGGAATATCTTGTATTTGTTGTTCAGTGATATTTCATAATCAACATTAGATACCTTTCTCACTATTTTGAATGGCCCTTGCCATGACGTTGATAATAAGTCACTCTTATCAGGTAATAACAATAAAACCTCTTGTTCAGGTTCAAGCTGTAAGGTTTTTGCACCTTTATTGGCATATTGGCGGTACATCTGTCCTTTCTGTTCCAAAGATGTTTTCGCTAAGGCACACGCTTTCATGATCTTATTGCGTGTGTTTGTAACTACCTCATATGGCAATGATGGTTGTGGGGTATTTGAGGTGTTAGTTAACAGCTGATGATAGATGTTGAGGGGTCCTCGTGGGTTTGCCCCGTAAATCAGCTCAAAGGATGAGAAGCCCGTGCTTGCTTGCAGGACTTCTCTGTAGGCAAACAGCACTGTTGGTAACAGTGTGTCCCAATCTGATGGGTTCTCTGCTGTTATCTTCGCCAGCATATGCTTAAGATCCCCGTTAATCTTTTCCACAATCCCATTTGCCTCCGGTCGATATGGGCTCGTGAAACACTGTTTAATACCTAACAATTTTGTAACAGCTTGCGTTGCAGCTGATATGAATTGTGTACCTTGGTCGGATAAGATGGTTTGGGGGAATCCAAAATGGGAAAATAGATGTAAAAAAACGTCGACTACATCTTTGGAACTGATGTACTTAAGTGTCACAGCTTCTGGCCAACGTGAACAAAAATCCACTAGAGTTAAAATAAATCTATTTCCTTTGTTGGATACATGATTTAATGGTCCAACTATGTCCACAGCGACACACTCAAAAGGTCTAGAGGCCAATGTTGTTGATTGAACCTCTGCTGTGACATGTTTACCCTTTTTCACCAAATGTTGACAAATGGTGCATGAACGGCAATAATGTTTTATGTCTGT
Source organism: Cepaea nemoralis (assembly GCA_014155875.1). Taxonomy (NCBI): domain Eukaryota; kingdom Metazoa; phylum Mollusca; class Gastropoda; order Stylommatophora; family Helicidae; genus Cepaea; species Cepaea nemoralis. Next base: position 39,609 of record JACEFZ010010790.1, on the reverse strand, counting down.
ACAAAATTTAGGCCAATAGAACTGAGATAGAATTCTGGCTCTTGTTTTGTCATAACCCATGTGGCCAGCAAACGGCGATTCATGTGCGATTCGCAACACTGTTTGACGGTATTTCATTGGTAAAACCGTTTGCTGGATTTCATGGTTATCTCTCTTGTACATTCTAGTGAGAATACCATTTTTTAACATAAAATACCATGAAGCATTTTTAACTAGCTTCGGTTTTTCCCCTATGAACCTAAAGTAGGGTGACACTGTTACATCGGCGCGTTGCGCCTTTTTGAACTCTTCTGTGGTATTGTTGTCCACCGTCCCACTAGGTGAAATGATTTGCAACATTTCGTTCTGTAGGTCGTCCTGTTGTTTAACTGTTACGGACCTTGTTATTGCATTCGCCTTGTTATAATGGGTTTCTTCCCAGGCTTTGATTTCACAAGTGGTACATTGTTTTACTTCTGGCAAACATCCGATAATCAGATCCGTACAAGGATTATGCAGGATCGCGCACGTAAATGTGCCTGATAAGAAAGGAGTACATATACGAGCTGTGGCTAATGGGTATTTCTCTACATTGCCTGAAAAGTCCGGCAATTCACAAACTCGCCTGTGTAATCTTCTGGCTTTGCCAGTTCCTTTCTTAAACCGATCAAGGTACTACCGCTGTCGATCAAGAGCTGACAAGGTTTGTCATTTACCATTCCATAGTGGAACTCTAATTTCCCTCTAGGAGGAAACTGCTGCGTTTGCGTTTTCACTTGAAAACGGAACTGTATGTCCGCATTTCAGTACTCCATCTTCGTGAAACTTATGACAAGTTTGACATCTATCATAGTTAAGAATATAAATTGCTGCTAACGCATTCTCTTCACATTCTTGCATCTGTTTTTCATCACACTCGCTTTCCGATGATGAGTCAATAAGCACTGCATTCACACTTCTCAATCTCTGGCGACCCTTACAACGTGAACTATAGTGGCCATAAGATTTGCAAAAGAAGCATTTAACAGCACGACAGTATGTTTCTCTTTTATTTTGCTGTTTTTTTTGTTTTTGTTTTTTTTTAAATCATAATCTCTAGGTGAGATGGATAATTTGGATTAGCATCACACATTCCAAATTGATCTTGAGAGAATTTACAGTATGGACACTGTGGTGGACTAGGTCTTTGTTTCTTTCTGTATTTGAATGATCTTTGAGGTTTACTATTAGCTGGTGCTACTATGTTATTCTCATCGCTGTTAGAGCTAAATATGTCTCTGTTGGAAGAAAAATAAGCTGACCCTCTCTTTTCTAATTATTCTAATGAATCAACATCAGCTTGATGTAAAAATTTAGCAACAGGGCTCGGGATTGTTGAAATAATTTTGTCCATAGTCATTAAATCCCTACGTTTTTCATAGTGTTTGTTAATCTTTGCAGCGTTCAGCCACTTATTATATACGTCCTGTACGTGAGAGACGTAATCAATGAAGGTCTGATTACTTTTGGGTTTCAATTTGGAAAACTGCACTTGATACCCTCGGCATCTAACAAAAAATGTTGCATGATGCGTTGGTGAATATAGTCATAGTCATTCCTTAGTTCTTGGGGAATGGACTCTATTACTTTTAAAGGCTCCCCTGAGAGGTTCTTCATATAAATCATGGCCCAGTGCTCCCTTGGCACTTCCTGGAATTTTAACTGGAACTCAACATTCTCAGATCATGCAGAAATTGAGTCGCCTTGGCAGAATGGTTTCACTATCCCTTTGTATTTATTATACTTGTTTTCCTCTTCTTTACTTTTCAACATTGTAGTTGCAATGTGTACTTGAGACTCGACCTTCAGTTCTTTCATTTTTAACTGGGTTTGTGCTTCAATTTCTTTTAATTTTGTGGCTTCTGCTAGTTCTTTCAATTTAGTAGCCTCAGCTAACTCTAGTTGTTTAAGTTTGGTAGCTTCAGCCAATTCTGCTAGTTCTTTTTTATGTAAGCGTTCTTGAGCTCTTTTCTCCCTGTCTGCATCTTTTGCCTCTTTCTTTGCAGCTGCTTTCCTATCTCTCTCCTGTCTCTCAATTGCTGCAATTCTATCAGTATGTTCTTTGTACTTTTTATCTGCTCATTGTTCTAATCTATCTCCACTATATCCTAGATCTTTCCCTGCCTTAATGCATTCTTTTAACGTTGACATTGTTACAAGTTATGTTTACAAACAAAAATTAAAATGTGCAATAATAATACAATATTTATTATACAATTGAATAATACAGATGTTAATTTACAGCATTGTAACAAAATTAAGATGCTGCTTTAAATTACAGTGTCAAAATTTGGGGGTACTTATCTGATCTTCTGTAAATTTCTGCTTTTTACTTTGTTCTCGAATATAATTTTCTGCTTTCCCCTGTTACAATACTTGTGCTGTTAGTATAACTTTCATTCTCCTCTTCTGGTGTGTAGAGTAGTAACAATTAATATTCAAACAAAACAATGATAATGCAAGAACAATTTTGTCTGTCGAGTCAATTCTTCAGAGAGGAGAACTGGAATATGGAATCTAGTTTTGTTAGTTTTGTCGGTCGTCGTGTCTTTTGTCGTGTTAATTATGTAGTGTTGTCTTCAATGGCTTGGGGCATCAACTGAAACGTCGTCCTGAAACATGCTTATATCATTTTTAACACAATTCAAATACGTTTAATCAGTTTGCACGCACTCGTGGTGGATTCAGTCTTACTTTCACCTTTAGATATTACACGTTCACGTAAGTTGAGGTTTTAAAAACTCACGCGCTGGATTCGTTCAATCTCTTGATTACACACTTATTTCTTTCAAACCTTACACTTTCTCGTAGGCGGTGAATTCTTTCAAAGCTTCTCACACCAGGTTAAGCTGCCTGTTAGCATCTTGTATCACAGACAGGCACTCTCGCTTCTTCATCCACACCCAAAGAAACATCCGTTGTGTGGATGGTACATCACGTCTTTTATTTCAGGCGAACCTGAGATAGTTACACATTATATCCAGACGGTGGCTGCCTGAACAATATACAAATGCCGCCTTCTGTACAATAATCATACACAATCACTTGCTCAAACTGCACACTCGCTATCTTCAACTAGCGCCCTCGCAAACTAAGCATTTGCACTCGGAAATACACAAGTGTCCTCTCTTGAAAACTGTCGCGTCCCGTCTGACGATTTTCCAACACGATCGGCTGGCTTTGTCGTCCTAGATCCCGTGCTGTCCGTAAAATCCCGTGCTGTCTGTCAAACCCCGTGCTGTCCTATCATACTCGTAGTCCATCCGTGCTAAGCTGGATTGTACTAACGTCTGGTCTGTTCAGGGTGGTGTCCCGTGAACTGGCGTCCCTCCTATCCTCTGGGTTGGTACTGCCGGTCTCCTGGTTATGACACGTATGTGTCGCCACCTAAGTCCTGTCTCCCGTTTATCTACTGTCCTGTAGATGTCCTGTCTTATGACCATTCTAAGTCCTAACTTGTGTTCTGTCTCTACTCTATCTACTACCCTGTAGAAGTCCTTATCTATGTCCTATATGTCATTACCTCTATTCTGTCCCTTGTCCTCTCTATGTCCTGCACGCACCTCCTCAACACCTTGAATCTGAATGTAGTTAAAGTAAGCTGCAGTCAACTTGAGCTTGTTGATATCTCCATACAGCTTGTCCTCAAATGAAGCAGGTGTGGGCCAAAATATCTTTCTCTGTTCTGCATATATTGGGCACTCCTGCAGCAAATGTTTAGCTGTCATTTTACCAGTTCCACAATTACATTCATCGGTATCTCCTAACTTTAGTTTATTGAACAAGTGGTATTTCAGCCTGTTATGTCCTGTGCGGAGTCTGAAGAATGCTACTTGTTCTCTTCGGTTGAGTTTGTAATATGCATCATCCTTCTGGTGGTCTGGATGCTCTGATTCCCATTTGGTTCTATAAGTGCTTTTTATAAACCTCTTTGCCTCATTATAGGTTATGTCTATGTCAGGCTGTGGTAGTCGTCCACCATCTTGTGCTAGTCTGTCAGCCTCTTCATTTCCAGGTATGCTGCAATGTGATGGGATCCACTGTATTACAACTTTTTTGGATTTCTGGCATACACCATGGAGTGCTGCTCTTAGGTCAGCTAGTTCTGTGCTGTTTTTGCTCTTCAATATTGAGACAGCTGACTTTGCATCTGTGAAGATAGTTATTTGCTTCTCTTTATTTTCCTCCATCAAGAGCATTTCTGCTGCAGTTTTCAAAGCCTCTACCTCCGCTTTGAAGTTACTTGAAAATTGTCCAGTTGCCACTGACTGTGTTTTTTTCATTCCATTTTTTAAATTTAGGAGAATTCCTCCTCCTCCATTTTCTACTGAATTTTTGGCTGATCCATCTGTATATGCATGGGTCCAATTGCTGCTTGGGTAATGTTCTTTTATGTAGTTTAGGGTTATTTCTCTTCTTTCGGTTTCATTCTGAGTGTTCTTTTTCTCAATACCAGGAATGTTTTCTATCATCTCAGGCAGTTGCTGCTGTCTCCAAGCTGGGAACTTGTCTGCATTGTAAATGGGTTTCACTGTTGATATGTTAAGTATACGATCTGCCCTAATCTTTTGTTTTGCAGTTTCTACAAAGTTGCTACGCTTCAGTCTTCCCTTTCCAAAACCACTAAACCTTTTATACATAGGGTGGTCTGTCAATCTTCTAAATTTTTCTGCTTGTTGCTGGGCTCTGCTATCTCTTCTATCCTGCATTGGTTGTAAACAAGTGATCTTTTCAAGTTCATTAATAGGCGTTGTCTTCAGGCTTCCAGTTATGATTCACATTCCTTGATTTTGGACTCTACTTATTTTGTTAAAGTTTGACTTAGCTGCTGTTGCCCAAGCTGCAATGCTATATTCCAGTACTGGCCTCACCTGTCCAGTATATAACTTCTTGAGAACTTTCTCATCTGCTTCTCACATTGTACCAGCAAGCTTTTTCATGATTGCCATTCTTTGCCTTGCTCTTGTTCGATTTTTCTCAACCTGTGTCTTCCATGTCAGGCAACGATCAAAGGTGACTCCTAGATAGTTTGGATTTTCTTCATGGCGCAATATTTTTCCATTCAATAACAACTTAGGTTGCTGAGTTTTATTTGAGAGGGAGAACACTGTGCATGTTGTTTTCTCCTCACTTATCTTCACAAGCCATGATTTTGACCAGTCCTCTAGCGCTAATAAGGCTTGCTGTATTCTGCTGTTAGCTGTACTAATGTATTCTTCAGATGTCCATATGGCTAGGTCATCTGCAAAGGAGGATGTGTGTACTCTGGCTGGAAAATTTTCTGTGATGTCATTTATATATGCTAGGAATAATGTTGGTGAAAGAACTCCACATTGGGGGACACCTTGCTCCAACAGCATCATTTTTCTGGTTTGTCCTTGTACTTTTGTCCTGGCAGTTCTATTCTCAAGGTAGTGGCTGATCCATTTATACATTTTCCCACAAACATGCATGTTTTGCAGTTTTACTTTCAGTCCTTCTTTCCATACTTTATCAAATTCTTTTTCTAAATCTATCCAGACTGCTAGTGTGTGTTTTTTCTCTTGGAAGGCATCCTCTATTTCCTGAGCTATATAGGTTATTTGATCTTCAGTGGATCTGCACTTTCTTATTCCTGCTTGGTGTGGTGTTAAGAGTTTGTTTTCTTCCAGATGCCATGTTAGCCTGCCATTGATAATGCGTTCCATTAATTTTCCTCCACAGCTAAGTAAACTGATAGGTCGATAGCCATTTGGTTCTTCCAGGTCTTTTCTTTTCTTTGGGACTGGTATTAGTATAGCTTCCTTCCAAGCCTGTGGGACTGTTCCTCTCTTCCAGCTGTATTTTAGGACTGCTAGTAGTTTCTTTTTTGCCTTAGTGCCTAATCCTATTAGAAATAAATTTGTCTGTTAGTATGGCAAATCTGTCCCAATCTGCTCGTTTGTAATTCCTATTAGCATTTCATTTGTGATACCATCCTTTCCTGGTGATTTCTTCTTTTTTAGGGTATTCATTGCCTGTTCCATTTTTTCCATTGTTAGATTTGCCATCATATATTCTGCTGCTGTCTCTATTACTATGATGTATCTGTTTGACTTTGATTGCTTTCTTCTGTTCGGTTGTAATATCAATGTGGTTTGCACTGGCATAGTGTTCCATTAGTGCATTTGCAGCCTTTTTTCCTGTAAGCAAGGCATTTCCTTGTTTATTTGTTATTTGTTTGTTTCTAGGTCCTTCATTGTTCATGGCTTTCACTAGTTTCCATAGTTTGTTTCCATCCCTGTCAAAATTCAGGTTTTCTGTTTTTTCCCTCCAACAATCTCTTGTTGTTATATTTACTGTTATATATACACTGCAGCCTACCACGCATGTCGTAAGAGGCGACTAAGGAGGCTTGATGGTTCCGTCGCCCTGCTACTGAGTGAGTGTGTGGCGCGACACTGTGAGCTATGTCCCAGAGTTGACCGATTTTTGCCTTATGCAGAAATGCATGGCTGCTGGGCTTCTGGTTGACTTCCACTGCCATCCACGATGAACTGTATTTCGTGGACTGTATGGCTGAACATCTAGGAAACATCCAGATGGGAAAATGGCTGCAGATTCCATCAGAAATGAACTGAGTGTTTTGTGGGGGACTATTGTGTTGACATTCTGGCGGCGGCATTATGCACAGTGCATCTGTGCGGGCTGTTGTTTGTCGAGACTCCTGTCTTTTCCACTTTTCACATTGGGCGGTGGGGAGCGTTTTGTATGATATTCACTGGCACAGGAACGGAGCATAATAGGGACGACCCGTTGCTGTGAAGTTGGAACTGCGACTAACTAACTAACTATATTTACTGTTCTTTTATATTTTGTTGAGATGGCTTTGAGAGAGATGTTCACTTCAGTTGTTTGTTCTCTCTCTGCTGTCTTCCTGGCATCTTTAACTTTGTCCTCCAAAATTTATAGTTCTTCAGTCCAGTATGGTTTGTAATTTTTCCTCGCTCCTCTAGGAATAGACTCAGTGGCAGCCTGTATCATTGCTCTGTTTAGACTTTCCACCATTTGCTTCATGTTGCCATATCGTGTATTTATGTTTTCACAATATTTGTCTGTTAGTATGGCAAATCTGTCCCAATCTGCTCGTTTGTAATTCCAGCGGGGCAAAGGCTTCTGCTCCTGTGCGAACATATTCCATATTCATTACAAGCTTGATTGATCTGTGGTCACTACCTGCTAATTGGTCAAGCACATGGCGATCGGTTTTGTGGAGGATGTCTCCTGTGCAGAAAGCTAAGTCTGGAGTAGAAGTGGTAGACCATCTTCTGGAGTAGAAGCTCGGTGTGTCATCCGCTTTGTTGAGTAGATGGAGATTTGAGTCTATTTCGCAGTCCTCCACTTCATCTCCTCTTTTGTCAGTATCTGGGTATCACCATCTTTCTGAACGGCTATTGAAGTCTCCGACAATAATGCAGTTTGTGTTACTTATTTTCATGATTTAGAGTGTAAGGTCCTTATCTTCTGGGCTATACAGATTGTAAATGTTTATTTTCACGTTCTTTATCATTATATCAACACCTGTAATTTCCTGTTTGGTTCTCAGAGATTACAGATACTTCGCTGCAAGGTATTGTATTTCGTGTAAGTATTAGAACTCCTCCTTTGTGTCCTTCGCGGTCAAAATGTGTGGCCTGGTATCCTCTGACTGAGAATTTGCGATTGGCATTGAGGTGTGTCTCTTGAATGCATGCCACATCTATTCTATTTTTATGAAGGCGCTGTGTTAGGGAGACTTTCTTGTTATAAACTCCTTCGGCATTCCACTGTAGTATGTTGAGTGTCCAGGGTGTTTGGTCAATAGCTCTTAACCTACTCTTCTGTGCCTTGACTCCACAGCACAGGGGAAGGTGACCACCAGTAGTCATGGGTGGACCCCCTCGAGGCAGGATTAGCACCATAATGATTAATTTTAAATTGTGACATCATGAATCAAGTTATGTTGCACTGCTTTGTCAAGCTTGTGGCTCAGTACATCCGATTTTGACAAGCATTTTTTCGGGGTGCTTTCCCTAACCTTTGACTGTCCCCAGTCTACCTACAAGGCAGCAGGTTTGTGTGTCGCTTGGTCTGGTCCCTCTCCCTTGACCTGTCTGACGTGGGTGACCCTACCAGTAGCTGTGCTACCGTCGGCATAGCTCTTGGGGTCATTGGAACGTGCAAGCCCCTCTACCTCGTCAAGGTGGACGCACAGCAGAGGGGATTTTCACTATTCAATTGGGTTGAGGCTATTAGGTTTTCTATGCCATTCTGTGTTGTGGATAGTAATACTGTATCATCAGCATATCGAATCTCTGGTACGTCATGACCGCCGATATTTAGGGCATCATATAGTAGCAATGTCAGAATTATCGAACTTTTCCGGCTGCTTCCGGTTTGGTTTTCTTAATTTTGCGAACTTTTTGTTGCGTCGTTGAACGATCACTTCCGGTTGGACCAGGTCCAGCTATATGTCAATTAAACGAAAGCAGTGTGGTACGATGAAAGGGGAAGTTATTCTCATATATTCAGCATTGGTCCTTCTGCTAGGCGCCAACTTATTGAGCCGAAAAAACGATTTCTCTGGATTATATTTGGTTCTATTCACGATTAGTAAGTTAATGTGTCTTATAACTCCTGTATTTAAAAGAATCCGTAACTTTTTATTGCATTTTTTAATCCCCCGTTCAATTTTACATAAATGTGAAGAGTTTCAATATTCTAGGTGTTTGCGTTCAGGAAAAAATATTTAGTGACATTTGACCATGGCCGTCATACAGAGACACAAAATTCAAGATTGCGGCGCCCATACAATAAACTATAGCGGACCTGTATTTATTTATAATTAGAACTGGTAATTTAACTACTAAAATTAAACAGAATACAAGTGTCATTTGTAGCAGTAATGTATCTGTGTACTTGCATAATATTTCAGCATTTGACATGACTGAAAATAATTTTGAAAGCCAGTTTTCAGACCCATCTGTAAACTTGTAAGTAGTGTAACTGTAAGTAAGGAGTACTTTTTTTCTAAGCTGCGCTGCAGCACTTAATTATTTAAATTTAAATACAGTACTGTAAAATAAGTTATATGTTTTAAATAAGTTACTATCTAATTATTAATTGCTCACTATTAGATACAGAACAGTGTAATTGTAGAGCAGAAGTAGAAATCAATTTTTAGTGAATATTTAATTATTTAATATTTTAATTTTTTATTATTTAATATCTTAATAATTAATTAACTGCTGCTTAATTTGTGCAGCAGTTACAAACTTACTTACTTACATTAATGCATGATATTTAATCAACAAAAGAAAGCTGTCGCAATGCAGTTAGGACATTAAGACAATATGATAGTAGATTGTCGTGCTGTACCTGATGTGCTGAGAGAAGTGAGGAGTCTCGTTCATGCCAACGAACCAGACAAGCTAATACAGGAAAGTACTCTTACTAATAATTTACATATATTTAAAAAATTAGTTGTGAAACATAAAAAGCAATTAACCAAAGAATGGCCATCACTTGTGACACTCTTTCTTGAACCATTTCCTGTGACATTCAAGATTCTGCCTGTCACACCTACTTTGCCACAGCCTGTGTCAATTTGATAAAACAATTCAGGTGCACACCTTCCTGTGGTGAGTTTCTATATATTTGTTAAAATATGAATAAATTTAGTGGAACTGTGATCAATCAATCAGGTGCCGTCTCCACAATGAAGGTTGGCTGCAATGGATCTCCAACACTGTCTGTCTCTCACCCTGACTGTACATTCTCTTGATGTTATCTTCCCACTTGTATCGTTGTCTACCTCTTGCTTGCTTGCCCTCCAGTATGGTTTTTATAAGTGTCATGTCTTTTAATGTGGCCGAAATATTTCACTTGCCTCTTTTTTTTTTCTTTTTGTACTGCGACAAAGCTGAAAATATCAAAAATATAAAATTACACAGAGTAATGAAGCTTACATAAAAGAATAACGAAAAACACAGGACGTTTTGACTAGCTTCATCAGCGAACAAATACCTACACAAAATACAATAAATAATCACAGAGAAGACCCTCCAGTGACTGCATTGTTAATTAGGTCAAGGCACATCCTATCAAAAAATAAATAATACGTCAAGTTAGGCCTCGCCGCCCCGGATGCAATGATATATGTAGGCAGCCCCAGTAACCATGATAAACAAACACAGATGAAAAATGTATTTCGCGCATGCGCAGAAGGACACCATCGTGTCCTCCCAAAAATATGTATATAACGTTACTTTTCATGTCTCTGGTTGGATACTTTCAAATAACAGGGCCAATCACGAACGCTGTCTCATCTTCCTGTCAAAAGGTCAAACTGTCACAGTGCGTGTGCAAAGTGGTTCAAATTTTGCTTTGTCATTTGCAATCGATTTTCGTTTGTGAGAAGGTCAGTAATTTTATGTTTTAGAGGTTGATCCGTTAATATTAGAATGTTCTTATATGCATTTTCAAATTCTGCATCCAACTAGATGCATATTCGGATAGTTTCATCGCTTAGATCATAGCCATTTTGATAGAAACAAAAAAAAATGTGCTGACATGTGTTTCCTCAACTTTGCCATTGCAAAAACAATGGCGGCGGCAAGTCCATCTCGCACGTTCGTACAAAATTTATTTTAAAATTGATGGATTAATATTAGAATGTTCTTATATGCATTTTTAAATTCTGCATCCAACTATATGCATATTCGGATAGTTTCATCGCTTAGATCACAGCACTTTTTATAGAAACCAAAAAAATGTGCTGACATGTGTTTCCTCAACTTTGCCATTGCTAATCAATGGCGGTTTTGAGTCAATCACGCACGTTCGTACAAAATTTATTTTAAAATTGATGGATTAATATTAGAATGTTCTTATATGCATTTTCAAATTCTGCATCCAACTATATGCATATTCGGATAGTTTCATCGCTTAGATCAGCATCTTTTTTATAGAAACAAAAAAATGTGCTGACATGTGTTTCCTCAACTTTGCCATTGCAAATCAATGGCTGCGGCAAGTCCATCTCGCACGTTCGTACAAAATTTATTTAAAAATTGATGGATTAATATTAGAATGTTCTTATATGCATTTTTCAAATTCTGCATCCAACTATATGCATATTCGGATAGTTTCATCGCTTAGATCACAGCACTTTTTATAGAAACAAAAAAATGTGCTGACATGTGTTTCCTCAACTTTGCCATTGCTAATCAATGGCGGTTTTGAGTCAATCACGCACGTTCATACAAAATTTATTTAAAAATTGATGGATTAATATTAGAATGTTCTTATATGCATTTTTAAATTCTGCATCCAACTATATGCATATTCGGATAGTTTCATCGCTTAGATCACAGCACTTTTTATAGAAACAAAAAATGTGCTGACATGTGTTTCCTCAACTTTGCCATTGCTAATCAATGGCGGTTTTGAGTCAATCACGCACGTTCATACAAAATTTATTTAAAATTGATGGATTAATATTAGAATGTTCTTATATGCATTTTTAAATTCTGCATCCAACTATATGCATATTCGGATAGTTTCATCGCTTAGATCACAGCACTTTTTATAGAAACAAAAAAAATGTGCTGACATGTGTTTCCTCAACTTTGCCCATTGCAAATCAATGGCGGTGGCACACCACGCATATCAATCATACTTCATCATCATCATCAAGTGCCTTGCCGGCTGGCGTAGACGTTCATGGCTCTTGTTCTTCTCATTATAATTCTAAATAGAAGCTTAGTGACACTATTGCTATACAGATTTTACCATATCACTTGGTAAATATCCACTGTTGTAAATATCATTTAGCATTTCGGTTAAACTTAATACCCCAAATTCTCCCAATACTTCTAATTCTTCTACTGTGATTTCATCTGGCCCAGCTGTTTTTCCTTTCTTCATATGTTTCATACTTATACCTAATTTAATATTTTAAGACTATCTCATAAATTTTAAATTCACACAGGAGACATCCATTTTATACAAATGTCTCATCATATAAATTAAGATATAATCTCTCATTATGAATGTATACAATAATTTTACTGTTTACGTAAATTTATTTAATTTTTATTTTATATTTAGAATTGCACTATTGAACGATGGCAAGAAGGACTGGTGATGATCTCAGATCCCATCTGTCTGCGTTCGAAGAAGCATATCCTATCCCCAAAGGCTACATTGCTCGTCTGCTCTTTGTGGATGGTTGTTCCGTACCTGATGTGGTAAGAAAAGTCAAAACCATTGTGGAGACAAATGAGCCAGGGAAGAACATCAATGAGGGATATACATGTACTAACTTTAACAGTGAGTACAAGAGGTGCAGCAAGAAATGGTGAGTACAACTGTGGTCGATCATGCTGTCTTTCTGTATTTCTTTCTGCAAATATTTTTCATATCTTGGCCAATCTTCTTCTTCTCTTCTTCTTCTTCTTCTTCTTCAGTGTTCCAAGCCATTGAGGTTCTTTGCTGTAGATACTTCTTCTTCTTCTTCTTCGTTCATCCGGAGTTTTTTTTTCCGGATGTGATTGTGTTGTGCCTGTTTACAGCAGAGCTGCGTTCTTGCGCCGTTAGGCCGACACATCCGACTTCTGCGGGCATTTGTTGACCAGGTTAACCTTCCCGGGGGTTTCTTAGGACGTTTGACTCTCACTGTTGTGGTGTTATCCCCCATCCCAGCTGGTCCATATAGAACAGCCAAAGATCCTGGTCAGCCCTCAAGGGAAGGCAGGGGCAGACCATGGGCATTCCCCGCCATCCAAGGAGGCTTCCATACTTGCAGAGCCGATACATAGCGCTCTGGTACTGGGCTCACCCAAGGAATCGTCACGTCCTGCACATGGCTGTTTAGCCTCACTTCCGTATATTGGGCCTTCCGTTCACCATAGGCTGTTCTTCCGGAAACCAGAAGTATGCAGTCTGCAGATGACATCCACACAGTGAGCTTTCGATTCGGACTTTCCATGTAATGGATTTGCTATCCAAGCAATATTCCATTTCGTGCCACTAGGACACTTTTCCACCTTTTATGAAGCCCACACAGTGGGCTTTTGATTCGGACTTTCCACGTAATGGATTTGCTATCCAAGCAATATTCCATTTCATGCCACTAGGACACTTTTCCACCTTTTATGAAGCCCACACAATTGGCTTTTGATTCGGACTTTCCACGTAATGGATTTGCTATCCAAGCAATATTCCATTTCGTGCCACTAGGACACTTTTCCACCTTTTATGAAGCCCACACAGCGAGCTTTCGATTTGGACTTTCCACATAATGGATTTGCTATCCAAGCAATATTCCATTTCATGCCTCTGGGTCTTCATGCACCTTTAAATGTCAACCTGTATATAGTTAAAGTAAGCTGCGGTCAACTTGAGCTTGTTGATATCTCCATAGAGCTTGTCCTCAAATGAAGCAGGTGTGGGCCAAAATATCTTTCTCTGTTCTGCATACGTTGGGCAATCCTGCAGCAAATGTTTTGCTGTCATTTTTCCAGTTCTACAATTACATTCATCGGTATCTCCTATCTTTAGTTTATTGAACAAGTGGTATTTCAGCCTGTTATGTCCTGTGCGGAGTCTGAAGATTGCTACTTGTTCTCTTCGGTCGAGTTTGTAATATGTGTAATAGTCTGGCGCGATACATGATGATGATAATGTTACCAATACCAGCATCCCTTGCAGTGCCCTGGGGTACGATGGGAAACCGCTCTGGAAGTGAGGATAAATAGAGGCGCGTGTCAGTTTCCTGGTCTCTCCAAACCAGACAACCGTGGCCGAAGGAGCGATGATGTAGATCGCTGTAGTATAGAATAGGGAGGCCCAGTCACTGGACCAGAGCAGGGAGTCACAAATGCCTCTAGATTTAACCATGACTGGCTTGTGTGGCCCACACACGAGGACCGAGGAAATCCATCAAAATAACTGGCAATTTGTAAGCCCACTCTTGGTAGTGACCTCTGGCCATGTTTGTGGTTTGTAGAGCAAACTTGAGCCCCGGCTCTGGTTAATGTCGTAGGCCACTCACATCCCCCTTTTTTTTATATACCCCTTCGTATACCTGTTTATGCGTGTTTATGCCACTATATCTCTGCTGTTAGGGTTATAGTTTTGTTATTCGTTATGTTATGGTTTCTCGCTGTATCTGGTCCCAGTCGACTTATGTGATGCGGGTGTCTTGTGTGGGTATTGAAGGTGCCCTTCGACTCAACTGAACATGATTGAGGTCTCACTGTCATTTAGAGACCGCCCCTGTAGTTAGTACTAGGCAGCAGTTATCTCTGTGGGATTTCAGATTCCCATTTCTGTATGTACCAACTGTCTATGAGTCCTGAGATGATTACAATAGAGAGTCCATACCTGCTGTTACCGTGGTTGTTTACGTTGAGGCTCTGTTGTTGCCATGTCCTTGTTGGTTTGTGAAGATGGGTACCTAGTCATGTGCGTAGCGATGTTAGGCAGCAGTGATTACTGTGGGAACATAGGTTCCCATTTCTGTATATGTCGGTTATGTGACATGTTAAGATGCCTGTTTGCCCCTAAACCATGCAGTTCTGTCAATAAAAACCTAATTTTGTTGTTCTTAATTTGTTTTGTTTAGTCTGTAGTTTGTTGTGTAAACTCATTGATCCTGTTACAGTCCAGCAGTGTAATCTTCTGTCTGGGGTGTACAACAGTACATCCCCCGCCCTAAGAACTCCTGGAATCTTCTGTCTTAATTCTACCCCTTTTCTTGTTAACAGAGGAGGATATACACAGTGCTCTTTCTCTATTTCTCCTTATTGTCCTTTTCTTCTCTGGCCCATTAAAAGTCAGTGTTGCGCTTCTTTGTCTTTGAGCACTTAAGTATAGGAAATTACATCTTCCTGTCCTTGATATTCGACCTCCTATGACATATGCATCATCCTTCAGATGGCCTGGATGCTCTGATTCCCATTTGGTTCTATAAGTGCTTTTTATCAACCTCTTTGCCTCATTATAGGTTATGTCTATGTCAGGCTGTGGTAGTCGTCCGCCCTCTTTTGCCAGTCTGTCAGCCTCTTCGTTTCCAGGTATAATGCAATGTGATGGGATCCACTGTATTACAACTTTTTTGGATTTCTGGCATAGACCATGGAGTGCTGCTCTTAGGTCAGTTAGTTCTGTGCTGTTATTGCTCTTCAGTATTGAGACAGCTGACTTTGCATCTGTGAAGATAGCTATTTGCTTCTCTTTATTTTCCTCCATCAGGAGCATTTCTGCTGCAGTTTTCAGAGCCTCTACCTCCGCTTTGAAGTTACTTGAAAATTTTCCAGTTGCCATTGAATGTGTTTTTTTCACTCCATTTTTTAAATTTAGGAGAACTCCTCCTCCTCCATTCTCTATTGAATTTTTGGCTGATCCATCTGTATATGCATGGGTCCAATTCCTGCTTGGGTAATGTTCTTTTATGTAGTTTAGGGTTATTTCTCTTCTTTCGGTTTCATGTTGAGTGTTCTTTTTCTCAATACCAGGAATGTTTTCTATCATCTCAGGCAGTTGCTGCTGTCGCCAAGCTGGGAACTTGTGTGCATTGTGTATGGGCTTGACTGTTGATATGTTAAGAATAGGATCTGCCCTAATCCTTCGTTTTGCAGTTTCTACAAAGTTGCTACGCTTCAGTCTTCCCTTTCCAAAACTATTAAATCTGTTGTACATAGGGTGGTCTGTCAATCTTCTAAATTTTTCTGCTTGTTGCTGGGCTCTGCTATCTCTTCTATCCTGCATTGGTTGTAAACAAGTGATCTTTTCTAGTTCATTAATAGGCGTTGTCTTCAGGCTTCCAGTTATGATTCGCATTCCTTGGTTTTGGACTCTACTTATTTTGTTAAAGTTTGACTTAGCTGCTGTTGCCCAAGCTGCAATGCCATATTCCAGTACTGGCCTCACCCGTCCAGTATATAACTTCTTGAAAACTTTCTCATCTGCTCCCCACGTTGTACCAGCAAGCTTTTTCATGATTGCCATTCTCTGCCTTGCTCTTGTTCGATTTTTCTCAACCTGTGTCTTCCATGTCAGGCGACGATCAAAGGTGACTCCTAGATAGTTTGGATTTTCTTCATGGCGCAATATTTTTCCATTCAATACCAGCTTAGGTTGCTGAGGTTTATTTGAGAGGGAGAACACTGTGCATGTTGTTTTCTCCTCACTTATCTTCACTAGCCATGATTTTGACCAGTCCTCTAGCGCTAATAAGGCTTGCTGTATTCTGCTGTTAGCTGTGCTAATATATTCTTCAGATGTCCATATGGCTAGGTCATCTGCAAAGGAGGATGTGTGTACTCTGGCTGGAAAATTTTCTGTGATGTCATTTATATATGCTAGGAATAATGTTGGTGAAAGAACTCCTCCTTGGGGGACACCTTGCTCCAGCAGCATCATTTTGCTTGTTTGTCCTTGTACTTTTGTCCTGGCAGTTCTGTTCTCAAGGTAGTGGCTGATCCATTTATACATTTTTCCACAAACATGCATGTTTTGCAGTTTTACTTTCAGTCCTTCCTTCCATACTTTATCAAATGCTTTTTCTAAATCTATCCAGACTGCTAGTGTGTGCTTTTTCTCTTGGAAGGCATCCTCTATTTCCTGAGCTATATAGGTTATTTGATCTTCAGTGGATCTGTACTTTCTGAATCCTGCTTGGTGTGGTGTTAAGAGTTTGTTTTCTTCCAGATGCCATGTTAGCCTGCCATTGATAATGCGTTCCATTAATTTTCCTACACAGCTAAGTAGACTGATAGGTCGATAGCCATTTGGTTCTTCCAGGTCTTTTCCTTTCTTTGGGACTGGTATTAGTATAGCTTCCTTCCATGCCTGTGGGACTATTCCTCTCTTCCAGCTGTTATTTAGGACTGCTAGTAGTTTCTTCTTTGCCTTGGTGCCTAGTCCTATTAGCATTTCATTTGTGATTCCATCCTTTCCTGGTGATTTCTTCTTTTTTAGGGTATTCATTGCCTGTTCCATTTCTTCCATTGTTAGATTTGCCATCATATATTCTGCTGCTGTCTCTGTATTTCTATGATGTATCTGTTTGTCTTTGATTGCTTTCTTCTGTTCAGTTGTAATATCAATGTGGTTTGCATTGGCATAGTGTTCCATTAGTGCATTTGCAGCCTTTTTTCCTGTAAGCAAGGCATTTCCTTGTTTAATTGTTATTTGTTTGTTTCTAGGTCCTTCATTGTTCATGGCTTTCACTAGTTTCCATAGTTTGTTTCCATCCCTGTCAAAATTCAGGTTTTCTGTTTTTTCCCTCCAACGATCTCTTGTTGTTTGATTTACTGTTCTTTTATATTTTGCTGAGATGGCTTTGAGAGAGGTATTCGCTTCAATTGTTTGTTCTCTCTCTGCTGTCTTCCTGGCATCTTCAACTTTGTCCTCCAAACTTTGTAGTTCTTCAGTCCAGTATGGTTTGTAATTTTTCCTCGCTCCTCTTGGAATGGACTCAGTGGCTGCCTGTATTATTGCTCTGTTTAGACTTTCCACCATTTGCTTCATGTTGCCATATCGTGTATTTATGTTTTCACAATATTTGTCTGTTAGTGTGGCAAATCTGTCCCAATCTGCTCGTTTGTAATTCCAGCGGGGCAAGGGCTTTTGCTCCTGTGGAACATACTCCATATTCATTACAAGCTTGATTGGTCTGTGGTCACTACCTGCTAATTGGTCCAGCACATGGCGATCGATTTTGTGGAGGATGTCTCCTGTGCAGAAAGCTAAGTCTGGAGTAGAAGTGGTAATCCATCTTCTGGAGTAGAAGCTCGGTGTGTCATCCGCTTTGTTGAGTAGATGGAGATTTGAGTCTATTTCCCAGTCCTCCACTTCATCTCCTCTTTTGTCAGTATCTGGGTATCCCCATCTTTCTGAACGGCTATTAAAGTCTCCGACAATAATGCAATTTGTGTCAGTTATTTTCATGTTTGAGAGTGTAAGATCCTTATCTGCTGGGCTATAAAGATTGTAAATTCTTATTTTCACGTCCTTTATCATTATATCAACACCTATAATTTCTGTTTGGTTGTCAGAGATCACAGATACTTCGCTGCAAGGTATTGTATTTCGTGTAAGTATTAGAACTCCTCCTTTATGTCCTTCGCGGTCGAAACGTGTGGCCTGATATCCCCTGACTGAAAATGTGTGCTTGGTGTTGAGGTGTGTCTCTTGAATGCCTGCCACATCTATTCTATCTTTATGAAGACGCTGTGTCAGGGATTCTTTCTTGTTATAAACTCCTTCGGCATTCCACTGTAGTATGTTGAGTGTCCTTGGTATTTGGTCAATAGCTCTTAACCTACTCTGTGCCTTGACTCCACAGCACAGGGGAAGGTGACCACCAGTAGTCATGGGTGGACCCCCTCGAGGCAGGGGGCCCGGCACTATCACTGCCTGATGGGACTTCACGGGATTAGCACCATAACGATTAATTTTCATCTGTGGCATCATGAAATGATAAAGTTACGTTGCACTGCTTTGTCAAGCCTGTGGCTCAGTACATCCGATTTCGACAAGCATATTTTGGGGTGCTTTCCCTAGCCTTTGACTGTCCCCAGTCTACCTACAAGGCAGCAGGTTTGTGCGTCACTTCGTCTGGTCCCTCTCCCTTGACCTGTCCGACATAGGTGACCCTACCAGTAGCTGTGCTACCGTCGGCATAGCTCTTGGGGTCATTGGAACGCGGAAGCCCCTCTACCTCGTCAAGGTGGACGCACGGCAGAGGGGTGCTGTAGATACAATCCGTCTCCATTCGTCTCTCTGGTTGACTTCCTCTTGCCAGTCGTTGATTCCAAGTGCTTGTAGGTCTGTACATACATTCTCTCTCCACCGTCTTTTTGGTCTACCTCGTGATTTATGGCCAATCCGCAAAAAGAAGAAAAGTTTTTATTTGTTAAAAATCTAATTTAGCATGCCCTATCAGATTTTCAATGTGAGTATTTACTAATGAGACCACCACCAAAAGATAGGCCTTGAGAAACCGGATCTAATGGTACCAAGATGATGGATGTATGTCAATTAGAAGCGAAGATATGCAACTTTGAGTGTCGTGATCGTTAACGCAAAAATTAATTTATATAATAACTAATTGGCGCCATTTTTATATGCTAATTAGATTACATTGCATCATATGTAAATAGGATTTAACCCATTATGTGCGTAGCATCCATCCGCATAATACAAGATATTACTTGCCAGGGTTTAAAGCTAATATAAAGAATGCACTATATAATTAATTTATATAATAACTAATTGGCGGCCATTTTTATATGCTAATTAGATTACATTGCATCATATGTAAATAGGATTTAACCCATTATGTGCGTAGCATCCATCCGCATAATACAAGATATTACTTGCCAGGGTTTAAAGCTAATATAAAGAATGCACTATATAATTAATTTATATAATAACTAATTGGCGGCCATTTTTATATGCTAATTAGATAACGTTGCATCATATGTAAACAGGATTTAACCCATTATGTGCGTAGCATCCATCCGCATAATACAAGATATTACTTGCCAGGGTTTAAAGCTAATATAAAGAATGCACTATGGTAATTAATTATATAATAACTAATTGGCGGCCATTTTTATATGCTAATTAGATAACGTTGCATACTATCTAAACAGGAGAATATCCGTTAAGAGTATATCATCATTCCGCATAAAACAAGATACAACTTGCCAGGGTTTAAAGCTAATATAAAGAATGCACATGGTAATTAATTAAAATAACAACTAATTGGCGGCCATTTTTGTATGCTAATTAGATAATGTTACATCATATGTAAAAATAGATGACATGAGCAGTTAGGCTTCGCTACACTGATCGCAATGATGTATAGTTGCTAGGATGTTCGTTTAAAAATAAACAAGCTACACTAGTAAGAACATAAATTTTGATAACTTCTGCTATGACCTTGGCTTCGGACACGAAAAAAAGATGCCAGAGGAGATCTTTTGTGTCAATTTCTGCGTTAATGATCACAACACTCAAAGTTGCATATCTTCGCTTCTAATTGACATACATGCATCATCTTGGTACCATATGATTCGGTTTCTCAAGGCCTATCTTTTGGTGGTGTCCCATGAGAAAATACTCAAATTTAAAATCTGATGGTTCATGCTAATATATGGCACAACGTTGTCCATTTAAAAATAAACAAGCCACGGTAATAGAAGACAGAATTTCTCAGCTTCCAATTTTAGGGCCGCGAGAAAATCTTACTTATCTCTTAGGTTATCATTGCACTTCTTGGTATTAAATTACGTCACCAAAAAATTCGTTAACTCCGCTTAGAATTAACGCACTCTTCGTTGAGATACCGTTGGATTCGTCTTGTCAAGCTCTATCTAACTGGTGTGATTTCATAAGTGAAAACCCAATTTTTAAATATTGACCAAAATTGCTATTCTTACCCGATCGGGTATCAAAGGCTACGACAAAGAGCGCGACTACTGAATCATGCTCCAACAGCGTCAGTACACTGCTTCCGCCACTAATGGGCAGCCGTTCTGGCTGTCCATCTGGGTATGGTCCAAGAGACTGTGGCACCAAACTCTTTGGCGTATACCGGGGAAACTCATTTGATTCTTCATCTTCCAGCAAAGGTAGTCTCTCCTCCGAAGCCATTTTGCATTATCTATTTGTATTTTTTGTCTACTCGCTAGAGTAGGTCCCCCTGAATTGCTAATTTTGGAAAGTGGGCGGTATATATCGGAAGCGACGTTTTTAACGAAACGACGTCATAATAATAATAGCAATATCTGGGGACCCCTTGAGCCCATAGCATATTCAATAAATTAATCAAGTGCCGTCTCCACAGTGAAGGTTGGCTGCAACACTGTCTGTCTCTCGTCCTAACTGTACATTCTGTCAGGCTGATGTTCGTCCATCTCTTGATGTTATCTTCCCACTTGTATCGTTGTCTACCTCTTGCTCGCTTGCCTTCAACCTTGCCCTCTAGTAAGTATGGTTTTAAGAAAGAATTATGCCTTTTAACGTGGCCGAAATATTTCACTTGCCTCTTTTTTTTTTTTTTTTATTTCTTTCATCAATTCTCTTTTCATTCCCAGTTTTTCTAGAACCTTTGTATTTGCTTGTTTTTGTTTCCGTGAAATACGACACATTCTTCTGTGTATTTATGACAAGAGCACATACTCCAAGATTGCCCAAACTACAACATATCCAGGCGAGCCTTCTGGCCTAGAGAGACAACAGTGGAAGATAAACTCTATGGACCGCTGAATGAACTAAAAAAGACTGTTAGATTCATACAAGAGACAACATTGCAGTTATAAACATATTTTAGGCGAACGAAAGAAGAAGATGAAGAATGACACCTTAATATCCTTATGACACCTATAATACTATATCTTCTGTGTATGCACATCTCCCAGGGCCTCTAATCGACTTTCTAGTTGCTTGTCCAATTTCCAGTCTTCCGCGCCATATAGTAGTATTTAGTAATGTTGAATTACGTAACATTTGACAATTCTCATTTTTAATGCTTGTTGATCTCTCTGGATGTTAATACTGATTTCATGCTGCTGAAAGCATTTTTGGCTATTCCTATTATCTTTTTGATTTCTATTGCACTTCTGCCACCATGTTATTATAGTGTGTGTGTGTGTGTGGATGTGTGGTGTGTGTGTGCGTGTGTGTGTGAGGGAGGGACATAGCCATCTGCCATCGCTCCGAACATGCAGTCACGTTCCAAAGATCCTCGGGCAGATTCAAAAGCATTTCACACGAAACTCACAGCTCACAGTGTCGCGCCACGCACTCACTCAGTAGCAGGGCGACGGAACCATCAAGTCTCCTTAGTCGCCTCTTACGACATGCGTGGTAGGCTGCTGTGTTGCTATTCTTTGCTTCCCTTATGGGCCCCGGTGTTCATGAGAAGCTGAAGTTCTGAGCCCTGAAAACATCTGTCAAGGCATCCTATTTGCTGATACGCCTAGATGTTGATAGAGTATGCAAAGAGCTGAATCACAAGCTATGTCTCTTGCGCTGATCTAATAAAATAAATAACCCATAGACTTTGTGACGTGCTTATCATCATCATCATCTTCCACTTCTGCCGTCAAGCGTTGTGGGGAGGAAAAATTTGCTTTCCAGCGCCCGGTGGGCGGCACTGGATAGTGTCATTCCGTGTGGTTGTACAATGCCTTTGATGTCGTCAATCCATTTTCTTCTTGGACGTTCTCGTGGTCTCGTCGCAGATGATCTTTGATGTAAGGCCAGTGATGGTCGTTGAGGGTGTTGCATTCTAACGACATGGCCAAACCACTGGATCTTCTGTATTTCAATAAATGTGGCACAAGGTGTTGATCTCACAGAGTCTGTCTGATAATAGCATTTCTTTTTCGGTCTCGGATTGTTAAGTTGGCAGCTCTCCTCGGGCATCTCATTTCGCAGGTGTTGATTTTGCGAAGGTGTAATTTGGATAAAGTCCAGGTTTGAGATTGGTAGCATAGGGTTGGTGTGAATATGTTGTTTATTATCTGTCGTTTTGCGGACATGGGTATATTTGGATGTTTCAGTAAGGGTGATAGTTGATAAGTAAGTGCACTAGCTTTTTGACATCTGATTTCGATTTCTCTGTCCAATCTGCCATCTTCTATGATCATACTTCCAAGATATTTGAATTCTTTAACTGGTTTTAGGGTTGTGCTATTTATCTGTATACTTAGTGGGCCCGGCGATCTGCTAACTTGCATTATTTCAGTTTTGGCTGTGTTTATTCTCATATTGTATCTCCTACATGTTGAACTCAGATTATTAATATGATTTTGCAGTCTGCCCTCGTCGCTATAAAACAGGCACTGATCGTCTGCAAATAGACGTTCATTTATTTCCCGTGGATCAGTTGTTTCATCTGGAGTAAAGAGTTCTAAATTTTCTGAATCTGTTCTGTCGAGACTTGCTTCTTTGGAAATTATGTCCATGTAGATATTAAATAGCAGGGGAGAGAGCACACATCCCTGCCTCACTCCTGTATTGACTGCGAACATATCTGATTTACCTGCTTGTGTTCTTACTGCACTTCGGCTCGAGTGGTACATGGCTATGATGTTTTCTAGCAGTTGCCCTTTTATCCCATAGTCTTCAAGGATGGTCCATAATGTGTAAATTTTTGTCTTTTTGTAAAAATTTATGTCTACTCTATCGAAAGCCTTTTCCTGATCTACAAACACTATATTCGATAGTTGTTTCCACATATTTGTCTAAGTGTAAATAATGCATCAGTGCAACTTTTACCTTTCCGAAAACCGAATTGTACTTTGCTTAACTGTTGTTCAACTATTGGTCTAGCTCTTTGTTCCAATAGTTTTGCATACATTTTCCCTATATGGCTCAAGAGTGATATATCTCTGTATGTTTCGCACTCTCTCATATTGCCTTTCTTTTTCCATATTGGTACTATTATTGCCTGTTGCCAATCATCTGAGACTTTTCTTTCTTCCCATGCTATATTAAAAAGTCGGGTTAGCCATTTAACTCCTGTTTCCCCACAGGCCTGGATAGCTTCTGTGGTTATTCCATCTGGACCTGGTGATTTGTTTTTAGGACTCTTTTGTATAACTGCTTTGACTTCTGCGTAATCTTGCCTAGTACGTCAACAGCAGCTGAAAATGCTGATGTTGACTGCAACGTCCTGTAAGGGTTATGTAACATTTTAAAAAAAAATTGATGTGTCTCTTACCCTATAGAATCATCTTCACTGATGTCTGTCTCACAAGATGCACTTAGCTTGGATGATGAAGTTGAAACTTCAGATTCAAAATGACTCTGGTATGCTTTAGCTGTTCCAATTTCTTTTAATACACGATCAGACAGCTGATAAGTTGAACAGCATTCTCCTGCTCTCATCAGGCCAGATCGTATTGTCAAGATAGCATTTAAAAGGTCAAGTTTTATCCTGTTTCTTAGTTTACATTTTGTTTAATTCATAGTGCTGAAAACTCTTTCCACATCAGCATTTGAATGGGGTAGTATCATGGCAGACATCGCACATTCAAAGAGCTCACAGAATAGACTGTTACCTGAGGCATCTTTAAATTGTCTTACTTCACTCCAAAAGACTTCAGTTTCTGATTTGTTTCTCCAGCCAACCAAATTTATTTTGATTAACTGATATTCTGTTTCCGCCACACTATTATCAGTAGCCCCTAAAAATCTCACAAAGTGACACTATTTTGATATGTCCTTTACTGGCTGAAGTATGTTGTTAGAAAAGAGTGAAATATTTTTCAATACATTTATTCATACATTCTTGCATATAGGCAGGGGAGAGATAGGGAGCAAACAGCCCAGGAAGCTACAGGCGACAGTAGACAAAGTGATTGACTGTTGCACTGAAATGAGTGCTGTCATCCACCCGGAAAAGGCAGCTGTTTTGTGGTGCTCTCTGGACAACAGGATTGTGAGAACTGATGTCCCAAGCCTCACGATAGATGGTAGAAGCGTCAACAGAGAGAACAAACTGAAGTATCTGGGAATCACATTTGACAGGAGCCTGTCCTTCAAGGACCATGTGGAGACGGTTGTGACAAGATCTCAAAAGAGGACTCAATGCACTTAAAACTATGGCTGCAATCGACACAGAGCAGAGAATGCTTTTCACACTATACCAGCACTTGATCCTCTCAGTGATTGATTATGGACTAGGACTGCTCACTGTCTCAAAGAGTCAGTTGGTGAAATTAGAGCGCATACAGAACGAAGCTATGCGGGTCATTCTGGGATGCACCAGAGACACCCCAGTAGTGTGTATGCGTTACATCCTTGGTTTGCCGACTGTTGCTGGTAGGCTCAAGGTGATGCAGGCGAAGGCATACCTCAGAGTAGTTGCTGACACAGATCACCCGTTGCATGAGGCGCTGGACGCAGTTAAGGGTCAGCGACTGATAAGAGGGAAATCATGGATGGCTCAGGCGGAGGATACGATCAGACAGGTGTGCATCTTGGAGAACATTAGGCGAGGAGAGGAGTGGGTCAGAGTGCCAGCGGAGCAGTCAAACTTGTGCAGAGTTATAATCACATTGAACCGGGAGTGCAGGGAATGGCCAGCAGGGGCCACGGAAGTGGAAATCCAGCAACTAATTCAGGATAATGCTCGCCCGGGTGATGTGATTATATACACAGATGGTTCGGTGTTGAGAGGCAGGAGAAGTGCCTGGGGATTCTTAGCAAAAGCTAATGGTCGACGTTTGGTGCAGGAGAGCCTGGCATATGATACCACAACATCTAGCTTAAGAATGGAGGTGGAGGCGGTCAGTGCAGCTTTCCGCTGGATGGAGAATACGATACACACACACATCGTGATTGTAACTGACTCAGAAAGCATGCTGAGTAGGGTGAGGACAGGCAAGCTTCGTGCAGAGTGGCTTGCTTCGCTTCGGAAGTCACGGGTGACAAGCATCGTCTGGATCTTTTCTCCGGGGCATGCTGGTGTGCTGGGGAATGAACAGGCGGACAGATTGGCTGGCTCTGCAAAACCTTGGTGGAGTATTGATGCATGATAAGGCAGACGTAGGTTGCGGCCTTGTGGGAGCACGTGTACACCTCGGAGGAGCAAATGGATCACCATGGTCTGGCAAGAATGCGACAGCGAGGGTGACGAGGGGATCTGGCCGACGTTCGACGCTCAGAGGAAAGGCGAGACGGACATATAATCAGATTGCTACTGGTACTATTAGTGTTGGAACTCTTCGCTGGCTGCTGAGGATGGGGACGGAGCGCTTATGGGAATGCCCCGAATGATGTGATGTCGGTTCCTAAATCAATCAATCAATCAACCGACCAACCAATCAATCAATCAATCATTCAATCAATCAATACATTTAAGTTTTCAAGAAGTCTCTGCTTCAGTTGCTTGATTAATGATAGAAGAAAATCTTGACAGCTCTTTCTTAAGTTATTCTCTTCATTTTCTGTTAACAGTTCTTTTGTTTTAAACCATCAATTTTTGATTCGATTTGGTGTCCCAGGTATGGCTTAGGAGCAAAATAGCTCTCTATTGTGCAAGTGAACAAGTCAGCTCTAGGAGTTGGCAATATAAGTCTTTTACTTTTACCAATTGAGTGAAACAACAAAGTGTGATCGTCAAGTAACTTTATCAACATTTTGAGATTCAAACAGTTTATTAACTTTTTGCACTTCACTTAAAATGGGTCGTAAAAAGAGAAGGAATGCCAAATTTTTTCATCACTGTACATTCCATATAGTATTTAAGATGTGTAGCACTTTTCACTTTGTCTTGTTATTTCGAAGTGTGTCTTCAACTCAATCATTGGTTCGCAATTACTTCAACAGCGGGTTGAATTGATAACCATCAAGTTTTGCAATATGACAAAATTTTCAGTGGTGAGGAACTATCATTTAATGCTTTATATAAATTATTATATTCTCTGATAGATGATTTGGAGAACCAGTTATGTGTTTCAGCAATAAGGAATTCCAAATTCCTTGGTAAACATTCTGATGAGGCATGTGATAATGTTAGCTGCAAGGAATGACTCGCACATGTAATGAGGATTAAAGATGGGATATCTTCCTTAGTTTTGCATAAACGCTGTGAGGTTTTTTGTGGGTTTATAGAGAATTACAGAAGTTCCAATGAGTGAAGTTCTATAAAGTATATCTCTCTATAAAAGATACAGGTTAGTAACAGCAAGTGTTGTCTAGAGGTATTGATATTTATTCTCGCATAACCCTTGTAGAGAAACCATTCAGAATTTTGGCTCATCGAGTACCCCCACTGTGAGAAATTAGACCTAAGTTAAGTTCTACCCAGAATTATTTATAGATGATTTCTCTTCTAGGCCATATATATATATATATATATATATATATATATATATATATATATATATATATATATATATATATATATATATATATATATAGATCTTGGCAGTTAGCCACAGTAACCAATGAAAGCAGTTCTCTCATCATCCAGCTGACTGTGCTCTGGTCGCCAACCTCATTTTTGATCTCATTAAGTATTTCAAGTGACACAAGACACTTGGACAAATGATGACATTGACAATTGTACCATTGTAGTGAACATAAACAACAACAACTGTACTTTACATTGGTTGAACAAGACATCAACATGAGAAGATCTTGACAACAGTTGGACAAACATTCACAAAGGAATGATCACACCAACAGATTAGACAAGTCATACATCATGGAAGATACTTGACAACAACCACACAGAACTTCCACAATATCTGTAACAAGCTTTATTAATGACCCATGTGTCAAGTGAAGACTCAGGCTTCATATTGTCAACATTCACATTTCAAAATATTAGTTTATATGTAATCTCATTGACATAATTATGAGCCTAAATACAACACCCAATCCCCACAGAAACATTAATCTAAATAAACCCTCCTCCTTCACATCTCTACACCATAGGTTATCCTACACCACAACACTTTAATCATGCTATCACCTTTCCAACCGTCAAATGAGGAAAACACATGATAAACCTATAGCCGGGCACAAGTATAGGGAGACACTGCTATACTGATCCGTGTACCGTCTTTTAGCACCAATGAAGGTGTTGGGAATGTCTCAGGTTTCAGCTTTCCCCATAATGTTTTTCCAGTTCAGGCTATTCCCTACTTTGACTAGTCCGAAGCAAGTGACAAACATGTCCTTCCGAAGGGTGAGTAGACTGTTCGCAAAGTTGATAATTTGGGATTAGTTTTACTTTTCAGTAGATGAAGATCTAAAAACTATTATGTCCCATCATTCTTCCCTGCCAGTCTATCTCCCACAACAGGTTCTGATGTAACTAAATCACCACACCTAATTATCACTAATCCATTTTGAGAATTTGCTCTATTTATTAACTTCTGCTCCTTTAGCTTTCAGCCAATATTAATAATAAGCTGTGATATGGTCAGCTCCAAGTGCACCTTTAATGTCCACTCTTAGCCAGTAGTGACATGCTGAAAACCAGGTAATCTCTCCTCTTAAGGTTTCTTCTTGAATTTATCTTGAAGATATAGCCTGGGGCTTTTACAAAATTGGAGAGTATCCCTGTTTTAGGCTTCTCATCAAAGACTATTTCTTCAGTGCCAACTGTATAGGCCAGAATTAGTGGATTCAGGCTGAACATTTGCAACTTGTTGTTCATGTGGTACTTTTTGGAGTTTGACTTTTCAGCTGGAGTTGAAGCTAGAGCTCAGGACTTCCCTGGAGTTGTCCTGGTAATTGAAAGGCCTCCCCCATCTTCCTCATTCTCTGTTAATAAACAAAGGCGCAACATGTGTTTTACATCTGTTTAACATGGTCATAGTTATACAGTACTATCACAGATTCAGAGAGGAATGGGAGGGGAAAGGGGAGTGTGATATTCGAACACCCGCCTCTCACTGATGATGAAGTGCAATTTTATTTGGGGGTTTGGGGTGATATCCTTTCTCCAGGTTCATCCCCAAAACCGTGAAGTCATAGGCACATACTCCTAATCAGAGGCAGCTTCACACAATTATCTTGTAAATTCTCACAATGAGTAGATCACAGGGACCGGTGTACCAAGAGAACAGACAGTGTGATTAAGCACCAAGAAGTAGGCATTGTATGGCAGAAATCATGCACTAGAAATGCTTTCACATGTGGAATACACATAATGAAAGAAAACATGAATTTTCCCTGACAAATAGCATGAGCCTTCCCATGTATTCAGCTGACTAGACACTGTAGGTTATGCCACATATTGCTCCTCATTGGAATGTAGCTCATATAAACCTAAACTATTGTTGCAAAGGACCAGTGCATAATGTCAAAGAGAAATTGCATCCCAGGCAACTCTTTATGAGTGCTTTTGACAATTTTCCTGATCGTAATACAGTCACCAGACATTACACGAACTTGGTAATTTCCACAGTGCAATGCAGTCCTGCAAACATGGATTTAATAAGCGTCTTTACTTTTACAAATATGAGAAGTTAATTATATAATTACCATCTCATTCACTCAAACATTCTCAGCCATTATAAGGGAGAAATTACATGCAGTATATAGCATCACACATTCTGAAACAGAACTGCCAAAGGTAACTCTCAAGAGCAAGGTACAGTTTGGTTAAGAATGGTCATGATAGGCACTCAACGAATGTTCAGAGCGCACAAAGGTTTTGCAATATGCATTGAGCGTAGTTTACAGTCATAAGCATATGCAAATCATCAAATCAGACAGACAATAGACATGGTAAGAATGTTTCACTGCGGTAGACATGACAGGTTTTGAGCGGCAGTTTTAGAGTCACTGTACAACGAAGTCCTGTCTTCTTTTCACATTTTCTCAAGAAAATACTCGGCCATTCGTCTCTCTCTCTCTCTCACTTCATCAGGTTTACACATAACATATTAAATGATTTAGGTACCTGAAGTGCAGATGACCACATCTTAAAGAATGCTTTTGGGCAAGTTTTACCACTGCATCTTGAACACGTCTTACGGGATGGAATCAATGCTTCGACTGGCGGGCTAATTATGTATTAAGGAGCGTTACCAGCCCAAGGGTTACCCAATCAAATTGAGTCCCCACCATTCATCTTCCTTCCCCTAAACTAGAATCTTCGATTCTATTTTTAGTTAGGGTATCAAGACGGCTTACTGTGGTTAACTACTAAGTATTGAGAAATGTAAATGGACTGGGGATGCGAACGTCTGAAGACATCATGCTACATAGCCTCCCCATAAAACTGTTATTGATAAAATGACTGATAGGTCAGGCGTTCACAGTTCCCAGATCCTTTAAGTGGTGTCATCATTTACTCCTTATCTCCCATTACTCCAACAAGGGCTGCGCATATGGAACCAATTGACTTTTCTTTTTTTAAGAAAAATCTGCTCCAATATTCATCAGTCATGAATTTGGTGGCATCTGCAAAGACCATGAAGTTAGTCTTGCATGAAGTTCCATTTAGTCACTGGAAGTATGAAGAGTTATGACCACACTTATCAGTGAACTGCTCTCCAACTCATTTCTGACAATGCTCCACAGTCAATCTCCATGCTATTTTTCCTGTCCATGATGAATGATCTCTCAGAGTCACACACTTTCAAAGCATGAGTAGACCATTGAGATTCATTATGAGAAGTAATGGCTTTGCAATTAAACCAACTTCTATATGTCTGATGAGAGTGGTATAATTCCATATGTCTCTCACTCATTTATCTTTATCAGAACTTCATTCTTCCCTTCGCCACAGGAGAATGATAATCCTGTGAGAGTGTTTTGACTGAACAACTTTCTCCAACAGTAATCTTGGTATTTGGAACTGGGTTAAAATTTTTGATCATCACCGGAGCAAAGACAATCACTTCCGGGTGAACTGTATAGCAGCCGCTGCAGAACTTAAGACTAAAATCTACTAGTGCAGATTTGGTTAGCGTTGGACACAGGGTCTACCTTTCCAATAAGCCTCTTGTGTTTGCAGATAGTAGCAATTTCCCATTATATTTCCTTGACTTATTTCTGTAGTCTTACCATAGATTTAGAGGTGCACTTATTGGCTGAGATTTCCTCATTCCGTTAGGCCTCTATTTTGATTTGTTGTGAGAAGTGACAGCATTTTCTCTCCTTAGTTGCTCTATTTTCTAACGTAGCAACTGAATTTGTAGATGCAGCCAGACTGTGACATCTACTACTACTAATATAGAATTTCAGGTGGAGTTTCCAACTAGTTGTCTTCAGCCATGCTTGAGCTAAATGCTTTTGAGTGGCTGGAGTATCCGTTCTTTCTCTCCCACATGAGCAAAACGTTTACTTTGGCGAATATAAGGCGTTTCCCCTCAGCATTTGAGAAGTCCGTCATTATCACCCACCTTTGAAGGGGTGTGATTATGTGGGTATAGCTTCTTGGAAGCAATTTTACTGACTTTGAGGACATGACTGGCCAGGTCTTGTGTTATACCTCGCATCTCAGTAATAATATAAGATTCCACTGCGGAATGCATGGTTCTTATTATGTAAAGAGTCGACTGCTGAATTGCAGGGTCAGCTGTTTAAGAACAGTGATCTTTCGTTGTGTATAGAGTGTCAACTGCTGGAGTTGCAGTGATCTCTACCATATAAGAGTTAACTGTTTAAGAACAGTAATCCTTATTAGTCTACTCCATCGCAGACTTTGCTCTTGTCTAGAACCGAGCTACATTCCTACCATTTTCCAGGCAGAAAAGTCTTCTCAAATTGAGGATGAAAAAGGAGAAGGACATCAGTGGTATTCAACTTTGTCCGTCCTTTAATTTCCACCTTTTCAGGCAGAAATGCTTTCTCAACTGAGGATGAATTGACGTCCGACGTCAGAGACGGATCCTGTTTTATCTCTTCATGAAATTTTTCAGGTTGTCCATGTTATGCTCCTAGTCGTATGATACGCCAATGACATCAGGTTGGTTATCCATCGTTTCCCAGACACATACTTTGCGTACGCTCTCCACTGCCATATGAATGGCCAGGGGTCCAGTTATTTTGATGGCCTTCCTGGAGATTCAATGAGTTCACTCCTGGTGACGTGGATCCTAGTACACCAGAGATCACACCATCGAACAATAGACTAATGTCTTATAGACACCAGACTGTGGTCGGGTCATGAGTGACTGACCATGACATCAGGTAGAATCTTCCCTTCATCTCGTCCATCACGTATCAAGTACGCTTAAGAATACCACTACCTCAGGAATGGCAAGTGACTGAGTTGATAAGGATGTTTCTCCTGGAGATTCCATCGTGCTTACCTTCTCCGCAACGTGATCAAGGTCACTGACAAGGTCACACACTGAAGAATAAACCCAACGTCGAATTGACACTGGACATTAGCCGGTACGAATACTGACTATACTGAGAGAGATTGCCAGTGAGGTGTCTTAATGGTTGCCCAAGTTTTCCATCAGGGTTCACACTCTCTTCTCTCAGTGTTGCCAACATGTTATGGGGACTGAGAAATTAAGTACCCACTATATGATGTGATGCAGTGATATTAAAATGTAAATACACTAATTCCCCTTTCTCCCATGCTAGCCAATATGGTTGAAAATGGAGTAGGCCCCCTATTAATTCCCTGGATCAAGTGTCTTAATTTATCTCAAGAAAAATCAAATTTATCCTGAAATTAGCTGTCTATGTTATTTAAAAATAATTTGTGTCTTCTGGTTCTCAGGTACCTTTATCTGATACTCATAGTGAACAACAGCATGCACAAAATTAAACAACAATATTGACAGTCCATTACATCAGCCCATTCAGAAACACTAACATTATCTTGGGTATATCAAACAAGTTGACCCATAAGATAATTAACATTTTTGTTCAACTACATTGTACAATGTGACATTTGTGAACAGTGATACATGCAATATTACCACCATTGATGAAACAACCACCACCCGAGATTTACTTGTGGGTTTAAACATCTGGACCTTTTGTCCACATTTATGTGACGAGATCCATTAACCACATCATAAAACTCTAAGCAATAGGTTTAATTTTGCGAGAGGTTACTCCCTGATTCTAATACAAGCATAGATATCCCCCCACAGGAGTCCCAGACAAGGTATACCCATAGTTTACATCCCGAGTAATCAGACCTCGTTATGTGAATCCCATAAAAGGTATTCCCAGGGTTCTTCTTCTTCTTCTTCGTTCATCCGGAGTTTTTTTTCGGACGTGATTGCGTTGTGCCTGTCCACAGCAAAGCTGCGTTCTTGCGCCGTTAGGCCGACACATCCGACTTCTGCGGGCATTTGTTGACCGGGTTAACCTTCCCGGGGGTTTCTTAGGACGTTTGGCTCTCACTGTTGTGGTGTTATCCCCCATCCCAGCTGGCCCATATAGAACAGCCAAAGACATCCTGGTCAGCCCTCAAGGGAAGGCAGGGGCAGACCATGGGCATTCCCCGCCATCCAAGGAGGCTTCCATACTTGCAGAGCCAACACACAGCGCTCTGGTACTGGGCTCACCCAAGGAATCGTCACGTCCTGCACATGGCTGCTTAGCCTCACTTCCGTATATTGGGCCTTCCATTCACCATAGGCTGTTCTTCCGGAAACCAGAAGTATGCAGTCTGCAGATGACATCCACACAGTGAGCTTTCGATTCGGACTTTCCACATAATGGATTTGCTATCCAAGCAATATTCCATTTCGTGCCACTAGGACACTTTTTCCACCTTTGATGAAGCCCACACAGTGTGCTTTCGATTCGGACTTTCCACATAATGGATTTGCTATCCAAGCAATATTCCATTTCGTGCCACTGGGACACTTTTTCCACCTTTTATGAAGCCCACACAGTGAGCTTTTGGTTCGGACTTTCCACGTAATGGATTTGCTATCCAAGCAATATTCCATTTCATGCCTCTGGGGCGCTTTTGTAACCGACATACCTGTGGTATGAAGTGCGGCAGTCTAAATACTTCTTCATGCACCTTTAAATGTCAACCTGAATGTAGTTAAAGTAAGCTGCAGTCAACTTGAGCTTGTTGATATCTCCATAGAGCTTGTCCTCAAATGAAGCAGGTGTGGGCCAAAATATCTTTCTCTGTTCTGCATATATTGGGCACTCCTGCAGCAAATGTTTAGCTGTCATTTTACCAGTTCCACAATTGCATTCATCGGTATCTCCTATCTTTAGTTTATTGAACAAGTGGTATTTCAGCCTGTTATGTCCAGTGCGGAGTCTGAAGATTGCTACTTGTTCTCTTCGGTCGAGTTTGTAATATGCATCATCCTTCTGGTGACCTGGATGCTCTGATTCTCATTTGGTTCTATAAGTGCTTTTATCAACCTCTTTGCCTCGTTATAGGTTATGTCTATGTCAGGCTGTGGTAGTCGTCCGCCCTCTTTTGCCAGTCTGTCAGCCTCTTCATTTCCAGGTATACTGCAATGTGATGGTATCCACTGTATTACAACTTTTTTGGATTTCTGGCATAGACCATGGAGTGCTGCTCTTAGGTCAGCTATTTCTGTGCTGTAATTGCTCTTCAGTATTGAGACAGCTGACTTTGCATCTGTAAAGATAGCTATTTGCGTCTCTTTATTTTCCTCCATCAAGAGCATTTCTGCTGCAGTTTTCAGAGCCTCTACCTCCGCTTTGAAGTTACTTGAAAACTTTCCAGTTGCCACTGAATGTGTTTTTTTCACTCCATTTTTTAAATTTAGGAGAATTCCTCCTCCTCCATTCTCTACTGAATTTTTGGCTGATCCATCTGTATATGCATGGGTCCAATTGCTGCTTGGTAATGTTCTTTTATGTAGTTTAGGGTTATTTCTCTTCTTTCGGTTTCATTCTGAGTGTTCTTTTTCTCAATACCAGGAATGTTTTCTATCATCTCAGGCAGTAGCTGCTGTCTCCAAGCTGGGAACTTGTCTGCATTGTAAATGGGTTTGACTGTTGATATGTTAAGTATGGGATCTGCCCTAATCTTTCGTTTTGCAGTTTCTACAAAGTTGCTACGCTTCAGTCTTCCCTTTCCAAAACCACTAAACCTTTTATACATAAGGTGGTCTGTCAATCTTCTAAATTTTTCAGCTTGTTGCTGGGCTCTGCTATCTCTTCTATCCTGCATTGGTTGTAAACAAGTGATCTTTTCTAGTTCATTAATAGGCGTTGTCTTCAGGCTTCCAGTTATGATTCGCATTCCTTGATTTTGGACTCTGCTTATTTTGTTAAAGTTTGACTTAGCTGCTGTTGCAAAGCTGCAATGCCATATTCCAGTACTGGCCTCACCCGTCCAGTATATAACTTCTTGAGAACTTTCTCATCTGCTCCCCACGTTGTACCAGCAAGCTTTTTCATGACTGCCATTCTTTGCCTTGCTCTTGTTCGATTTTTCTCAACCTGTGTCTTCCATGTCAGGCGACGATCAAAAGTGACTCCTAGATAGTTTGGATTTTCTTCATGGCGCAATATTTCTCCATTCAATACCAGCTTAGGTTGCTGAGTTTTAGTTGAGAGGGAGAATACTGTGCATGTTGTTTTCTCCTCACTTATCTTCACTAGCCATGATTTTGACCAGTCCTCTAGCGCTAATAGGGCTTGCTGTATTCTGCTGTTAGCTGTACTAATATATTCTTCAGATGTCCATATAGCTAGGTCATCTGCAAAGGATGATGTGTGTACTCTGGCTGGAAAATTTTCCGTGATGTCGTTTATATATGCTAGGAATAATGGTGGTGAAAGAACTCCTCCTTGGGGGACACCTTGCTCCAACAGCATCATTTTGCTGGTTTGTCCTTGTACTTTTGTCCTGGCAGTTCTGTTCTCAAGGTAGTGGCTGATCCATTTGTACATTTTCCCACAAACATGCATTTTTTGCAGTTTTACTTTCAGTCCTTCCTTCCATACTTTATCAAATGCTTTTTCTAAATCTATCCAGACTGCTAGTGTGTGCTTTTTCTCTTGGAAGGCATCCTCTATTTCCTGAGCTATATAGGTTATTTGATCTTCAGTGGATCTGTACTTTCTGAATCCTGCTTGGTGAGGTGTTAAGAGTTGGTTT
The DNA here is from genome assembly GCA_014155875.1 of Cepaea nemoralis. Taxonomy (NCBI): domain Eukaryota; kingdom Metazoa; phylum Mollusca; class Gastropoda; order Stylommatophora; family Helicidae; genus Cepaea; species Cepaea nemoralis. Next base: position 4,025 of record JACEFZ010010790.1, on the reverse strand, counting down.
TCTTCCAGATGCCATGTTAGCCTGCCATTGATAATGCGTTCCATTAATTTTCCTACACAGCTAAGAAGACTGATAGGTCGATAGCCATTTGGTTCTTCCAGGTCTTTTCCTTTCTTTGGGACTGGTATTAGTATAGCTTCCTTCCATGCCTGTGGGACTATTCCCCTCTTCCAGCTGTAATTTAGGACTGCTAGTAGTTTCTTTTTTGCCTTAGTGCCTAGTCCTATTAGCATTTCATTTGTGATTCCATCCTTTCCTGGTGATGTCTTCTTTTTTAGGGTATTCATTGCCTGTTCCATTTCTTCCATTGTTAGATTTGCCATCATATATTCTGCTGCTGTCTCTGTATATCTATGATGTATCTGTTTATCTTTGATTGCTTTCTTCTGTTCGGCTGTAATATCAATGTGGTTTGCACTGGCATTGTGTTCCATTAGTGCATTTGCAGCCTTTTTTCCTGTAAGCAAGGCATTTCCTTGTTTAATTGTTATTTGTTTGTTTCTAGGTCCTTCATTGTTCATGGCTTTCACTAGTTTCCATAGTTTGTTTCCATCCCTGTCAAAATTCAGGTTTTCTGTTTTTTTCCTCCAACAATCTCTTGTTGTTTGATTTACTGTTCTTTTATATTTTGCTGAGATGGCTTTGAGAGAGATGTTCGCTTCAGTTGTTTGTTCTCTCTCTGCGGTCTTTCTAGCATCTTCAACTTTGTCCTCCAAAATTTGTAGTTCCTCAGTCCAGTATGGTTTGTAATTTTTCCTCGCTCCTCTTGGAATAGACTCAGTGGCCGCCTGTATTATTGCTCTGTTTAGACTTTCCACCATTGCTTCATGTTGCCATATCGTGTATTTATGTTTTCACAATATTTGTCTGTTAGTATGGAAAATCTGTCCCAATCTGCTCGTTTGTAATTCCAGCGAGGCAAAGGCTTTTGCTCCTGTGGAACATACTCCATATTTATTACAAGCTTGATTGGTCTGTGGTCACTACCTGCTAATTGGTCAAGCACATGGCGATCGATTTTGTGGAGGATGTCTCCTGTGCAGAAAGCTAAGTCTGGAGTAGAAGTGGTAATCCATCTTCTGGAGTAGAAGCTCGGTGTGTCATCCGCTTTGTTGAGTAGATGGAGATTTGAGTCTATTTCCCAGTCCTCCACTTCATCTCCTCTTTTGTCAGTATCTGGGTATCCCCATCTTTCTGAGCGGCTATTAAAGTCTCCGACAACAATGCAATTTGTGTCAGTTATTTCCATGTTTGAGAGTGTAAGATCCTTATCTGCCGGGCTATACAGATTGTAAATTCTTATTTTCATGTCCTTTATCATTATATCAACACCTATAATTTCCGTTTGGTTGTCAGAGATCACAGATACTTCGCTGCAAGGTATTGTATTTCGTGTAAGTATTACAACTCCTCCTTTGTGTCCTTCGCGGTCGAAACGTGTGGCCTGATATCCCTCGACTGAAAATGTGTGATTGGCGTTGAGGTGTGTCTCTTGAATGCATGCCACATCTATTCTATCTTTATGAAGACGCTGTGTTAGGGAGGCTTTCTTGTTATAAACTCCTTCGGCATTCCATTGTAGTATGTTGAGAGTCCCGGGTGTTTGGTCAATAGCTCTTAACCTACTCCTCTGTGCCTTGACTCCACAGCACAGGGGAAGGTGACCACCAGTAGTCATGGGTGGACCCCCTCGAGGCAGGGGGCCCGGCACTATCACCGCCTGATGGGACTTCACGGGATTAGCACCATAACGATTTATTTTCATCTGTGGCATCATGAAATGATAAAGTTACGTTGCACTTCTTTGTCAAGCCTGTGGCTCAGTACATCCGATTTCGACAAGCATTTTTCGGGATGCTTTCCCTAGCCTTTGACTGTCCCCAGTCTACCTACAAGGCAGCAGGTTTGTGCGTCACTTCGTCTGGTCCCTCTCCCTTGACCTGTCCGACATGGGTGACCCTACCAGTAGCTGTGCTACCGTCGGCATAGCTCTTGGGGTCATTGGAACGCTCAAGCCCCTCTACCTCGTCAAGGTGGACGCACGGCAGAGGGGTTCCCAGGGTTCAATTAGTGCATAGAGCACTCAATATGTGATTACCTTGAGGGTGTTCCCAGGGTTCTAAATTCCTAAAATTAGTCCCAATATGTGATCCCCTTTAGCAGGGTTTTTCCCCGGGGGGCAATCGGGATACGGGCCACAAATGTGATCACCGTTAGGGGTGTTCCCGGGGGTTCAATCGCGGTACGGGCCCCCAAAAAAAAAAAAAAAAGTGAAAGGGTTTTTTTTGGTTCATAGAGAATTACGAAGTTTTCCCAAGGGGGAAGTTTTTATAAAGTATATCTCTCTATAAAAATACATGTTGTAACACTACGCAAGTGTTTTCCCAAGGGATTGATATTTATTCTCGCATACCCTTGTAGAAAAACCTTTAAATTTTGGCTCACGAAAAACCCCCCCTGTGAGAAATTAGACCTAAATTTTAAATTCTACCAGAAATTTTTTAAGATGGTTTCCTTCTAGGCCTAATATATATTAAAATTTATAAATATATATATATTATATATAAAATATATTTTATAAAGATTATATATATATATATATATATAAACTTGGGGAGTTAGCCACAGTAACCAAAGAAACAGTTCTTCATAATCCATTGACTGTGGGTCTGGTGCCAAACCCCATTTTGATCTCCTTAATTTTTCAAATTTAAAACAAGACACTTGGGCAAATTATAAAAATTTACAATTGTACCATTGTAGTTTAACATAAAAAACAAAAACTGTAATTTCATTTGGGTTTAAAAAACATCAACATGAAAGATCGGGAAAAAAAATTTTTTGGGGGAAACATTCACAAAGGGGGATCCCCACCAAAAAGTTAGACAAGTCAACATCAGGGAAAATCTTGGGCAACAACCACACCGAACTTCCCAATACTGTAAAAGCTTTTTTAAAGACCCATTTGTCAAATGGGGGACTCAGCTTCATTTGTCAACTTTACATTTTAAAATAAAATTGTTTATATGTAATCTCATTGACCTACTATGAGCCTAAATACAAACCCCAAACCCCACAAAAAACATTAATCTAAATAAAAACCCCCCTCCTTCACAAATTTTTAAACCATGGTTATCCCACACCACAAACATTTTTTTATGCATCACCCTTTTCCCAAACCCTAAAGGGGGAAAAAACCTTATAAACCTTATAGCCCGGGGACAAGTAAGGGAGACCCCCGCATACTGATCCCTGTCCGTCTTTTTGCACCAATGGAAGGGTTTTTGGGGGTGTCCCAGGTTTTTAGCTTTCCCCCCCAATGTTTTTTTCCCGTTTAGGCTATTTCCCCACTTTTAAAAGTCCGAAAACAAGTGACAAAAATGTCCTTTCCCAAGGGTGAGTAATGTTCGCAAAGGGTTTATAATTTGGGATTAGTTTTACTTTTCCCGTAGATTTAAATCTAAAAACATTATGTCCCCTAAATTTTTTCCCTGAATCTAAACTCCCCCTAAATGTCTTTATGTAACTAAAACACCACACCAATTATCAACCCAAACCTTTGAGAAATTTTCTTATTTATAAATTTGCTCCCTTTTGCTTTCAGCCAATATTAATAAAAAGCTGTGTATGGCCCTCCCAAATACACCTTTAATTGGGGCCCCTCTTACCCGTAGTTACTGCGAAAACCCGGGAATCTCTCCTCTTAAGGTTTCTTCTTGAATTTTTTCTTAAATATAGCCTGGGGGTTTTTCAAAAATTGGGGGAGATCCCCGTTTTTTGGCTTTTCATCAAAGACTATTTTTCAGTGCCAAATGTATAGGGGCCCAAAATTTGTGGGTTAAGGCCCGAATATTTGAAAATTTTTGTTCATTTTTGGGACTTTTTGGGGTTTTTCTTTTTAAACTGAAGTTGAAGCTGGGGCTTTAGGGGCTTCCCGGAGTTTTCCCGGGAAATTTAAAAGGGTCCCCCTTCACTTCTTTTGTTAAAAAACAAAGGGCAAAAATGTGTTTTTTTAAACGTTTTCC
>JACEFZ010010789.1:50000-129483 GCA_014155875.1 Cepaea nemoralis | reverse complement strand
AAAATCTTTCCAATCGCTCGTTTTTTCACCATACCACGTGGCCAAGTCTCGCTTCTTTCCTCATGCTCTCTCTCTCTCTCTCCTCTCCTCTCTCTCTCCTCCTCTCTCTCTCTCTCTCTCTCATCTCTCTCTCTCTCTCTCTCTCTCTCCCTCACTCTTGTTGCCAGTTGTCACCAAGTTCTCCAGTTTGATTTCATCTCATAACCTTATTAAATGCCCATAACATCTTGACTGTCTGCGTCTAATGTCTCTAATCAGTTTACGGTTTCCATTTTACTTGTAAGACTTGCTCATTGGATTTTCTGTCCGTCCATGGTATTCTTTGCATTTCCCCAGAAACCACATCTGTACAGGATGTTGCTACACGCATAAAGGAACACTGGGCATGTGGTGTTTAACCCATACAATAGAACTGGGCATATGGTGTTTAACCCATACAATAGGACTGGGCACTCCCCCGATGTGTCTCCACCTTGCCGTGGTGGGGGAGCTTGCGTGTCCCATCGACCCCATGTGCTTGCCGATGGATGAAAACTACATATCGGACAGCTTATGGGATAGGGGCCAGACTAAGAGAGACACAACCTGCTGCTCTGCAGGTAGACTGAGGATAGCAGTCAAAAGTTTAAAATCAGGCACACGAAGGCAGAAGTTCTTGGTCCGGACAATACTCTAAGGCTCTCTGTCGAGGGTTTAGGCTAAAGGCCTCTAAGCCACAAACCCGTGAGAGCCGGGCCGATACCCACCTACCGAAAAATAGATGTGGGATACTGAGCACGCTACATGCCCAGTTCTGATACTTGTTCGAAGGCTCTCAGCTGGGGGATATGACGGATTCCCGGATGAGAGGGCCTGGCCGTTTCTCGTTCACTGCTGCACGGAGGTAAGGTGCTGAGCCGGCAGCACATGTAGCCTACCTCGTGAGCGAGAATAAAAATGCAGAAAGTGTCCCAGTCGAATGAAATGGCTACGAAAACTGTCTGTATCTAACTCATAGAGTGTAGACAAAAGTGAAAAAAACGTCTCAATAACACGAAATGGAACGCACGGCTAGCGAATCCATTGCGTGGTCCGAAGTCAAAAGCAAAAGCTTACCGAGTGGATGTCGCCCGCAGTCTGACCGTTCCTGGTGTGTGCTTGAGCGACCAGTGGCAAGCGAGATGCCCAACACATGGAAGTGAGGAACTAAAGCAGCCATGAGCAGGACGTCGCAACTCCTTGGGTGAGCCCAGTCTCAGAGCAATATGTGCCGGCTCTGCAATTATGGAAGCCTCCTTGGATAGCCTTGGATAGGCCCATGGTCTGCCCCTGCCTTCCCTTGAGGGTTAACCGTGATGTCGATGATCGTTCTATCTTGACCAGCTGAGATGTGGGCGACATCACAACAATAAGTCTAACGTGCCTCGAAACCCGAGGAAGGCTAACCTCATTAAAAATGCCTGCTGAAGTCGGAAGTGCCGTCCTACGGGTGGCAAACTAAAAATTGCACTACGCATTTACGTCCGAGTGAAATGTCTCGTCCGAATGTCTCTCGTGCTAGGAACAGCTCTGACTACCTAGTTTCCGAATGCCGCTCTTGTTCGGAACAGCTCTGACTAGGTAGTTTTCCGAATGTCTGTCGTGCCTGGAACAGCTCTGACGGGCGCAACGACAAGCACATGTCCGAAAACTCGCTGAGTGGATACCGTCTGCAGACCTGTCTGGTTTGTGCGGGAACGGCCCGGGGCGAACGAAATGCCCAATATATTGAAGTGAGGAATTAAAGCAGCCATGAGCATGACGTGACGATTCCCTCGGTGAGCCCAGCACCAGAGTGTTATGTGTCGGTTCTGCAATTATGGAAGCCACCCAGGATGGCGGAAAATGCTATGGACTGTCCCTGCCTTCATTTGAGGGATGACTGTGCAGTCTTCGACTGTTCCAACTTAACCAGCTGGGAGGTGGACAGTACCACTAAAGTGAGAGTCTCCCAGGAATGCTAACCTGGTCAAAAACGCACGCTAAAAGTCGGATGTGTTGGCCTAAGGGTTTCGACCCAAGGGTGCCTAACCAGACACACCGCAATCACATCTGGAAAAAAAAAACACTCCGGATGAACGCAAAGAAGAAGAAGTAGAACTGGGCATATGGTGTTTGACCCATACAGGTGAACTGGGCAAATGGTGTTTAATCCATACAGGCGAACTGGGCATATGGTGTTTAATCCTTACAGGCGAACTGGGCATATGGTGTTTAATCCATACAGGCGAACAGGGCATATGGTGTTTAATCCATACAGGCGAACTGGGCATATGGTGTTTAATCCATACAGGCGAACTGGGCATATGGTGTTTAATCCATACAGGCGAACTGGGCATATGGTGTTTAATCCATACAGGCGAACTGAGCATATGGTTTTTAATCCATACAGGCGAACTGGGCATATGGTGTTTAATCCATACAGGCGAACTGGGCATATGGCGTTTGACCCATACAGGCGAACTGGGCATATGGTGTTTAATCCATACAGGCGAACTGGGCATATGGTGTTTAATCCATACAGACGAACTGGGCATATGTTGTTTGACCCATACAATAGAACTGGGCATATGGTGTTTGACTCATACAGGTGAACTGGGCATATGGCGTTTAATCCATACAGGCGAACTGAGCATATAGCGTTTAATCCATACAGGCGAACTAGGCATATGGTGTTTAATCCATACAGGCGAACTGGGCATATGTTGTTTGACCCATACAATAGAACTGGGCATATGGTGTTTGACTCATACAGGCGAACTGGGCATATGGTGTTTAATCCATACAATAGAACTGGGCATATGGTGTTTGACCCATACAATAGAACTGGGCATATGTTGTTTAATCCATACAGGCGAACTGGGCATATGTTGTTTAATCCATACAGGCGAACTGGGCATATGGTGTTTAATCCATACAGGCGAACTGGGCATATGGTGTTTAATCCATACAGGCGAACTGGTCATATGGTGTTTAATCCATACAGGCGAACTGGGCATATGGTGTTTGACCCATACAATAGAACTGGGCATATGGTGTTTAATCCATACAATGAGAACTGGGCATATGGTGTTTGACCCATACAATAGAACTGGGCATATGGGTTTAATCCATACAGGCAAACTGAGCATATGGTGTTTGACCCATACAATAGAACTGGGCATATGGTGTTTAATCCATACAATAGAACTGGGCATATGGTGTTTGACCCATACAATAAAACTGGGCATATGTTGTTTAATCCAAACAATAGAATTGGGCATATGGTGTTTTGACCCATACAATAGAACTGGGCATATGGTGTTTAATCATACAGGGCGAACTGGGGCATATGGTGTTTAATCCATACAGGCGAACTGGGCATATGGTGTTTAATCCATACAGGCGAACTGGGCATATGGTGTTTAATCCATACAATAGAACCGGGCATATGGTGTTTGACCCATACAATAGAACTGGGCATATGATGTTTGACCCATACAATAGAACTGGGCATATGGTGTTTGACCAATACAATAGAGCTGGGCATATGGTGTATGACCTATACAATAGATCCGGGCATATGGTGTATGACCTATACAATAGAACTGGGCATATTGTGTGTGACCCATATAGGAACACTGGACATATGGTGTATGACCCATATAGGAACACTGGACATATGGTGTATGACCCATATAGGAACACTGGACATATGGTGTATGACCCATACAATAGAACTGGCATATGGTGTATGACCCATACAGAAACACTGGACATATGGTGTATGACCCATATAGAAACACTGGACATATGGTGTATGACCCATACAATAGAACTGGCATATGGTGTATGACCCATACAGAAACACTGGACATATGGTGTATGACCCATATAGGAACACTGGACTATGGTGTATGCCCCTATAGGAACACTGGACATATGGGTATGACCCTACAATAGAACTGGCATATGGTGTATGACCCATACAGAAACACGGACAAGGTGTATGACCCATATAGGAACACTGGACATATGGTGTTTGACTCATATGTTAAAAGCCCAATCAGCGCTCTGTGTATGATGTAGTCATTAACACGACGGCCGCCCCTTTCTTCCCCAATTCATTTCCCGGTTCCTATCTTAGGCCTCGTCCACCAGGTAGCTCAAGTACAGTTTACAAAACCGCCTCGGCGCGAAATCGAACCCTTGACTACCGATCTAACCACCGCGCCTCCCTTGATCTTTTGTTTAGCGACAGCCGACGAAAAAAGTAATAACACCACACCAGGTATAACAATACATAAGTAAATTACGGTCTCCGAGGCTAAGCCGTTGCGGAAGCGATTCGTGAGCCCGTTTACCTGCTTTCGAAACAGCTGCGACCGATGTGGCAGCAGACCGTGTCGAGCTGGGTTTTAAGGGTTGGTATGGGAGCCGATCGTTCAGAATGTAATAGCAACTACTGAACGTAACCTTGCCAAGACACCAACAACAGCAGTACCGGGGTTGACAGCGATGTCCTGATAGAATATGCAAAAAAAAAAAAAAAACAATTCTAAACTACATGATTCTGTTGCACGCCTCACCCTCATTAAAACCAAACCCGGAGCTAGACCCATAATGTTATAGACCAAACGGCACTCGGTGGCTGATGTGGCTGGTATCACGCCATCCGCCTTTACTTCCCCAAACGTTTCCTGGTACTTATTGTTCTTGTGTTCGCTAGCTTAGAATTCACGCGTTGTTCATATATTTGCTACTAGTTTTAGTGCATTTGATTGATTTCTGAGGGTGGATTCGCTTTCTCTATTACCAGTGTATCTAGCCATCAGGTGAAACCATTTCAACTTCTGAGGTACTTGTCAATTGCATCCTCAACTCAAGGACGAGAAGTCAACATTTTAGTCCAACTCACCGGTGTAGGGGTTGAACCCGCCACTTCATCATCAGGCGAACACACTCCGACTTCTGAGGTATTTGCAATTTACATTCCCAAGTCAAGGACGAAAGGTCACTTTTCAAACAGCCTGCGTGGGGGATTGAATGAGCTAGGGTCGACCTGAGAACCCCAGGTCAATTTTAACAAGTAGAAACTAGCTACTGCATTTTGGTGTTACTGTACTTTACCGGCGATGTTTTTACGGCGTTTTCGCTTTGTTTTTCTTGTACCCGATATTAGGATATATAGAGTACTCGTTATTTTAAAATTTCCCCTTTATTATTTCAAGATCGCTAAAAAAAAAGGACCTTACTTTATAAAGACTCCAACCCCGGTTTCGCTTTGCACATCTCGTGTTTCTGAAATTCGCTTCCGACACAGAAATACAGAATGCATTTTCAGACGTAAGTAGACCCACAAATCACGTTTTATGTAAATGCCTGTGTTTGTTCTTAGCTGTATTATTAAATCAAAACCCTCCATTTTATATAAAATTTTGTTATTTTGGACTATTAAAGCGGAGGCACATGCAAAAAAATGATGAAGATCGCATTCTATGATCAACAATGGTGTGATATTTCAATGGCGGGAATAGACGCTTTCTTGTCATACTCCAGCGATGACTATTTAATATTCTTATGGAACATTCACAGCGATGTTAATGCCAATGAATGCAGTTTTGCATTTTACATCAATTTTAGTAATTTTGTTTAATTTCCATCACGCTACACGATCGGGATCGTTATTTTTGGTAACTTTTCATCACGACTTAACTCATATTACGCCGCTGGTTGGCCTTAGACATGTGGTAGACCTTAGAATGATGTGTGGTATGTTTATATATCTGTGGATATATATATATAGTAATATATATATATATATATTATATATATATATATATATATATATATTATATATATATATATATATGTATATATATATACGTGCTGGTATGGGAGCTGGTCGGTTCAGAAAGCAATGGCAAACTACTGAACGTAAAACTTGCCAAGACATCAACAACAGCAGTAAAATGCTGGTGTTGACAGTGATGTCCTGAAAAAATATATATATGTGTATTTTTTGTGTGTGTGTGTATCCCGTACGGGACGTTGCAGTCAACACCAGCATTTTTCAGCTGCTGTTGATGTTCTAGGCAAGTGTTATATTCAGTAGTTTGCCATTGCTTCCTGAACGACCAGCACGTTATAACACAACGCGACACGGTCTGCTGCACAAATCAGTCGCAGCTGAGCTTCGAACGACTGGTGCACGGCTCACGAACCGCGTTCGCAAGCCTTTGGCCACGGAGACCGGTATACACACACACACACACACACACACACACACACACTGATATCCATGGGACAAGGAAACAGAACAGATGGTGTCACTATTTTATTAATATCATATGATTTGAATCAGTGAAAGATTTAATAATGTTAGTTAGTTGCATATCCTTTACAGGATGTCACAGTCACCACCTGCATATTTTGCTGTTGTGATCTCTTGGCAAGTTTATATTCAATAGTTTGTCATTGCTTCCTGAATGACCGCCCCCCCCCCCCCCCCATACCATAAAAAAACCAACGCAAGGCAGTCTGCTGCCAAATCGCCAACAGCTGTGTTTTGATCGCGGGTATGCGGGGTTACGAACTGCGTCCATTACCTCTTTGCCAATGAGCTGGCTTTAATAATGTAGTTGATTAATAACAATCACTCAATTAATATAATTCAGAATAATATTTTTGTATATGCAGACTATTAAACTCCGTGACGAAGGAGTTACAGACACGATTCGTAATCCTGTATACCCGGGTTCAAAACACAGCGGTGCTGGGTTTTTTTTCCTTTCGAAAAAGGTATGGGTGCCAGTCATTCAGAAAGCAATGGCAAACTACTGACTTTAAGATTTGCCTAGGAGTCACGAACAGCCAAAAATGCTGCGGTTGACTGCTACGTCCAGTGAAGGACATGCAACTAAAAAATATGCAGACTAAATAACTCATGGTTTTGTTATTTACTTTTTCTAAAGTGTATGATTTGGCATTTTATAAAAGTTGAAAGTCACCATAAATCCTAAGGCTTATTACATTATTCACAATTTTTATTATTGCATGACCGTCGTGGTGCATATTTTTGCATTTGCAAAAATGTGCCATATTATTAAAATGGCTTTAGGAGGAAGGAGGAGGAGGAAGAATGAGAAGGAGTAGGCGGAGGAGGGGTTGGAGTGGAGGAAGAGGCAGGAGGAAGAGGGAGTTTAAGGTTTTAATTTGAATTTTGCGTTCTAACGGTGGCTCTCAAAAATAACAACCTGAGTTATCTCCCTTAGCGAAAAAAAAACAAGAGCAGTTATCTGCCCTTAGCTTATGTGTTTTGTGGTCACAATTTTCCAAATGGGATTTTGACCATTTCCTAATATGTCAATATTAAATAATAAACTGACATACAAAAATTTAATATCTCAGCTTATAATTGACCTACAGACTTGAATAAGGTACCGTTGGGTTTGTTTTTTCAAGAGGTATCCAACTATGCAGCTTATATAATTAAAAAGCAATTTAGAAAATGTTACTAAAGTACCTAGTATAAACCGTCCTGATGCGGATTGAACCCAAAATAACCGCTACGGCTTGCGAGCCTCTAGTCGCTACGCTACCGCGCGGCCTAATAAAATGACAATAGCAAGAGGATTATGAACTGTCAGTTTGCTGCTCAGCATTGCCATCTCTGCTGCGGGGACATGGGTGCCACAACGTCTAGACTCGTGTAACACATTTCTGGCGTTGAAGCCCCAAATCAATACTTTGAGCCACACGTGCACATCCAAAGCACTTTCTATGCGGGGATTAGAGCATGCCACAGGCCATTCATCATCCATTGTCATCTCCGTGTAGAACTTGAACTAATGAGTTGCTAACGTCTCCTCTGTTCTGTCTAAAAAAGTTTCATAAGCAAGAGAATCGACTTCATCGTACACCGTTTGATCCCATGTGTCACATTATAACGTTGCACTATTTCGTCAAGCCTGAGTGGTTCAGTGCATATTGATTTCGACAAGCTTTTTTTCGGGGGGTGCTTACCCTAGCTTTTGACTGTTTCCATCTATCTATACGACGGTAAGTTTGTGTTTGTCTTACTTTGGTTCCTATCCCTTGACCTGTCCGACATCGGAGACCGTACCATTAGCTGCGCTTTTTAAAATTTTAACCGCCTGTAAATCTCTTGAGCTCATTTTATTTTCCATATCCTATTTACCGGACATTGCAGTCAACACCAGCATTTTTCAGCTGTTGTTGATGTCTTGGCAAGTTTTACATTCAGTAGTTTGCCATTGCTTTCTGAACGACCGGCTCATATACCTTTCCGTAAGAAACCAACGCGACGCTATCAGCTGCCGAATCTCGCGCAGATATGTTTCATACGTGGATATACGGTATTACGAACAGCGCCCTTAACCTCTTCGCCAGGGAGACCGGCCTTGAGATAATTGAAACACACAAACACATCTATCACTGTAAGATAGAGACACAGCAGAGGGGTGGTTCCATTGGCTTGATCACTTTTCGGTCTGCCAAAAACGTCACACAGGGCACACACCAATTCTGAGCCTGCGCTCTTTAGGTCTCCCCCCCCCCCCCCCCCCCGGTAGAGGACAGTGCGTGTTCCAATGACCCCAGAGAGCTATGCTGACTGTAGCCTAGCTACCGGTAGGGCCTCACGTGTAGTGGTTACGGGACAGAGATCAGGCGAAGTGAGACAAACCTGCTGCCTTGTAGGTAGATTGGGGACAGTCACAGGCTAATGAAAAAAACCCGAAAAATTGCTTGTCGAAGTCGAATGTACTGAGCGATGTGCTTGGCGAAACAGTACAACTCGCCTTATGATGACGGTACGAATTTAATAAAAGGAAGAGTTGTGTTAATCCCGTGGAGTCCCTGCTATTCCAGTTGTTCTCAATCGGTGGGGAATTCCCCCCCCCCACCCCCCTCGGAGGGGGATGGGGACTTTTAGGGTTTCCCCGGAAGGGGGGGGGGGGGGTAGTTGTGGGGATATTAAGACCACAAATTGGCAGACTCAAAGTGGTTTAAGGCAAAATATCCTGGTTTTCTATTGAGCGTTTTGTTTGATAAAGCACAATTTTCTGGCATTCTTGTGTCGTGTATTAAAGTGAAAAATCTTTGACGTTTTAACTGTTTGTTTATTGTAATATCATTAATTTGGCGTGTTAATAAAATGTTGTGAAAATTTAAAAAAAGCACCTTTTGAGGCTGACAATTTTGGAAAGGGGGGGGGGGGTGTCGGAGATTCTTTTTTTCGTTCGCTGGAAAGGGGGGAATGACATTCTGACATATGGTGAAAGGGTGCATGAGCCATAACAGATTGAGAACCACTGCGCTATTCGATGACAGCGTGGTCTGCCGCTCCAAGGAGTCCACCCAGTGCGACTGGTGGTCATCTTGCCCTGTCTTATGGAGTCAGGACACAGGAGGACAAGTTAAGAGCTATTGACCAAACACCCAGGACACACAACATACTACATACAGTGGAAGGCCAAGGGTATCGTGTAACAACATCGCAGTTATACAAACAAAATTGTTGTGGCATGCATCCAAGAGACACCTCGACGCCCTTCACATATTGCCAGTCAGAGGATGTCCGACCATACAAGCCTGTCTGTACTTTGCCATGAGACACCCCATGCCCAGTCTGTCTGCAGTGTCCTGCTTCCATCTTCATGCTGGTGAACCCATACTCCTCTCCCAGCAACCATGCCTTACATCACTGTTGTCTCCAAACCTCTATGATGTTTACTACAGCCAACAATTTCAGTTTTTGAGACATCATATTGTTTATGAGCCCGATTTCTTCCATGTTCAGACCTTTTATAATGTCAACATATTTCTTATTCTCGGTCTATGGTATTTTAAGCATGTTTCTACGGTATGTGTGGAAACAAAAGGTATGGAATAACTGATCCTTGTGATTCAGTGCCAAAGGATAATATATCCTTATATATATATATATATATATATATATATATATATATATATATATAATTCACAGTCCATGGTATTTTAAGCATGTTTCTACGGTGTGTGTGGAAACAAAAGGTATGGAATAACTGATCCTTGTGATTCAGTGCCATGGATATACGGGGTTACGGAGATAGTCGCTAACACCCAGGTCAGGGAGACCGGCCTATAATTGATTAGGACGGGTATATCCCCATACTAGGGTCATGGTGTTCTTTGTTTTGTTTCGTGTATCTTCCCCAATGTCAATGCGCAGTGAACGAAAATTCACATTATAATACTTGTTCATTTGAATGTGTACCATGTCTGGTCCAAACCTAGTTTTTGTTTGGCGCTGAGCCAAGACAGGTCAAACAGTCTGAAGACGTGCATTCACTTTCCCGGAACGTGCCGTCCCGCCATAGATCCAGTTGTGTGACTTCACCGTCAACTCATTTTTAAGAGGGAAAGTCACGTGATTTCCCTTGGGCTTTTCTAATTGGTGGAATTTTGCCAGGGCAGCAACCAATTAGGTTGACTGTTTCACGAGCTGTTGGACTGCGGTAGTGGAGTGGCCAGCAGGCTTGCTCGCCGGCGCGCGGGTGGGGGGATAGTGTATTGGGATTCTCACATGTTTTTAAAATTGATCCAGGCTTCCGGGTCGAGCCCAGTCTAAAGTGATAGGTACAGGTGACCGGTATGGTACTGACCGTGTCATCCGTCGAGTGCCGCCGATTGGTCTATTGCCATCCATCCATCCAGCCATTATGTGCCATGCCGATAAGCGTGGGCGGTCATGTTTCGCCATCTCACTGGATCAACAGTCATGGATCAGCTCCGTGTTTCTGTCTCGACCATGCCACATGGCCAAGCCATCCAGGTTTTTATTACTCGTGGTCTCTCTCTCTCTCCCCCTATCTCTCTCTCTCTCTCTCTCTCTCTCTCTCTCTCTCTCTCTCTCTATATATATATATATATATATATATATATATATATATATATATATATATATATATATATATATTATCTTCCACTTCTGCCGTCAAGCGTTGTGGTGTGGAGGAATAATTTGCGTTCCAGCGTGGGCGGCACTGGATAGTGTTATTCCGTGTGATTGTACAATGTCTTTGATGTCAATCCATTTTCTTCTTGGACGTCCTCTTGGTCTTGTAGCAGATGATCTTAGATAATGTAAGGCCAGTGATGGTAGTTGTTGGTGTTGCATTCTAACAACATGGCCAAACCACTTGATCTTCTGCCTTTCAATAAATGTGGCACAAGGTGTTGATCCCACAGTCTGTCTGATAACAGCATTTCTTACTCGGTCTCGGATTGTTAGGTTGGAAGCTCTCCTCAGGCATCTCAACTCGCAGGTGTTGGTTTTGCGAAGGTTTGATTTGGATAAAGTCCAGGTTTGAGATTGGTAGCATCTCTCTCTCTCTCTCTCTCTCTCTCTCTCTCTCTCTCTCTCTCTCTCTCTCTCTCTCTCTATATATATATATATATATATATATATATATATATATATATATATATATATATGCTTGTGGCATAGCACAGTAATTGTGCACCTGTTATAAAATTATTAAAATACTATGCCAAACTCCATAGTGAAGAGTTTACGGACGCAGTTCGTAATCCCGCATACCCGTGTTCGAAACACAGCTGCAGGCGATTTGGCAGCAGACCGACTGGCGTTTTTTTCTTTCTTTTCTGAAATGGTATCCTTTCCGACGTCGTGTAAAGGATGTGCAACTAACAATATAAATACTCATCTCATCCGCCATTTTTCTGAACCCGCAGTTCACAACATAAACCACAGAAGAAAAAGTATTCCACATGAAATTCACAGCTCACAGTGGCATAAAAACCCCGCTTTCATCCATAAGTTGCTTTCTGACCCGATGTTGTTTGTTATTGATCAAAGTTGTACTACTAACTTTTAGCAACTCTGGTCGACAGGGTGACAGACTGTCGACAGGGTCGACTTCATTGCACCGGGTTTTTATAGCATATGGCTCGGTCTCTTTCCGCAGCGTGGAAAGCGTCGCACAAAGCACGAACTCCGTAGCTCTAGCGACGACCCATGGGAGTCTCCGAAAATTTTCACTCGTGAATCGAAGGCCCGGAATAGAACCCACAACCTTCGGAGCCCGAGTCAAACGGCTTGACCACTTCGCCACAGAATACTCCTAACACACAGTGGCATACCAATCACTAAGCTCGGTAGCTAGACGATGGACCCAATACAGGTCCAAAATTATGAAAATGCGTAAGTAAACCGTAAACAGGAGCAAAAATAAGCAGGGCCTGAACGGTTATACCGGATATACCGCCTATCCGCCATATTGAACCAGAGTTGCTAAAAGTTAGTAGTACGACTTTGATCAATAACAAACAACATCGGGTCAGAAAGCAACTTATGGATGAATTGTCAAAAACAGGAGTCCAGTAATGTCATATTGATTTTATTTATCAAGGCATAAGATCGGCTGTCTGACTTACTTGGACAAGGGCCAGATTACAGGACTCACCGTGGGCACTCTGTACACTTTAATGAAAATAAAGAGCCTTGGACAGGAAAGCTCATGACCTTCAACAATGTCACAATTTAGAAAATCTTATCTGATTCCTTTTTCTTTTTCTATATTCTATTTTCAGGACATCGCTGTCAACAGCAGCATTTTACTGCTAATGTTGATGTCTTGGCAAGTTTTACGTTCAGTAGTTTGCCATTGCTTTCTGAACGACCGGCTCCAATACCAACACGTTAAAAACCCAACGCGACACTGTTTGCTGCCAAATCGGTAGCCGCAGCGTTTCGAACGCTTGATAATGCGGCTCACGAATCGCGGTCGCAAGACTTTAGGCCACGGAGACCGCCATCTGATGACTGGATATTGGATTTAAGAATCGGCATCACTGCACTCGGGGCATCCTGACACCTGCTCGGCTACCCCCTCTCCCCTCCCCCAACCCCTCCCTTCAGTAGCCAGCTAAGAGTTTCCAAGCTAATTATTCAATTAGCAATTAAATTCTTTTAAACATTTGATCATAACATAATATGTAGACAAACTGTCAACCTCGTCCAGGCTACGGCGTTCGTCCAATGAGGGGAATCCCGTCATGTGTTTTTAAGGAAAAGAAATAGATCCGAGTTCTAGAAGATAATTTGTCGTGCAATGTAGACGTCGGTTACATTTAGTCAACCAATCATTCTTCCACCCCCCCCCCCTCTCCCTTTCTCTCCGCCTCTCCCCTCCCCTCTCTGTCTGTCTCTCCCCTTTCTCTCTCCTCCCCTCTCCCTTTCTCTCGCCTCTGTCTGTCTGTCTGTCTGTCTGTCTGTCTGTCTTGTCTGCATATCTGTCAGCCTATCTTGTCTGTCTGTCTACCTGTCTGTCTTGACTGCATATCTGACAGCCTATATTGTCTGCCTGCCTATCTATCTTGTCTTCCTGCCTTGTCTGTCTGCCTGTGTCTTGTCTGCCTGTGTCTTGTCTGCCTGTTTGTCTTGTCTGTCTGTCTTGTCTGCCTGCCCTGTCTGTCTGCCTGTGTCTTATCTGCCTGTTGGTCTTGTCTGTCTATCTTGTCTGCCTGTCTTGTCTGCCTAACTGTCTTATCTTGTCTGCATATCTGTCAGCCTATCTTGTCTGCCTGCCTGTCTGGTCTGTCTTGTCTGCCTGCCTTGTCTGTCTGCCTATCTTGTCTGCCTAACTGTCTTGTCTGCCTATCTTGTCTGTCTGTCTGTCTTGTCTGCCTGCCTGTTTTGTCTGCCGGCATGTCTTGCCTGCCTGCCTGCCTTGTCTGCCTGTTTTGTCTGTCTACTTGCTTGTCTGCCTGCCTGCTTGTCTGCCTGCTTGTCTGCCTGGCCTGTCTTTTCTGCTTGCTTGTCATGCCTCCCTGTCTTTGTCTGCCTGTCTTGCCTGCCTGTCTTGCCTGCCTGTCTTGTCTGCCTGTCTTGTCTGCCTGCTTGTCTTGTCTGCCTGCCTGTCTTGTCTGCCTATCTGTCTTGTCTGCCTGCCTACCTGTCATGTCTGCGCACCTGTCTAATGTGCCTGTCTTGTCAGCATGCCATGTCTGCTTGTTTACCTATGGTGTCTATCGTGTTGCTTCCCTCCCTATCGTGTTTTTCTCTGCATGTATGAGTCTGTCTGTCTGCCTGCCAATACGCAGACAGGCACACACACAGAGACACACGCGCAAGTACGCACACACACACACACACACACACACACACACACTTTGCAAAGAGGCAGAGACACAGAGAAAGAAAAAGACGCAGAGGGACGAAGACAGAGGGTCACCAAGACTGACAGGTGGCCCTAACATAAGCAGTCAAGCTGTAAGATGCTGTGTACGTTCAGTTGTTATGCTCCGCCTTCGGCCATTATGTCAAAGTTATCAAATATGAAATAATTCCGGATTGTGGTCGATTTATAAATCTGGTGTGTAAGTGTTGCCCGGTCACACACGTGGCTGGTTGGTGGGGCTGTTTATCTGCAGACAAGCTTCGTGATGCGTGGTGTGTGTGTGTGTGTGTGAGTGTGTGTGTGTGTTTGTGTGAGAGGGGGTGATGGTGGGATGGGGGGGGGGGGGGGTTCTGTCTGCCGAAATCCTGCATTGTCTCTTTGCCCATCCATTTTTGTTCCCTCTCGGTCCGATCACTCTCCCGTCTGCCTGTCCGCCTGTTCATCCGCCTGTCTATCCGTCCGCTCGTCTGTCCGCCCGCCTCTATGTCTTTTCGCCATATTGTCTATCCCCATGTTTGTCTATGCGTCCTGTCTCTCTTCATGGTTTTCTATATGACTTAATGTATGTTTCCCCAATGTTTGTCTATCCGCCCTAATGTCTATATCCCCCTCTGCTTATCAGCCCACGCATGTCTATCCGCTGGAATATCTGTCCCGCCGTCCGTCCATCAGTGTCTGCCTGCCCGCCCGTCTGTCTGCCTATTTATATGTATTCTTGTAAGTGTACCAGCGAAAGAATTCCACACTTTATCATTTGTGTACCTGTTGTAAACATTCTACGGTGAATAAACTTTCCCCATAATAGCAGCTATGTAGCGGCAGATGTTGTCAAAAGGCAGTAAACAGATAACTGACACACGGGTGAAGCGGAGTAAAGTTATTGAACGCGACAAGGTGAGCTGAATGCACACTTTAAGTTGCTAACATTTGGCTTACACATAGATAACTGGCTGCTGGCGCATAACTTCGTTTAAAAGTACTGGAAGCAAACGTCGGTTGTTGCATTTTGTACATCCGTGTGTATGTTTATGAAAGCGATGTAAGCACACACAAAACACACACATTCATCATGTGCCATGCCGGTAAGCGTGAGCGGTCATGTTTCGCCATCTTACATGATCACCAGTCGACGATCAGCTCTGTGTTCTTTTCCCGACCATGCCATGTGGCCAAGCGATCTAAGTATTTACCTCTCTGCTTTCCACTTGTTCTTTTCCCCTCAATCTTGCCAGTTGTCACCAATTTCTCTAGTATTTTTTTTTTTGAATAGGGGCCCCCAAAAATTGACTTATCTCATCATGTTCCTCTTCTAACTTGCGGTGTCGAGGTGAAGTATAAACAGCGGGAGAGTGCCCGCTTATGGGCTTCATGTATCGATATTCCCATTGACTCTGTTATTCCCTCCGTCCATCATTTACGTGGTCGGCCTCTTCCTCTGCTTCCCTCTGGTCTGTACATCATTGCTTGGTGTAGTATACTGTTAGTTGGTAACCTATTTTCATGGCCAAACCATTTGACTTGCTGCCTTATAATAAAATCCAGCTCTGCTATAACCCTCACTTTAGTCCTGATTTCTTAATTTCTGATCTTATCTCTTCTTGATACATTAAGTATTATTATCAGTGATCTCATTTCTGTTGTTGTGATATTCTTTTTCTCTATTTCTGTCATTGTCCAGGTTTAAACCCCCCCCCCCCCCCCCCCCCGAAAAAAATTGACTGTCTGCGTCTAATTCTCTAATCAGTTTGCGGGTTTCATTTGCCTCTTGTAGATCTGCTCATTGGTTTTCCACACAGACTGGTAAGACTAAGAGAAACAAAAACACCCAGTAGCATGAACCAAAGTATGGGACATGTCAGTACCACCATAATTTGTGGTCTGAGTGCGCGGAAGAACAGGTGGCAAGTCTTTCTTTCCTGTAGAGGAAAACGTTGAGATATCGAACTATGTCTTACTGCTTTCATTCCATTGTCAGCATAACACCAGCACACCCGCTCTCTCACTATGTTTTTTTGCCTTTCACTTATAACTTATAACGTTAGGCGTCGCAGTGAGGGGTTGGTTATTTGAAGTTCCTCCTGCGACCTGGGCCTGTCATGGAAATAATACCCGGAGACAACTAGATGTTACTCTCGGTACTTTTTGAGGTTCTACTTGTTGTAGATAAGGGCCCCACCAGTTAGCTAAATGTCTTACTGGGCTAGGCTAGCGATCCATATTTATAAACGGTTCACACTCCGGAATTATTTCATGTTTGGTAGTTATGACATGAGGACGGAAACTGGACAAAAGAGGTGAATGGACAGTGTCTTAACGCCGGACTGCTTTAACTGAACAAAAGAGATAAAAGGACAGTGTCTTAAAGCTGGAATGCTTAAACTGGACAAAAGAGATAAAAGGACAGTGTCTTAAAGCTGGAATGCTTAAACTGGACAAAAGAGATAAAATGACAGTGTCTTAAAGCTGGAATGCTTAAACTGGACAAAAGAGATAAAATGACAGTGTCTTAAAGCTGGGCTGCTTAAACTGGACAAGAGAGATAAAAGGACAGTGTCTTAAAGCTGGACTGTTTAAACTGGACAAAGAAGATAAAAGGACAGTGTCTTAAAGCTGGACTGTTTAAACTGGACAAAGAAGATAAAAGGACAGTGTCTTAAAGCTGGACTGTTTAAACTGGACAAAGAAGATAAAAGGACAGTGTCTTAAAGCTGGACTGCTTAAACTGGACAAAAGAGATAAAAGGACAGTGTCTTAAAGCTGGACTGTTTAAACTGGACAAAGAAGATAAAAGGACAGTGTCTTAAAGCTGGACTGTTTAAACTGGACAAAGAAGATAAAAGGACAGTGTCTTAAAGCTGGACTGCTTAAACTGGACAAAAAGATAAAAGGACAGTGTCTTAAAGCTGGACTGTTTAAACTGGACAAAAGAAATAAAAGGACAGTGTCTTAAAGCTGGACTGCTTAAACTGGACAAAAGAGATAAAAGGACAGTGTCTTAAAGCTGAAATGCTTAAACTGGACAAAAGAGATAAAAGGACAGTGTCTTAAAGCTGAAATGCTTAAACTGGACAAAGAAGATAAAAGGACAGTGTCTTAAAGCTGAAATGCTTAAACTGGACAAAAGAGATAAAAGGACAGTGTCTTAAAGCTGGACTGCTTAAACTGGACAAAAGAGATAAAATGACAGTGTCTTAAAGCTGGACTGCTTAAACTGGACAAAGAGATAAAAGGACAGTGTCTTAAAGCTGAAATGCTTAAACTGGACAAAAGAGATAAAAGGACTGTGTCTTAAAGCTGGACTGTTTAAACTGGACAAAAGAGATAAAAGGACAGTGTCTTAAAGCTGAAATGCTTAAACTGGACAAAAGAGATAAAAGGACAGTGTCTTAAAGCTGAAATGCTTAAACTGGACAAAGAAGATAAAAGGACAGTGTCTTAAAGCTGAAATGCTTAAACTGGACAAAAGAGATAAAAGGACAGTGTCTTAAAGCTGGACTGCTTAAACTGGACAAAAGAGATAAAATGACAGTGTCTTAAAGCTGGACTGCTTAAACTGGACAAAGAGATAAAAGGACAGTGTCTTAAAGCTGAAATGCTTAAACTGGACAAAAGAGATAAAAGGACTGTGTCTTAAAGCTGGACTGCTTAAACTGGACAAAAGAGATAAAAGGACAGTGTCTTATAGCTGGACTGCTTAAACAGGACAAAAGAGATAAAAGGGCATTGTCTTAAAGCTGGACTGTTTAAACTGGACACAGAAGATAAGGGACAGTGTCTTAAAGCTGGACTGTTTAAACTGGACAAAGAAGATAAAATGACAGTGTCTTAAAGCTGGACTGTTTAAACTGGACAAAGAAGATAAAAGGACAGTGTCTTAAAGCTGGACTGCTTAAACTGGACAAAAGAGATAAAAGGACAGTGTCTTAAAGCTGAAATGCTTAAACTGGGCAAAAGATATTAAAGGACAGTGTCTTAAAGCTGAAATGCTTAAACTGGACAAAAGAGATAAAAGGACAGTGTCTTAAAGCTGAAATGCTTAAACTGGACAAAGAAGATAAAAGGACGGTGTCTTAAAGCTGAAATGCTTAAACTGGACAAAAGAGATAAAATAACAGTGTCTTAAAGCTGGACTGCTTAAACTTGACAAAAGAGATAAAATGACAGTGTCTTAAAGCTGGACTGTTTAAACTGGACAAAGAAGATAAAAGGACAATGTCTTAAAGCTGGACTGCTTAAACTGGACAAAAGAGATAAAAGGACAGTGTCTTAAAGCTGGACTGCTTAAACTGGACAAAAGAGATAAAAGGACAGTGTCTTAAAGCTGGACTGCTTAAACTGGACAAAAGAGATAAAAGGACAGTGTCTTAAAGCTGGACTGCTTAAACAGGAGTAGTTATATAGGGTCTCTATCCCCCCCCAAGGGGAAGGTGCGGGAAGGTGCGCACCTGAAGGTGCCGAAGGTGCTTGTTGTGAAGATGCGGGAAGATGTCTGAAGGAGCGGGTCATGTCAGCTCCTTCTGTGGTGTGATATTGACTCCTTCTAACACCTGCTTAGTTGTGTGATTGGCTTGTTAAGCTCGGTATTTTTGGCGGGTAAAATTTTAAAAAAAGAAAAAAGTCTGATCTAATGGATGATAGGTCTCATCATGTGTGTGTCGTGTCTTCGGTCAGGGTGGAGCGGAAGGAGCCGGCGTAAATAGTAAGCGCAAAGAAGGTGGTGCTGTCCCCCATGTAGTTGTCACCTGACCGGTCAACACCCGAGTGACCACAAGTCCGATCATCGGTGTAACGAGTAGCGGGGTATCTACTGGTGCTAACAACCGACAACCGACTGAGTCCTTGAAATGTCAAAACTTAAAAAAACACAGAGATGTACATGCACAATGTGGGACAAAAAATCAATACTGATTCTCCTAACAACTAATCCAGGGACTTATCGTCATCGTAATGAACTAGGTGGGTTATTAATAATGCTTTATATAAACCGGGCGGGGTGGTCGGGGCTAGCGCGGGTGACGGACGCGGGCACGATCCCGACCATGTGGTCGCGTGGGCGCGGGTTCGAACCCTCGAGCCGCTGCGGGTGTCGTATGAAAGTTGTAATAAGTAAAAATGTAAATAATTTGGATGTATGAGCTATAGTGGTTTGTAGTGGTTTATGCATTATCATCATATAAATTACACCGCTTCAAATGAAAACCTTAGCAAAGAAAAGATGACCGAAGTAAAGGTTGTGGTGGGCGTGGCTTAGTGTTATACATTGTTACGGAGTGGGTGAGTGAAAGGGTAGCTAGGTAAGTGTTTCCAAATACTTTCTCCATACGGTATCAGATCGGTAAAGAGAAACCTTAGAGAAACATGTCAAGATGGCCGTCGATGTCCAACGTAGGTGCCGGGTTCGAATCCCAGTTGGTTGATCTAGTGGTAGAAGAAATATTGATAATGCCTTTGTTACTTAGTTGTGATGGCAATAGCTGGTGGTAGTAAGAGGCTATGCGTAGCAAAGGAGAGGTGTTATGCAGGGTGAGGAGTATGTATAGGTGGTACCCCAGACGAGATGACAGGTTCGAATCTCGGTGCTGTGCCACTTGTAAGGGTAATAGGCGTCAGCGTGTGGGGTGTCTAGCTGGTCATACGGGTTATGATTAGGGACAGTTTGTCTCTCCGTGTCGCTGTGTCCACAAGTCCAAGGGAAAAACAGGCATCCGATTTCACAGCTTAACTTAACATAACAAATTGGAGAACATAAGATACCCATACACGTAGCCAGCTGTTACAAAACCAATAATAGCCAGCTGTATATATGAATAATCCTGGGGGGATTATCGCCGTCGATAGAAAGGGGTTGGGAAAGCAATAATACTCGTCATATCTTCGGGGAGGGGCTTATAACATATGTCGTCTAAGCCCAAGGTATATCTCCTGTAATATAAGGTGGTCGGAAAACCAATATCACTAGCCTCGATTCTTCTCATAATCGCGACCAGTGGCTTAAAGACTTAACCGTTATTGCAGACGCAGCTGTGTGTAGACTAATCTACCAGGTCACGTGGTCTAGGCCATATCGACAAAAACGGGGTATAAATGCTAAGGAATATTCACTGTACAAAACAGTTTCTACCAGCCGATCAGAGCGAGGAAACCAGACAGGAAACCTCTTGATACGAGTCCACAAGCAGCAGATATCGTGTATAAAAGACGACCAGTCTATATCATATAGAACTACCGCTCTCTGACAACACCAAAAACAGAGCTCACCATGTGGCAAAGCATTAATGGTAAGTTGGACTTTGATAAATCTTTCACATTTTCGATATGCTTCCTTCACGTCGACACACCGATAACCTAACAATACTAGTATAATACAGGGGATATATAGACCTAGACGTATATAACAGCTGAGGAAACAACAAGATAGATTCGTAACAGCTCATATTAGGCTGTGACAAAATGATGTGAACATAGCGTTACGGTGGTAGCTTAATATACACTATTAGTATTGGGTAGTCGTATGGGTAGTCAGAATTGTGTCTGGTGGGGTCTACATGGCCATGCTCGCTATGACTGTACGGTCTTTTAAAATTGAGGGGGTCATGTCCGATCCAGAGCTGATAATGATATTATGTGTTCCCTGTACAGATGGGCTAGCACCTTATTTTTATCTATATTTTACAGATACAGATGACCAGGAAGTCCTAATTCGGAAACTGTGGGGTCTATTAAGAACGGAACGACACAGCGATTGCCTAGACTGCACTATTCGCAATATGCAGCAAGCCCAGCCACTCATGGATTCGCTTATGGAGTCTTGGGTTAAAAGTGATAGTTTTTATGATCTAGTAAAGTGTCGACTGCAGTCTGTACTACAAGAACACTTTACCAAGGAGGACATAATCACGCTAAGTCTCAGTAGACTTGAGGCATGACTCCACGAATATAACGACGAACATGCAACTTCCGAGCCCTCGCCAACCAACAACGAACGTCCATCGCCACCAACACCACCGACCTCCTTAACGTTCAGTCAATCCACACTGGTGGATGGGTGGTAAGCGGCTACATTTAGGTCGTCAATAACGGAACAAAGCTCAATATAAATATACGTCGTTGTATTGTTCTGTCTTCTCACGGTGTGTTTCATAGGGGTGGCTACAGAGTGGTATATCACTCGAATGATCGTTTACTGACACAAACAACCCACATTCATCAGGGCTCTCACTAGTGGTACATCGATGTCTCCTAGTGTGAAAAGCGTGAATATCAGCGCACAAGCTATCACAGTGTTGTGACCAAGTGCAACTGTTATTATTCGTGAAGAACACAGACTATGCCCGCCTTATAAGTTCGGTGACATTGGTGTCAATTCCACATTTGGTCAACACGAAAAAGATGTCTACGCCACCAACAGACCCTCATCAGGTTGCCATAAGACCGGTTGTCACTAAAAAATTATACGCTGAACTAAGAAAGAGTAGTTAGGAACAAAATCAACAGAGAGGCAACCAGGCGGGTGTACTCGTTAAACGTACAAACTCCGGTCAATGTGATACTATAACATTTGACAGTACAAGTCACTATGAGTCGTTTTGAACCCATATGTTTAGCCTATTACAAGAGGACAACGCATTGAAACCAAACAAGACCTGAATGGGATACATATTGAAGAACTGTTGTCAACACCGTTGGCTAAATTCCCTATATAGCACAGGACATATGAAACTTTTTCGCTCAAGGAAAGATTGACAATATTAATTCTTGGTTAGAAATAGACGTTATCGGTCTTGAAGGACGCGACTACAGACGAGTAGACACACAAACAACCTGCCCAAGTCAAAGATATGATCGGTCAGTAGATCAGTAAACAACTTGAACATTAAAATATTCTTGGACACTAAAAATTGTTGTGCTTGTTGTTTTCACAGGTGTGGTAAACGGGATCAACTAGGTGAAATATAAAGACGCTGCATTCTCGAGGTCAAACAGCTACTAAGTCACTGAAATATACAGACCGTGTACCAAGCTACTGCTATCAACCAACTAGTATCAAGATATAGTATTGGCACCCAGAAGCATTATGTCCACTCCTAAGAAAGAAGGCCACCTGTGTATCACCTGTGGGAAAATATTTACTGAAAAATACAATCTCACACGCCAAGATAATACAGTTCACAATTCCACAACCCACAAATGTCACAGCTGTGGGCGTTTGTATCAACGAAAAGACAATTTACAACATCATATAAGAACACAACATCAGACACCCTTAGACACCGCTCAAGCAGGGGAAAACACTACTGGTCACATAGTAACAGAGGAAACGGATATCCAACAAAAAGATAGAGCCAAATTGGCAGCCCTTAGGAATTACTGCAAGGCGCTGTCGATCATGTTACCCAACCAGGTTTTCGTATTAGAAAAAAGAGAAGACCAACAACAATGGGTGCTCATGGACACGTGTGATATTAGCGACTGACTACTCAGACAAGCGTATACCACTGGGTGATTGAAAATTAAAAGAGGAAACAAATGAAAATCTCTGTCTTTGTTATTTGATTTGTATCATTTTTGTAAACATTTGTCCTTTTGTACTTGTGACATTCTTCTGGTGTACTTGGCTCGTTTGCAGATATTTGTGTATTTGTACATTTGTGGTATTGTACTTGTGTATGTGATTCTGTCTCGCTATACCAATGTGTATTTATTCCTGTGTCTCTGTTCCAATGTGTACTGGTGGTCCACTGTGTGCATGTCTCGTTTATTATTGTTTGTGTGCATCAATTGTTCCACAACCAACATTTCACATCCAGACAAAAGTACAGGTTCTATGTACCACTCCAACATTCAAATAAGAAAAACTGTTAGCCAAACTGACAAAACTGTTGGCCAAAATAAGAAACGGCTCGACCAACTTTATAAAAGGTAGGATAAGTGTTAGCCAAACTGACAAAACAGTTGGCCAAAATAAGAAACGCCTCGACCAATATTATAAAAAGTAGGAAAAATTGTAACCAAACTAATTAAAAATGTTGACAAAAATAGGAAATAGCTCGACAAAACTTATGAAAAGTAGGACAATTGTTCGTCAAATGTGAAAAATATTGGGCAAGTAGGAAATCATGTTAACCAAAGGTGAAAACTATTGACAAGTAAAGAAACTTCTCGGCCAAACTCATAAAAAGGTAGGAAATTTTGTTAACCAAATGTGAAAAAATATTGTTCCAAGTAAAGACATGTTTCAACTAATCTTATAAATATATCGCCCAAACTTATAAACATTAGGAAAATGTGTTAACCAAAGGGGGAAAATATTGCCCAAGTGAAGAACAATTTACACAAAACTTATAAAACTTAGGAAAATGTGTTAACCAAATGAGAAAAATATTGCCCAAGTGAAGACAAAATTTACACAAAACTTATAAAACTTAGGAAAATGTGTTAACCTAATGAGAAAATATTGCCCAAGTGAAGAAAACATTTACACCAAACTTATGAAAAGTATGAAAATTTGTTAACCAAAGGGGAAAAAATATGGGCTAAACTATGAAGTATGGTGACCGAAGTAAGAAAATGTGTTAACCAAATGGGGGAAAATGTTGGCCAAAACATGAAACATCTTAACCAAACTTATAAATATCTCGTGTAAACTTTTAAATAAGTAGGAAAAAAAAATATTGCTTCTGTAGTTATGTCAAAAGTATCTTGAACTTTTATCTGAACAGACATTTCACAAGACATAATCATCAACGCCAAAACTTTCCCTCTTTTACATTACCGAAAGTTTCAACTTACCGTTGACTTACCTATTCGTCTCAGGAACCCAATCTCTGTTGCTGTTTTCAAGTTCTTCTTGGGGGTGCTGGTCGATGACCATATTCGTTGTCTAGAATAGTGCCTAGTATGTTAGGAGGACAGGTGATTTATCTCGATTAGATTGAGAAACCTGCCTAGTCAGCAGAAAATCGGTTGTTCTGTAATCAAAGAGAGTGTTAATGTTATTTGGTATGAAACGGTGAAAGTCGGTTATAAGATCTGGTAGAGGGTATTCAAGGGCTCATTAAGACAGACGTGGTTTTAAGAAAGGTCGACTTCATAACAGACAGTGGTGGTTGCAGACTTGTCGTTATTGCAGCTGTGAAATGACAACGTGTGAAAGAGGTGGCCAAAGTAAGAAATATTATGTTAGTTAGACTTCGAGAACACCCTTTGTATTGTTGAAAGATGGAACAATGGAAGGTTAGTGTAGACGTCATTGTGGTATAGAAAGTTGAAGATGTCAGCCATGGGTAATAGCTCTTTGCTGACGAATACTCAGATGATATTGAAACTATCCCAGGTGGAGCCACAGATTGCATTACCATAAATGTTGTTATGACTGTTTCATTCGAGCTCGTGTACAATGGAGGTTTGCAGTTCTTGGTGCTGTGACATGGAAAAGTTGTGAAGACATCTACGAAAGACAGAGATATTTTATGTTAGAAGACAACAACCAAGAGTGTGGCCAGATGGGTGATTAGCATGTATAAGTGCGTCTTTAGCAGCTACTCTGGAATGGTAAGTTGAAACTTTCGGTAATGTAAAAGAGGGAAAGTGTTGACGTTAATGATTATGTCTTGTGAAATGTCGGTTCAGATAAAAGTTCAAGATACTTTTGACATAACTACAGAAGCAATATTTTTTTTTCCTACTTATTTAAAAGTTTACACGAGATATTTATAAGTTTGGTTAAGATGTTTCATGTTGTGGCCAACATTTTCCCCCATTTGGTTAACACATTTTCTTACTTCGGTCAACATACTTCATAGTTTAGCCCATATATTTTCCCCTTTGGTTAACAAATTTTCATACTTTTCATAAGTGTGGTGTAAATGTTTTCTTCACTTGGGCAATATTTTCTCATTAGGTTAACACATTTCCCTAAGTTTTATAAGTTTTGTGTAAATTTTTTCTTCATTTGGGCAATATTTTTCTCATTAGGTTAACACATTTTCCTAAGTTTTATAAGTTTTGTGTAAATTTTTCTTCACTTGGGCAATATTTTTCTCATTTGGTTAACACATTTTCCTAAGTTTTATAAGTTTTGTGTAAATTTTTCTTCACTTGGGCAATATTTTCCCCCTCTGGTTAACACATTTTCCTAATGTTTATAAGTTTGGGCGATATATTTATAAGATTAGTTGAAACATGTCTTTACTTGGAACAATATTTTTTCACATTTGGTTAACAAAGTTTCCTACCTTTTTATGAGTTTGGCCGAGAAGTTTCTTTACTTGTCAATAGTTTTCACCTTTGGTTAACATGATTTCCTACTTGCCCAATATTTTTCACATTTGACGAACAATTTTCCTACTTTTCATACGTTTTGTCGAGCTATTTCCTATTTTTGTCAACATTTTTAATTAGTTTGGTTACAATTTTTTCTACTTTTTATAATATTGGTCGAGGCGTTTCTTATTTTGGCCAACTGTTTTGTCAGTTTGGCTAACACTTATCCTACCTTTTATAAAGTTGGTCGAGCCGTTTCTTATTTTGGCCAACAGTTTTGTCAGTTTGGCTAACAGTTTTTCTTATTTGAATTTTGGAGTGGTACATAGAACCTGTACTTTTGTCTGGATGTGAAATGTTGGTTGTGGAACAATTGATGCACACAAACAATAATAAACTAGACATGCACACAGTGGACCACCAGTACACATTGGAACAGAGAGACAGGAATAAATACACATTGGTATAGCGAGACAGAATCACATACACAAGTACAATACCACAAAAGTACAATACACAAATATCTGCAAACGAGCCAAGTACACCAGAAGAATGTCACAAGTACAAAAGGACAAATGTTTACAAAAATGATACAAATCAAATAACAAAGACAGAGATTTTCATTTGTTTCCTCTTTTAATTTTCAATCACCCAGTGGTATACACTTGTCTGAGTAGTCAGTCGCTAATATCACACGTGTCCATGAGCACTCATTGTTGTTGGTCTTCTCTTTTTTCTAATACGAATACCTGGTTGGGTAACATGATCGACAGCGCCTTGCAGTAATTCCTAAGGGCTGTCAATTTGGCTCTATCTTTTTGTTGGATATCCGTTTCCTCTGTTACTATGTGACCAGTAGTGTTTTTCCCTGCTTGAGCGGTGTCTAAGGGTGTCTGATGTTGTGTTCTTATATGACGTTGTAAATTGTCTTTTCGTTGATACAATTGCCCACAGCTGTGACATTTGTGGGTTGTGGAATTGTGAACTGTATTAACGTGGCGTGTGAGATTGTATTTTTCAGTAAATATTTTCCCACAGGTGATACACAGGTGGCCTTCTTTCTTAGGAGTGGGCATAATGCTTCTGGGTGCCAATACTATATCTTGATACTAGTTGGTTGATAGCAGTAGCTTGGTACACGGTCTGTATATTTCAGTGACTTAGTAGCTGTTTGACCTCGAGAATGCAGCGTCTTTATATTTCACCTAGTTGATCCCGTTTACCACACCTGTGAAAACAACAAGCACAACAATTTTTTTAGTGTCCAAGAATATTTTAATGTTCAAGTTGTTTACTGATCTACTGACCGATCATATCTTTGACTTGGGCAGGTTGTTTGTGTGTCTACTCGTCTGTATCGCGTCCTTCAAGACCGATAACGTCTATTTCTAACCAAGAATTAATATTGTCAATCTTTCCTTGAGCGAAAAAGTTTCATATGTCCTGTGCTATATAGGGAATTTAGCCAACGGTGTTGACAACAGTTCTTCAATATGTATCCCATTCAGGTCTTGTTTGGTTTCAATGCGTTGTCTCTTGTAAAAGGTAAACATATGGGTTCAAAACGACTCATAGTGACTTGTACTGTCAAATGTTATAGTACCACATTGACCGGAGTTTGTACGTTTAACGAGTACACCCGCCTGGTTGCCTCTCTGTTGATTTTGTTCCTAACTACTCTTTCTTAGTTCAGCGTATAATTTTTCAGTGACAACCGGTCTTATGGCAACCTGATGAGGGTCTGTTGGTGGCGTAGACATCTTTTTCATGTTGACCAAATGTGGAATTGACACCAATGTCACCGAACTTATAAGGCGGGCATAGTCTGTGTTCTTAACGAATAATAACAGTTGCACTTGGTCACAACACTGTGATAGCTTGTGCGCTGATATTCACGCTTTTCACACTAGGAGACATCGATGTACCACTAGTGAGAGCCCTGATGAATGTGGGTTGTTTGTGTCAGTAAACGATCATTCGAGTGATATACCACTCTATAGCCACCCCTATGAAACACACCGTGAGAAGACAGAACAATACAACGACGTATATTTATATTGAGCTTTGTTCCGTTATTGACGACCTAAATGTAGCCGCTTACCACCCATCCACCAGTGTGGATTGACTGAACGTTAAGGAGGTCGGTGATGGTTGGTGGCGATGGACGTTCGTTGTTGGTTGGCGAGGGCTCGGGAGTTGTGTGTTCGTCGTTATATTCGTGGAGACATGCCTAAAGTCTACTGAGACTTAGCGTGTCCTCCTTGGTAAAGTGTTCTTGTAGTACAGACTGCAGTCGACACTTTACTAGATCATAAAAACTATCACTTTTAACCCAAGACTCCATAAGCGAATCCATGAGTGGCTGGGCTTGCTGCATATTGCGAATAGCGCAGTCCAGGCAATCGCTGTGTGGTTCCGTTCTTAATAGACCCCAGTTTCCGAATTAGGACTTCCTGGTCATCTGTATCTGTAAAATATAGATAAAAATATGGTACTAGCCCATCTGTACAGGGAACACATAATATCATTATCAGCTCTGGATCGGACATGCTTGCTTGCTTGTGTTCATTGGCTTGAGCTCCAACGCAAAATCCTGTATGTCGGATGAAGGCATCCTGTTGTCCAACATCAGTGTGATGTCATACAGGACCTGAGGTTTGCGTGAGTATCCGTTGTCCCATGTCTGGCTTATTGGTGTGCAGACTGGTGGTTCGTCGCCGTACAGGCAGACACTCTCCGACTTCGGAGGAATCGGCGATCCTATTGACTTCAGCCAGGACCCCGAAGGGACCTGTTACCCAGGACGCTCGGCGAGGACGCGTCAATAGGTCTTGGCCAGTATATAACCCGGCCCTGGTGCCTTGGAAACACCTCTGCGTCCCTGGATCGGACATGACCCCCCTCAATTTTAAAAGACCGTACAGTCATAGCGAGCATGGCCATGTAGACCCCACCAGACACATTTCTGACTACCCATACGACTACCCAATACTAATAGTGTATATTAAGCTATCACCGTAACGCTATGTTCACATCATTTTGACACAGCCTAATATGAGCTGTTACGAATCTATCTTGTTGTTTCCTCAGCTGTTATATACGTCTAGGTCTATATATCCCCTGTATTATACTAGTATTGTTAGGTTATCGGTGTGTCGACGTGAAGAAGCATATCGAAAATGTGAAAGATTTATCAAAGTCCAACTTACCATTAATGCTTTGCCACATGGTGAGCTCTGTTTTTGGTGTTGTCAGAGAGCTGTAGTTCTATATGATATAGACTGGTCGTCTTTTATACACGATATCTGCTGCCGTGGACTCGTATCAAGAGGTTTCCTGTCTGGTTTCCTCGCTCTGATCGGCTGGTAGAAACTGTTTTGTACAGTGAATATTCCTTAGAATTTATACCCCGTTTTTGTCGATATGGCCTAGACCACGTGACCTGGTAGATTAGTCTACATACAGCTGCGTCTGCAATAACGGTTAAGTCTTTAAGCCACTGGTCGCGATTATGAGAAGAATCGAGGCTAGTGATATTGGTTTTCCGACCACCTTATATTACAGGAGATATACCTTGGGCTTAGACGACATATGTTATAAGCCCCTCCCCGAAGATATGACGAATATTATTGCTTTCCCAACCCCTTTCTATCGACGGCGATAATCCCCCCAGGATTATTCATATATACAGCTGGCTATTATTGGTTTTGTAACAGCTGGCTACGTGTATGGGTATCTTATGTTCTCCAATTTGTTATGTTAAGTTAAGCTGTGAAATCGGATGCCTGTTTTTCCTTTGGACTTGTGGACACAGCGACACGGAGAGACAGACTGTCCCTAATCATAACCCGTATGACCAGCTAGACACCCCACACGCTGACGCCTATTACTCTTACAAGTGGCACAGCACCGAGATTCGAACCTGTCATCTCGTCTGGGGTACCACCTATACATACTCCTCACCCTGCATAACACCTCTCCTTTGCTACGCATAGCCTGTTACTACCACCAGCTATCGCCATCACAACTAAGTAACAAAGGCATTATCAATATTTCTTCTACCACTAGATCACCCAACTGGGATTCGAACCCGGCACCTACGTTGGACATCGACGGCCATCTTGACATGTTTCTCTAAGGTTTCTCTTTACCGATCTGATACCGTATGGAGAAAGTATTTGGAAACACTTACCTAGCTACCCTTTCACTCACCCACTCCGTAACAATGTATAACACTAAGCCACGCCCACCACAACCTTTACTTCGGCCATCTTTTCTTTGCTAAGATTTTCATTTGAAGCGGTGTAATTTATATGATGATAATGCATAAACCACTACAAACCACTATAGCTCATACATCCGAATTATTTACATTTTTACTTATTACAACTTTCATACGACACCCGCAGCGGCTCGAGGGTTCGAACCCGCGCCCACGCGACCACCCGGTCGGGGTCGTGCCCGCGTCCGTCACCCGCGCTAGCCCCGACCACCCCGCCCGGTTTATATAAAGCATTATTAATAACCCACCTAGTTCATTACGATGACGATAAGCCCCTGGATTAGTTGTTAGGAGAATCAGTATTGATTTTTTGTCCCACATTGTGCATGTACATCTCTGTGTTTTTTTTTAAGTTTTGACATTTTAAGGATTCAGTCGGTTGTCGGTTGTTAGCACCAGTAGATACCCCGCTACTCGTTACACCGATGATCGGACTTGTGGTCACTCGGGTGTTGACCGGTCAGCACCACCTTCTTTGCGCTTACTATTTACGCCGGCTCCTTCCGCTCCACCCTGACCGAAGACACGACACACACATGATGAGACCTATCATCCATTAGATCAGACTTTTTTCTTTTTTAAAAATTTTACCCGCCAAAAATACCGAGCTTAACAAGCCAATCACACAACTAAGCAGGTGTTAGAAGGAGTCACCTTCCCGCACCTTCACAACAAGCACCTTCGGTACCTTCAGGTGCGCACCTTCCCGCACCTTCTCCTTGGGGGGGGGGGGGGGGGAATAGAGCCCCTATATAACTACTAACAGGACAAAGAAGATAAAGGACAGTGTCTTAAAGCTGGACTGTTTAAACTGGACAAAGAAGATAAAGGAAAGTGTCTTAAAGCTGGACTGTTTAAACTGGACAAAGAAGATAAAATGACAGTGTCTTAAAGCTGGACTGTTTAAACTGGACAAAGAAGATAAAAGGACAGTGTCTTAAAGCTGGACTGCTTAAACTGGACAAAAGAGATAAAAGGACAGTGTCTTAAAGCTGAAATGCTTAAACTGGGCAAAAGATATTAAAGGACAGTGTCTTAAAGCTGGACTGCTTAAACTGGGCAAACGATATTAAAGGACAGTGTCTTAAAGCTGGACTGCTTGTCACCGAGCTAGAAGAAGAACGAGACCCTACTCTATCACTCAACTTGAGGTCCTCAAAACATGCTGTACCATTACGGTTCAAATAACAGCACAAAATAGGGCCTCTATATAATGTTAAACACTGATATAAACGAACGTTTCCACTGAAAACTTTCTCAACAAACAAGAAAAACACTATCACTGGAGTCTAGGCCAAAAGTGTAGAAATCGAAATGAGAAGGCAAACTCTGCAAAAGCCCCGTCCATAGTAAAAAAAATGTCGGCCAAAGCACGAAAATATAAAAGCAAGCTGTTCCACTTCTTGATGCGGGCTGGGGATGTGCCTCTAACTATACACTTTCATTGACCAACCGGCACTCGATGAGTGATATGATTCATCTCATGATGGCTACATTTGCTTTCCAGAACATTTTCTGGTACCTATTTTAGAATGGCTCACTTCTTGATGCGGGCTGGGGATGTGCCTCTAACTATACACTTTCATAGACCAACCGGCACTCGATGAGTGATATGATTCATCTCATGATGGCTACATTTGCTTTCCAGAACATTTTCTGGTACCTATTTTAGAATGGCTCTCATCCGGAAACTATGTCAACTTAAAATTTTAAAATAACCTATAGGAGTGACCTGCTATCTCTCACCGGAAAACTAGGTCAATTTAAAAAAGACCTATAGGAGTAACCTGCTATCTCGCACCAGGAAACTAGGTCAACTTAAGAAAAAAAAAGACCTATAGGAGTGACCTGCTATCTCTCACCAGGAAACCAGGTCAACTTTAAAAAAAAAAGATCCATAGGAGTGACCTGCTATATCTCACTAGGAAACTAGGTCAGCTTGAAAAAGACCCATAGGAGTGACCTGCTATCTCTCACTAGGAAACTAGGTCAACTTGAAAAAGACCCATAGGAGTGACCTGCTATCTACCACTAGGAAACTAGGTCAACTTAAAAAGACCTATAGGAGTGACCTGCTATCTCTCACCAGGAAACTAGGTCAACTTAAAAAAGACCTATAGGAGTGACCTGCTATCGCTCACCAGGAAACTAGGTCAACTTAAAAAAGACCTATAGGAGTTACCTGCTATCTCTCACTAGGAAACTAGGTCAACTTTAAAAAAAAAAGATCCATAGGAGTGACCTGCTATCTCTCACTAGGAAATTAGGTCAACTTAAAAAAAGACCTATAGGAGTTACCTGCTATCTCTCACCAGGAAACTAGGTCAGCTTGAAAAAGACCTATAGGAGTGACCTGCTATATCTCACTAGGAAACTAGGTCAACTTAAAAAAGACCTATAGGTGTGACCTGCTATCTCTCACCAGGAAACTAGGTCAACTTAAAAAAGACCTATAGGAGTGACCTGCTATCTCTCACTAGGAAACTAGGTCAACTTAAAAAGACCTATAGGAGTGATCTGCTATCTCTCACCAGGAAACTAGGTCAACTTTAAAAAGACCTATAGGAGTGACCTGCTATCTCTCACCAGGAAACTAGGTCAACTTTAAAAAGACTAATAGGAGTGACCTGCTATCTCTCACCAGGAAACTAGGTCAACTTAAAAAAGACCTATAGGAGTGAGCTGCTTTGAGCCTGAGATGTCAGGACTATCACGTTATAGGCCCAAATGCCAGGAGGAATCAGTGGCCGAGTTATCTCTGACTTAGAGGACGACGCACGCATGCGTAGAACCCTCTTCTAGCGAAACTCATGACATTATCATCGCAATCTCCTAACGTTTCCGCATACGCAAGTTCAAATATGAAAGCTTTGCTATACATTGCCACAACCCACTCATCCTTGTATCATCGCAAAAATGGTGATTGCCCTGGCAAACATTGTGGTTGTCCTGGCTATTCGCACTGTAGACACACATTGTAGTTGTCCTGGCTATTCGCACTGTAGACACACATTATGATTGTCCTGGCTATTCGCACTGTAGACACACATTGTGGTTGTCCTGGCTATTCGGACTGTAGACACACATTGTGGTTGTCTTGGCTATTCGCACTGTAGACCCTATTCGCACCGTAGACACACATTGTGGTTGCCCTGGCTATTCTCACTGTAGACAAACATTGTGGTTGTCCTGGCTATTCGCACTGTGGACAAATATTGTGGTTGTCCTGGCTATTCGCAATGTAGACACACATTATGATTGTCCTGGCTATTCGCACTGTAGACAAACATTGTGGTTGTCCTGGCTATTCGCACTGTAGACACACATTGTGGTTGTCCTGGCTATTCGCACTGTAGACACACATTGTCCCGAAGTAGTTTCTGGCCACGGATCTGTGATGAGGCAGGGCCGTCTGATGGTGTAGGGCTGAATGCAAGGAGAAATAGGTCGCTAATTCTCTCGCCTAGTAGGCTTGTTCACTTAGCTCACTTGTTGGATCGTGTTCATGACATTAGCGCAGTTCCATATCAACTTCGCTAACGCGCCCTCAGCACTGGGTACAGTTTGACGTTAACA
Source organism: Cepaea nemoralis (assembly GCA_014155875.1). NCBI lineage: Eukaryota > Metazoa > Mollusca > Gastropoda > Stylommatophora > Helicidae > Cepaea > Cepaea nemoralis. The sequence continues at coordinate 96,159 of JACEFZ010010789.1, read as the reverse complement.
CAAAACACAGGCAGATAATGACACCTGAAGTACTTTAAATAACACATTTTAACTTCCAACATTAAATGTTATGCACAAGCAATTCATCAAAAAAGCAAGTTTGACATGATTTATGTTGTACTGTACTGGCAGTTTGCCGTCCTGACAGACGATATTTCCTTGCATAGTGATTTAAAAAGGCATAGGTATAACCCATGGCGGTATCGATTGCGAATGATCAGGCCAATTGGCGCGGTAAATGTTCATCCACAATGGATACATGTGAACACATGGTAATTTCCATCATCACGCACCATTTGACATCTCATAGGCTCAGTGTGTGATATATCTGCAATCATTTTCTTTGTCTTGTTTTTGTTCAATGCCTGACCTTTTCTCTCCATCCGACGTGATCAGCAGCGACTTGCTCCCAGGGTGCAATATCAGTGCTTGTATCAATCATGTCCTGCTTATCTTTGTATCGTAGTAGAGGCCGACCCCGAGACCTTTTATACATCTGTGATTCACCAAAAAAGATTTCATTTGGTTGTAAGTGTTACGAAATACAAGATACAGCAATTATGATTACACATTTGGTTGTAAGTGTTACGAAATACAAGATACAGCAATTGTGATTACACACTTCTAGAAATTATGTAACTTATGCTAGAATCTGAGTATAGGAAAATAAGGCATAACCTATGGCGGTAGCGAATGTGACTGAGCATACACCAAGATCTTTTACCCATCTGTAATTCATCAAACATGTTCTTTGGTTGTAAGTGTTACGAAATACTAGCAGTAGACATTACGAGCTGTTTTTCCAGAACGTTATGTAACTGTTGGTCGAATGTATGCTCTGAGTTTAAGCTATATCCAGCTCTGGTCATTATATGCTCTGAGTGTAGGCTATGTCCGGTTCTGGGCATTGTAAGCTCCGAGTGCAGGCTAAGTCCGGCTCTGGGCATGGTATGCTCTGAGTGTAGGCTATGTCCGGCTCTGGGCATTGCGTGGTATGCTCTGCGCTTAGGCTATGTCCGGCTCTGGGCATGGTATGCTCTGAGTGTAGGCTATGTCCGGTCTGGACATGGTATGCTCTGAGTGTAGGCTATGTCCTGCTCTGGGCATGGTATGCTCTGAGCGTAGGCTATGTCCGGCTCTGGGCATGGTATGCTCTGAGTTTAGGCTATGTTCGACTCTGAGCATTGTATGCTCCGAGTGTAGGCTATGTCCGGCTCTGGGCATGGTATGCTCTGAGTGTAGGCTAAGTTCGGCTCTGGGCATTGTATGCTCTGAGCGAAGGCTATGTCCGGCTCTGGACATGGTATGCTCTAGGCGTAGGCTATGTCCGGCTCTGGGCATTGTATGCTCTAGGCGTAGGCTATGTCCGGCTCTGGGCATTGTATGCTCTAGGCGTAGGCTAGTCCGGCTCTGGGCATGGTATGCTCTAGGCGTAGGCTATGTCCGGCTCTGGGCATTGTATGCTCTAGGCGTAGGCTATGTCCGGCTCTGGGCATTGTATGCTCTAGGCGTAGGCTAAGTCCGGTTCTGGACATGGTATGCTCTAGGCGTAAGCTATGTCCGGCTCTGGGCATTGCATGGTATGCTCTGAGTGTAGGCTATGTCCGGCTCTGGGCATGGTATGCTCAGAGTGTAGGCTATGTCCTGCTCTGGGCATTGTATGCTCTGAGCGTAGGCTATGTCCGGCTCTGGGCATGGTATGCTCTGAGCGTAGGCTATGTCCGGCTCTGGACATTGCGGTGGAGTATGTTGACAATGAAGCATCTGAAACCCGCAATGGAAACATGAAACTAGAGGGAATCCTAGGTAGCCACTAGTTTGGCGAACGAAGAGGACAGCAGCTGCAACAAGAACAGCACCAGCTGCAACAAGAACAGCAGCAGCTGTAAAAAGAACAATAACAGCAAGAAACAGCACCAGGAACACAGCAGCAAAAGGAAAAGAAGCAGCAATATCAACAGCATCAACAGCAACTTTAGCATCAACAGTGGCAGTAGCAACAGCAGCGGCAGTAGCAACAGCAATAAGGATATGTCTTATCTACCCTTGCTAGATAAAGCCAGCATGTGTAAGTAGTTCATCTTTGCTGTTGCAATGCTCCACATTCTTCCCTTGTCTGGCACCCAACACGTTGGGCAGAAACACTGAGTTCAACGTGCGTTTCATATTTAGTTCCACTTGTTTTGTAAAATCGGTGACATCTGTTCAATGCTGTGGCTGCCTTTGTTCCATCTGTGTTCAGTTTCAGCACTCCATGTTCTGGGAGTGTGCTAACTATGCAATATCCTTGCTTACTTTAGCTGTTTATTTTCGGTATAGATTTGTTTCCATTTGATTGCGCGCGATGTTCGTGACGTGTCTGTTTTCAACGTTAGTTTTTATAGTCTAGAAGGTTGTCTAGTTGGAGGGTGTTCAGGCCGCCTGCCTCACGCTCTGAAGGACGTTGGTTCGTTTTCGGACTACGCCATCCAGACCATGGATGACATTTTCTTGCCCACTTCCCCCCGCGGGTCATAACTGGAGCTAAAGGAGTTTCGTGCGATGTGCGATGCTCTCGGCAGGTGGCATGTCGTTATGTAGAGAGACCGAGCCTGTCGGCGTAATGCCGGGTACAATGCATTATATCCTCTATCTCACCGTTAACCTTAATTGTATAGGACAGGATATGTCTCTCTCACCTGTAACCGTAATTGTATACGATGGGATAATATAATGTAAGCGATGTTATGAAAATGACACAGTATTGATAGCTGGAAACGCATGAGACCTGAAGGTCACAACAGTGTATTCCCTTAGTGGATTTAAACACAGAAGTAACCACTGCAGTGTGTGTGAGTGTGTGTGTGTGTGTGTGTGTGTGTGTGTGTGTGTGAGAGAGAGAGAGAGAGAGAGAGAGAGAGAGAGAGAGAGAGAGAGAGAGAGAGAGAGAGAGAGAGAGAGAGAGAGCAGCAATTGCTTTTTCCTTGAATATCAAGAAAACAAACAATGGTTGTCTAAGAAACTAACAACAAAATGTTATATTACGATAGAATGAAAAATGCTTAACTAACTCTCATCTTATATCATCATCTCATCTCATCTCATCTCATCTCATCTCATCTCATCTCATCCATACCTCTTGTACCTTGAGGTGTCGAGGTCAAGTATAAATAGACGGAGAATGCCCGTTTATGTGCTTCATGTATTGAGATTCCCATGGACTCTGCTATTCCCTATGTTTACATGGTCGGCCTCCTGTCCTGCTTCCCTCTGGTCTGTACATCATTGCTTGTTGTGGTATACTGTTAGTTGGTAATCTTCCTCTTCTTCTTCTTCTTTGCGTTCATCCGGAGTGTTTTTTCAGATGTGATTGCGGTGTGGCCAGTTAGGCACCCTACTCTGGTCTGTACATCATTGCTTGTTGTGGTATACTGTTAGTTGGTAATCTTCTTCTTCTTCTTCTTCTTCTTTGCGTTCATCCGGAGTGTTTTTTCAGATGTGATTGCGGTGTGTCCAGTTAGGCACCCTACTCTGGTCTGTACATCATTGCTTGTTGTGGTATACTGTTAGTTGGTAATCTTCTTCTTCTTCTTCTTCTTTGCGTTCATCCGGAGTGTTTTTTCAGATGTGATTGCGGTGTGTCCAGTTAGGCACCCTTGGGTCGAAACCCTTAGGCCAACGCATCCGACTTTTAGCGTGCAATTTTGACCAAGTTAGCATTCCTGGGAGACTCACACTTTTGTGGTACCGTCCACATCCCAGCTGGTCAAGTTGGAACACTCGAAGACTTCACGGTCATCCCTCAAAGGAAGGCAGGGACAGTCCATGGCATTTTAAAAGGAAGGCAGGGACAGTCCACAGCATGCTAAAAGTCGGATGTATTGGCCTGAGGGTGCCTAACCAGACACACCGCAATCACATCTGAAAAAACACTCCGGATGAACGCAAAGAAGAAGATATCCCCCAGCTGAGAACCTTCGAAACAAGTATCTGAACTAAGCATGTAGCGTGCTCAGCATCTCACTTCCATTTTTCGGTAGGTTTGTATCGGCACGGCTCTCAGGTCCGAGGATTAATGGCTTAGTGGCGTTCAGCCTTATGCCTCAACTGCGAGCCTTAGTGCTTGTGTCCGGGCCAAGAACTTCTGCCTCCGTGCGCTTGATTTAAACTTTTGACTGCTATCCTCAGTCTACCCGCAGAGCAGCAGGTTGTGTCTCTCTTAGTCTGGCCCCTATCCCATAAGCTGTCCGATATGTAGTTTTCATCCATCGACAAGCACATGGGGTCAATTGGGCACGCAAGCCCCCCCCCCCCCCCCCCACCGCGACAAGGTGGAGACACATCGGGAGGCGGGGGGTGGGGGGAGCTGGTAATCTAGTTACATGGCCGCCAGCTCCGCGGCGAAGAAGTTACGACGCAGTTCGTAATCCCGTATACCCGCGTTCGAAACAGCTGCGGGCGAATTGGCAGCAGACCGTCTTGTGTTGGTTTTTTACGAAATGGTATGGGTGCCGGTCGTTCAGAAAGCAATGGCAAACTACTGAACGTAAACTTGCCAAGAGATCACAACAGCAAAAGAATGCTGTTGTTGACTGCGACGTCCTGTAAAGGATATGCAACTAACATGATTAGTTACATGGCCAAACCATTTAACTTGCTGCCTTCTGATAAAATCTAGCGCTGCGATAACCACCACTTTAGCCCTGATTTCATCAATTCTGATTTTCTCTTCTTCGTACATTGAGTATTCTTCTCAGGAATCTAATTTCTGTTGTGATTTCTTGTTCTCTTTTTCTGTCATTGTCCAGGTTGAGCATTGACAGCAGTTGAGTTGGTAGGAAGATTACTCGTAGAAATACTAAGAAGTATAATCGGGCTTAAGTAAGTAAATAAATAAAATACCTGGGGACAACCATAACATCAGATGGAAGCTGCATGTTAGAATGTGAGAATATAATAAGCAAAGAAAAAAAACTGCGTTTCAGAAATATATTGCTTATACAATAAATGTTTCATTGGATGTCAGAGAGTGAAATGTTAAATGAAACCTGCTCTACTGTGTTAATGAGTAATGGAATATAAATGGACACATTAGGAACAGCTTGCAGCTGCGGAAATATGGTTTCTGAGACAGATATTGCGAATTACTTGGACGGCCGGTTACTAACGTTTGCCTGGAAGCGACTAATGAAAGCACATTGTACAACTATAAGCAATCGATAAAGAGGCAATGTTCTTTCGTCATAACACTGCCAGCAGAAGGCGGATAATAGACAACACAGAGGGGATATGAGATAGCCATGATTAGTTCCAGAACTTTCGTTACTTTTTTTTTTGTTCGCTCGAGATGAACTCAAGTGTCGTCCCTACATATGCTGCTACTACTAGTGCGTTGTATTGATTTTTGAGTGTGAATGAGATTTTCTTATTACCAGTGTCCCTCGCCATTAGACGAACCCACTTTTTCCGAGGTACATGTAATGTACATCCCCAAGTCAAGGACGAGAAGTTAACATTTTAGTGCAACTGACTGGTGTAGGGGTTGAACCCGCTACCTCGGTATCAACACACTAGAAGCTTAAGAGCGAGCGCTTTTATCCATTCGGCCGTTCTGGCCTCCTAGTTTTATCATAAAACTGAAATGTAAAATGGAAACAGAAAGATGAGCATGGGTTGGAGGGGAGGAGGCAGGGGAGAGAAGAGAGAACTAAACACCGCAACTGCAGTAGATCATATTAGAACAGTGGTTCTCAACCTTTTTTTGGCGCATGCACCTCTTCACCATGTATTAGAACGTCTTTCCCTCTCCCCCTCCTCTTTTCGTATTTCCTCCTTATAAATTCACCCCCATCCCTACACAGTATACGTAAAAATGGAAGCTAAATTTAATAACACATACTAGAACAAGTTTTAGTTCTGACGGGCACGAAGACAAGCACATGTCCGAAAAACTCGCTGAGTGGATACTAACTGCAGACCAGTCTGGTTTGTGCGGGAACGGCCCGGGGCGAACGAAATGCCCAATATATATTCATTTCGAAAGCCTGTTAAAAGTATAACTAAAAGTGTTTTCTCTGGATATCGCATGGTAGAAGAAATAGCGGGAGACCTAGAAACACACGGAGAGAATTATACATGAATAAGATGAGGACATGTAGGCAGCTACAGGAGATGGTACAAGATAGGATGGTGCGACATGATTTTGTTAAGGGCCGATGCTATTTTTGTGTGATAAAAGACAACACAGGAGATCGAGAGAAGAGGCGGAAAAGAAAATGGAAGAAAAGAAGATACTAGATGTCGTTGTGTCCAGTGTATACAATAAAGCCACCTATCTGGTTATCTGGTTGCGATTTGTAATGAATTCCTGATCAATAGGAGATTAGCGGAGAGGCGAATAGATTTCCTCACACAGAATAGCCCAGACAGAAGCGCACAAGCCGCTTCTGCCACGTCTGTCAAATATGAATTGAGCTAAGAAACGTCATCACTGCACTCAGGATATTCCCACACGCGCTCCGTCCCCTCATTCAACAGCCAGTGAAGAGTCACACTGCTGATAGTTCCAATTGCCATCTGATTGAAAATTCTCCTGATCTTTCGTCAGTTTTGAGATTTGTCCAGAGCCCCTGCCGATCTACCACCATATTACCCCCCCCCCCCCCCCCACACACACACACTGGGTGCTCAGTCTGTTCCAGCGCTTTCTCCACCTGGCTCCACTGTCAAATATTCGAAACGACGGCACCATTTATCATACTGGCTTCATCTATTCTGGGGGATCACAGCTGATGTGAATTCAAGACGCAGTCTGCCAGTTTTATATACACATGATTAACATGATATGAAAGTCTTGAAACAGTTTTCTGCCACGGGACTCTGGTGTGACAGCACCATAACATTTTGTTGGCCTGAGAGCAAGAGGAAATACGTGGCTAATTTTTCCCTCACTTTGGCAAGTAACGAGCCTAGGGGTTGAACTCGCGTCGGAGCGTGGTCATGACATGATTTCACTGTCAACTTCGTTAGTGCTTATGTCATAAAACGTCACGTGACCGCCGAGTTCACGTGGTCTTCGTATACCATGGCTATCTTGACCAATACCTACCCTGCTTCTACAAAAGGCTGCACCCCCCCCCCCCCCCAATTGCTTTTCCTTGTAAGACGGTGCTATCAACCACAAGTCGATTTTCTCGGCAGTTTTACCTTCAGTATTTTGCATTTTGCGTTTTGCATATTTTGCAGCCTGCTCCGTGGCGAAGGTGTTACGAATGTAATTCATAATCCCGCATACCCGCGTTCGAAACACAGCTGTGGGCGATTTGGCAGCAGACCGCTTTACGTTGTTTTTAAAAAATTAAATGGTATGGGTGCTGGTCGTTCAGACAGCAATGGCAAACTACTGAACGTAAACTGGCCCAGAAATAACGAACAGCCAAAGAATGCTGTGGTTGACTGCTACGTCCTGTAAAGGATATGCAACAACAATTTTGCATTGTTTTCTGAACGAGAAGTCAACTTTAAGACCTACTGACCGGTGATGGGGCTGAACCCCTTATCCAGCCATCAGCGCATCGGAAATTAAAGAGCAAGATCGCTCTTATCATTTCGACCACGTTGATTACTCAAGATAGTAGACTGTAAATATCAAGTGCCATGCCGGCTGGCGTAGGCGTTCATGACTCTCCACAGATCTCGGTCTTTGGTTTTCTGGATGAACTCTGCTGATGATATTCCTCCATGCCACCGTCCCAATCCAACCAGCATCATTTCTCTTGGTTTGCCTGTGCCTCTCTTCTCCTTGATCTTTCCAGTTGTCATGATGTTCTCCAATGCCTCTCTTCTCATCACATGACCAGAGAAAGCTGTTTATCTCTGTCTTATTGTTGTATATAATGTTATAGTTTCATTAGCCTCTTTCAGGCAGTCGTTCAGGCAGTCGTTGTTAGTTACTTTGGCAGTCTACATATATCCACTAAATACCTAAACTTGACGAACACGTATAAATACACGTGTATGTGTATATTAATGAAGCAGTTAAACTGGGAATTTTAAATGGTCATCCACACGTAAAAGGACAGTGAAAAACATACGTAGTTCAAAGTTCAATAGAGTCAATCTTCTACATTTCCTGATCGTCTGCCGTTCATATCCATCAATCCAACCGTCCCCTTTTCCCACCGTCTGACTTAGTGCAGACACTGACTGTTGTAACCGGAAATGACGTTAATGGAATCTTGCCGGCGTTTCGTGCAGGCCTGCTGTTTGCACATGGAAATGCCGAATTTGCAAAACTTGACTTGCAATAATGTATAAAGGTCAACTTTGATGGAAGTATTAGTTGCTTAGCATTCACAGAAAACCGCTGCACTCTAAGCTTCTCCACAAAATCAGTATGCAGTTATAAAATGTAATCATTGAGTATAATCGTTGCGCGCCTACAGTAAACATGTCTAACTGCCATAAGGCGTGGAGTCTCCGTGGCGATATGTTTACTTCACAAGCATCGCGCAAAGGTTGTGGGTTCGATTTCGGCCTATCGGTTCACGAGTGAAATTTTCTAGGAGAATCCTGGGGGAAGGGGGGGGGGGGGGGGGGGGGGGGGGGGGGGCAAGGAAGCGCCGCTGAGGGTTTTTCTTTTGCAAAGGTTTCGGCAGGTCACCCCGTGGCAAGAGACGGAGCCATATGGGTTAAAACCCGGTGCTATGAAGTCACCTCATTGCTCTTTGAATCTCTCTTTTGCCATAAGTTGCTAACAACATCAAATTACGCATGTATATTACCTGGGCCAAAAAGAGGAAATAAAGAATAGGAACACTGGAAACGTGCAGTGAAGGTAGTAAAAGACTACTAAATAGGGTTGGCCTGAGACTGGCTATCTCTCTGTCATTAATTATAGAACCTTGCTCTTGTGAGTGAGTTGTCACCTTGCAGTTCTTGACAGACCAAAGTCTTGTGAGTTGGAACTTTGGCCCAGAATCCATCACATGCTGGTCAGAGCTTCAGAAGAAATGTGGTGCCACAACCGACAGTTTTCCTTCTCGGCCCTTAGCAATCGTCTTGACCCATGCACGGAATGGATAACCAATAGTCTGGAACTAAGTTAGGTCGTAGCGCTGGCGGGTTCAGTCGTCAAACCTCCGAGAACTCGCCTTCCACGAGCCAGTGTGACGAGTTGTGCAGACCCGTAGAACCACGGAACTCGGAATCTTAGAGGCCGTCAGCCAAGTCCCACAGATGAGAGTCTCGTACCGCGCCTGGGACACATAGGACGCGTACCATTCTGTCCGTCACAACGTGTCCGGACCTTGTGTAAAAGCCGGTATACCGTCAGACTCCCCGTGGACTCGTGCGATCCCGCGACCACTGGGAAAATAAAGCCGCTGCTGAGATATCGCTGGAGATATTGCTTCTTTACTGTTGCTGAGCCAAACTCCCATCTTCACTTGTGCGGTCTCGCGACCAGCGAGCATAGGCCCGCCGGAATTATTGCTCAGTTCTGTTGTGGGGGCAACAATCCCCACTGAACTGAATAAGTAAAAGAAACTGTTCATAAACGTAGTGTATTGTTCAATTGCGCTTGCGCTCCCACCTATGCTAACCCCATTAATGTGTCTTCACAATCGGACTGGAGTCAAGCCAACAGGGCTTCTTTTCCCCGCCGATTTCGGTGTAGGACAGGGGAAAAGGAGGGTTGGGGAGCGGGGGCCCCTGAGCCTAAGGACTTAACGGCGCCTGGCAATGCCCCCCCCCCCAGTCGCCGCGAGCTGTGGGTGCAAGTTAGTTGCTCCGTTCACCCTTTGTCACCCTTCCGACCCCAGAAATACAAATTCCCCACTTCCGGGGATTGAACGGGTGTCCCAAAGAGGAACCCGACATTCTAGCCACTCGGTCAGCCTGTAAATAAAATCAACTAGCATCCAGCGAATTATGAACTGGCCTACAAAGGGCTTATTGAGTGACACGTGATCTATTCAGTCTTGCACGTGATCTACTCAATCATGAACGTGATCGTTTCAACTTGCACACGTGATCTTCAAACATCCGACGTGTGACTGGATGCCTGAGTGAGGGGTTCAACCCATACACCGGACAGTTGGAATAAAATGTTGACTTCCCATTCCTTGTCTTGGAGACGTAAATTACAAATACTGTACCTCTAAAGTCGGAGTGGGTTCGCCTGATGGAGAGGAGCACTGGTATAGTAGGGTAGGCACACGCAAAAATTCAGCCAAGTGCTATTAGAGTCGGTGGTATGGACGAAGCTATGGGTTCAAAGCGATGCGAGGGTCCGTTCCGTGGCGCCCCCCCCCCCCCAAAATAAAATAAAATAAAATAAATAAAACTAAAATCATCTAAAGTGCTATTTTCAAATCGATCACCTGACTTAGGGCTCCCCCCGTCGTTACGACAGGAACGTATGCTCCCCGCGTATATTTTAAAAGTCAAAGATCTGCATCATTCCGTCTAGCAGTCCAATCAAAGAACACTAGACTATAGGAAGATAGACGAAAGGAAAGACAACTCTTATCTTGTAATCGTTGATAAAGATTTTGGTTGAAACCTTGGCTTGTATCTCTGTTTCTGCCCATTTGTCGAGTTTATAGTCAATCATGTGTGTCATCATAGCTTTTCGTTAGTCTCGGCAGTCCCTCCCCCTCCCCCAATCGCTTTGTTGATGCCTTATTCTGTCTGCCTCCATAAAAATCAAGTCATAGGATTGCATACAGACAAGAGCCGTATGCTCTTCTAGCGTGACCCAGTTTGACTTGACATTCTTGCAGTCTAGTCAAAGATGTAGAATCGATCCATCCCTTGAGTAATTTACTCGTCTTGCATTCCTGGGGGAAATTCAGAATATTCCGCTGCTCCTCCGTTGCTCACAGCAGCCAAGCTAGCAGGCCTTTCTGCTCATGTTTCCTCTTACAGAGTACAAGCCGACAGAGTACACGACAGAGTACAAGATAGAGTACAAGACAGAGTACAAGATAGAGTACAGGACAACAGAGTACAAGGCAGAGTACAAGACAGCACGAATACAAGACAGAGCGTACAAGATAGATTACAAGACAGGTACTAGATAGAGTTACAAGACAACAGAGTACAAGACCGAGTACAAGATAGCTTACAAGCTAGAGTACAAGATAGAGTACAAAGAAAGAGTAACAAGATAGAGTACAAGACAGAGTACAAAGAAGAGTACAAGATAGAGTACAAGACAGAGTACAAGACAGCAGAGTACAAGATAGAGTACAAGAAAGAGTACAAGATAGAGTACAAGACAGAGTACAAGAAAGAGTACAAGATAGAGTACAAGACAGAGTACAAGATAGAGTACAAGATAGAGTACAAGAAAGAGTACAAGATAGAGTACAAGACAGAGTACAAGATAGAGTACAAGACAGAGTACACAGATAGAGTACAAGAAAGAGCACTAAGATAGAGTACAAGACAACAGAGTATCAAGACAGCGGTTACAAGACCGAGTACAAGACAGAGTACAAGCCAGCATGTACAGATAGTAGTACAGACAAGAGTACAAGACAAGTACTAGGTTTAGAGTAACAATCTAGAGTACAAGACAACAGAGTCTCAAGGCAGAGTTACACGACGAGTCCAAGACAGGTCCACAAGAAAGTAGTACAAGACCTGAGTACTAGATAGAGTACAAGATAGCGAGTTACTAGATAGAGTACAAGCCCAACAGAGTACAAGACAGAGTACAATGACAGATTACAAGATCAAGCAGTACAAGACGAGTACAAGAGAGAGTACAAGACAGGAGTACAAGACAGAGTACTAGATAGAGTACAAAAGACAACAGAGTACCACGTACGAGTTACAAGACAGAGTACAAGACAGAGTACTAGATAGAGTACAATATAGAGTACTAGATGAGAGTCAAAGACCAGAGTACAAGAAAGAGTACAAGACAGAGTACTAGATAGAGTACAAGATAGAGTACTAGATAGAGTACAAGACAACAGAGTACAAGACAGAGTACAAGACAGAGTACAAGATAGAGTACAAGACAGAGTACAAGATAGAGTACAAGACAGAGTACAAGACAGAGTACTAGATAGAGTACAAGACAACAGAGTACAAGACAGAGTACAAGACAGAGTACAAGATAGAGTACAAGACAGAGTACAAGACAGAGTACAAGACAGAGTACAAGACAGAGTACAAGATAGAGTACAAGATAGAGTACAAGATAGAGTACAAGATAGAGTACAAGACAACAGAGTACAAGACAGAGTACAAGACAGAGTACTAGATAGAGTACAAGATAGAGTACAAGATAGAGTACAAGATAGAGTACAAGACAACAGAGTACAAGACAGAGTACAAGACAGAGTACAAGATAGAGTACAAGACAGAGTACAAGATAGAGTACAAGATAGAGTACAAGACAGAGTACAAGACAGAGTACAAGATAGAGTACAAGATAGAGTACAAGATAGAGTACAAGACAGAGTACAAGACAACATAGTTCAAAACAACAGAGTACAAGACCTGAGTACAAGACAGTACAAGACAACAGAGTACATGACAGAGTACAAGACAACAGAGTACAAGACAGAGTACAAGACACCAGAGTACAAGACAGAGTACAAAAGAACAGAGTACAAGAGAGAGTACGAGACAACAGAGTACAAGGGGACAGAGTACAAGGGGACAGAGTACAAGGGGACAGAGTATAAGGGGACAGAGTACAAGGGGACAAAGTATAAGGGGACAGAGTACAAGGGGACAGAGTGCAAGGGGACAGAGTACAAGGGGACAGTGCAAGGGGACAGAGTACACCGACAGAATACAAGCCGACAGAGTACAAAGGGACAGAGTACAAGGGGACAGAGTACAAGCCAACAGATTACAAGGGGCAGAGTACAAGGGAACAGAGTACAAGCCAACATATTACAAGGGGACAGAGTATAAGGGGACAGAGTACAAGGGGACAGAGTACAATTCAACAGAGTACAAGGGGACAGAGTACAAGGGGGAAGAGTGCAAGGGGACAGAGTACAAGGGGACAGAGTACAAGGGGGCAGAGTACAAACCGACAGAGTACAAGGGCAGAGTACAAGGGAACAGTACAAGCCAACAGATTACAAGGGGACAGAGTACAAGGGGACAGAGTACAAGTCAACAGAGTACAAGGGGACAGAGTACAGGGGACTGAGTGCAACGGGACAGAGTACAATCCAACAGATTACAAGGGGACAGAGTACAAGGGGACAGAGAACAAGCCGACAGAGTACAAGCCGACAGAGTACAAGGGGACAGAGTACAAATCAACAGAGTACAAGGGGACAGAGTACAAGTCAACAGAGTACAAGGGGACAGAGTACAAGGGGACAGAGTACAAGGGGACAGAGTACAGGGGGACTGAGTGCAACGGGACAGAGTACAAGGGGACAGAATACAACTGGACAGAGTACAAGGGGACAGAGTACAAACCGACATAGTACAAGGGGACAGAGTACAAGGGGACAGTATACAATGCGAGAGAATTGATTATGAAAAGAACTCAAGACACATACATACTAATTAACGCAGAAGATCAAGTGTTGTGGAATAAGCTGGTGTGAACAAACTGTTGGTGTTACCGAAGAGAGAATGAGAAACAGTGTCACTAGAACTACAGCAATATGTGCAGTATATCATCATATGTAAGATCCTTGATAGAACATTGCTCTCATCACGGACCCACAAATCACTTCCATCAGAATTCTTTCAACACCAGTTAATTTAATGTGTCAATATATTTCAGCTTCCGAGACATTATGTACGTAGTTAGAGCTTATTTTCATTTCTTGAATATATACACACAAACACCGAGGGGTTTGGTCATGTCATGGAAATGAAGGCTGACAACGGCTCACGATTGCCAGCAGTAATAGTATCTGGTTTTAAAGTAGCGAGGATGTAGGCCAGCATGACCGAATGGAGCAGAACGCGTGTTCTTAAACATCCGGTGCGCTGATGCTGAGGTAAGGGATTTAACACCTATACCGGACAGTTGGACTAAAAGGTTGACCTGTCGTCCTTGACTTTGGGACGTAAATTACAAGTACCCCTGAAGTCGGAGAGGGGTCGCCTGATGGCGAGTGACACTGTTAATAGGGAAAGCTAATCCACACACAAAATCCAGTCCAGCACTATTAGACATAGTGTCCTCCCTCGATGTGTCTCCACCTTGACGTGGTGGGGGAGCTTGCGTGTCCCATCGACCCCATTTGCTTGCCGATGGATGAAAAACTACATATCGGACAGCTTATGGGATAGGGACCAGACTAAGAGAGACACAACCTGCTGCTCTGCAGGTAGACTGAGGATAGCAGTCAAAAATTTAAATCAGGTGCACGAAGGCAGAAGTTCTTGGTCCGGACAAAACTCTTAAGGCTCAATGTCGAGGGCTGTGGCTGAACGCCTCTAGCCACACACCCTCGGATCTGAGAGCCTGGCCGATACCCACCTACCGACAAATAGGGGCGAGATACTAAGCAAGCTACATGCTCAGGTCTGATACATGTTCGAAGGCTCTCAGCTGGGGGATATGAGGGATTCCCGGATGAGAGAGCCTGGCCGTTTCTCGTTCAGTGCTGCACGAAGGTAAGGTGCTGAGCCGGCAGCACATGTAGCCTACCTCGTGAGCGAGTACAAAAAGTCAGAAAAGTGCCCCAGTCGAAGGAAATGGTTACGAAAACTGTCTGTATCTAACTCATAGAGAGTGTAGACAAAAGTGGAAGAACGTCTTAATGACGCAAAATGGAACGCACGGCGAGAGAACCTATTGCGTGGTCTGAAGTCAAAAGCAAAAGCTTACCGAGTGGATGTCGCTCACAGTCTGACCGCTCCTGGTGTGAGCTTGGCTTGAGCGATCGGTGGCAAGCGAGATGCCCAACACATGGACGGGAGGAACTAAAGCAGCCATGAGCAGGACGTGGCAACTCCTTGGGTCAGGCCAGTCTCAGAGCAATATGTGCCGGCTCTGCAATTATGGAAGCCTCCTTCGATAGCGAGGGATTGCCCATGGTCTGCCCCTGCCTTCTCTTGAGGGCCGACCGCGATGTCGTTGATCGTTCTATCTTGACCAGCTGAGATGTTGGCGACATATCAACAGTCTAACGTGCCTCGACACCAGAGGAAGGCTAACCTCATTAAAAAATGCCCGCCGGAAGCCGGAAGTGTCGTCCTACGGGAGGCAAACTAAAAATTGACACTACGCAATTACGTCCGAGTGAAATGTCTCGTCCGAATGTCTCTCGTGCTAGGAACAGATCTGACTACCTAGTTTTCGAATGCCGCTCTTGTTCGGAACAGCTCTGACTAGGTAGTTTTCTGAATGTCTGTCGTGCCTGTAACAGCTCTGACGGGCGCAACGACAAGCACATGTCCGAAAACTCGCTGAGTGGATACCATCTGCAAACCCTGTCTGGTTGTGCGGGAATTGCCCGGGGCAAACGAAATGAACAATATATTGAAGTGAGGATTTAAAGCAGCCATGAGCAGGACGTGACGATTCCCTCGGAGAGCCCAGAACCAGGGCGCTATGTGTCGGCCCTGCAACTATGGAAGCAACCTTGGATGGTGGAAAATGCTATGGACTGTCCCTGCCTGATTTGAGGGATGACCGTTGTCTTCGACCGTTCAACCTTGGCCAGCAGGGTTGTAGATGGCACCACAAAAGTGAGTCTCCCAGGAATGCTACCTGGTCAAAAAAGCACGCTATAGTCGGATGTGTTGGCCTACGGATTTCGGCCCAAGGGCGCATAACAGACACACCGCAATCACATCTTAAAAAACACTCCGGATGAACGAAAAGAAGAAGAAGAAGACATAGTGTCTATGGACTACGCTTTAGTTCAAAGCGAGGCGAGAACCAAAAATATGAAAATCTCGTCAGTTGGAGTACCAAGTTCAGTGCAAGAGAGAGCTCACAACGCCAGGCACTTAATGTCAGGCAAGGAGATGAATACTGGCGAGGCTGTTTCACTCCGCCAGTGAATGGACAGGAAAAGGTAAAACGACAAACATAACAAGAAAGACATAACATGAACGACGGAGGCCATGTCCAGTATGTGTACTACACAGACTGTGTCAGATGTCCCTAAGAATACGAAGCTGAAGAAATCTGTGATCAGAAACATCATGAAGAAAGTTACAGTCAGGGATATTTCCGCCGCCAGTGTTTATGAAAAATATGCCCTCCCAAAACCGCATGCCAAGCCCCAGTACTGTCTGCTGTGCTACCCACTCCAAAGTTTTGAGTAAGGAGTCAAGGAAGGACAGAACCCTCCAGTTCGGCTGAGACCTGTTACAGAGGGACAGCCTGGGCCAAGACTCGAACAGCATCAAGGAGCCAAAGGAAGCTAGATATGCGCTATATTTAAAACCAATAAAACGTGCACCTTGTAGGGGCGGGGGGGGGGGGGGGGGGGGTGGTTAATGGGAATGACTTTTGCGTTTGAACTCAAGCGTAGTCCATACACAATACTTCTAGTAGTGCTAGACTGAATTTTGCACGTGAATTAGTTTTCTATATTAAGTGTCCCTCGCCATCAGGCGAACCCACTCCTACATCAGAGGTACTTGTAATTTACGCCCCCTAGTCAAGGATGATAGGTTAACATGTTAGTCCAACTGTTACACATCCCTAGTTGACTTTTCATCATTTCTCGTTTTCTTTATTTCCACACTGACATACTGCATACTGTGTAGTGTAATCGATAACGCGTGTACAGTACAACTGGTATTTTCTTCCTAGCCCTTTGCATGATTTTTCATTGCAAAATCTTTCGTTATGTGGCTTAGTATGCTAATTGCTTGATGTTGGTCACATTCCAAGGCTCCTGATTTCTTAGTGATTGCAGTAAATATAGATGACCATAATTAAGGAGATATATCTCCAGTATCATATATTGTGTTCAACAGTTTGGTGACCTGGTCTATTTCATATTCTTTTAAGGCATCTCTGCTGTGATGTTGTCTGAATCCGGGATCTTGCCAGTTTTCATATGGTTAAGATATATGCATATTTACAACGTTTCATTGACTTCACTTATTTTACTTTACAATTTTTATATAATTTTGGTTTTTGTGATATATTGCATATTTCCTTGTAATCCTCTAGAACTATCTTTAATATCTTTTCCGTTGTTACAGATTTAATTCAGTGGATCATATTTTCAATTAGTGATATCTTTTAGCCAGTTAGCTGGGTAGGGATGTCCCCTATCAAAGGAGATGTAAGACGCCTCCTTTCCTCCGTTAGTCTACGGGACACCCTAGGGCAAGGTGAAGTACCCGCTTATCTCTCTCCTCCCCCCCCCCCCCCCGCATAAGGATTACGTGAAGCCATGAAAGTGGATGGTGGATGGAGTGTGAGAGCTGCCGACAGATTGGTGATTATGGTCTGCGTTCTGCGGCGATCGGCAGATAATCTCATCAGTAGAGACAATGGCTATGGCCACCGACTAGTACAGTCACTGCCCAGAAGGAAAGCAACGGCAGATTACCTTCTGCAAAACTTGCCAACTTGCCTGTTAAAAGGAAATCCCATGTGTCAGACTAACATCAGGTGGCTGACAGGGCTGTGTACTGTCGCCTAATTTTTTTTTTAACCTGTACGCCGAAACTATAATAAGAAATGTCAGAGATGATATAACCAAGGAGCAGTATGATACCCTAAATATCGATGGTCATTAAATACTATAGATTCGATGTGCTAATGATACAGTATTATTATCCATATCACAGAATGAAATAGAAAAATTAATAACCTCAACCCAAATTATGGCTGTGATGTGGTTTCTGAGGACAACACAAAGAATACCATGGACGGACAGAAAAACAAATGACCAAGTCCTACAAGAAAGAAATTAAAATCGTAAACTGATTAGAGAAATTAGACGTAGACAGTCACAATTCTTTGGCCACATTATGAGAAGAAATAAATTGGAGAACTTGATAACTGGCAAGATCGAGGGGAAGAGAACAAGGGGAAGGCAGAGAAGTAAATATCTAGATGGCTTGGCCACGTTGTATGGTCGAGACAACAACTCTGAGCTGATCCACGACTCTGGTGATAGCGTGAAGCGCGAAACATGACCGCCCACGCTTATCGACACGGCACATGATGATGATGATGAAATGAATAGTGAAAATCACAACTTATATCTTATCATCACAAAAATAAAGATAATGCATACAGATAAAACTAATATGGAGAAAAAAATATATGTTAATAAGGAAAAATTGGAGAGTGGAAAATTTCGAATATCTTGGGTCATTCATTACCAACAATGGTGACAAATGAAAGAAATTTAAAGACGATTATCCATTACTCTTAAGAAACTAACACAACTGAATAAATTGTTGAGTGGGACAGATAGAACTACAAAAATTAGATAAAGAGCATGCATCTTTCCCATTGCAACATACGCCTGTGAGACCTGGACACTTGCTAAACAAGCTGAACAGCACATAAATGCCTTTCAATATAAATGTTACAGCCGGGTTCTAAACATATATTGGATACAGAAAAGAATACATGCATCCATTCGACAAGAACTGAATATTGAAGAAGGTTGGCTTCTAAAGACGATTAAAAGAAAAGAAAATTGTAATATTGTGATCACTTGAAACGTCATGGAAGTTTGGAGAGAACAGTCATGGAGGGGAGAAGTTTTCGGGATGGTTAGTGTGGAAGCGAAGTTATACAAAGGACATGCTACTGAATGAATGAATGAATGAATGAATGAATGAATGAATGCATGAATGAATGAAAAAACGAACAAATGAACGAACGAATGAATGAACGAACGAACGAACGAACGCACGAACGAACGAATGAATGAATGAGTAAATGAATGGTATCTTTCAGGGTTCACATTCCTCCCCCTCCAGTTAATAATTGTCTAGACATAGTCAGTATCTAAGTTCTATGTTTCGTCCAGACACCATACTTTGGGATTGTGTGTATAGTGCAAACGAACAGTTATATCAGTGGTTCTCAACCTTGCCCCCCTTCACCATATGTTCAGAATGTCATCCGCCCACTCCCCTTTTGCATATTTCCTCCCTATAAATTCTCCTCGCCTCTACACATTATACGTAAAAATGGAAGCTAAATTTAGTAACACATGCTAGAACAAGTCTAGACGACTACATAAAACGTGATTTGCGGACTTCTTACGTTATAAAACGAATTTCAGAAGGGTAAGAGATACAGAATCGTAAAGTATTGAGGGAAAAACAATATCAAGTAATCGGTTCTTGTATTAATGCTATCTTAAAATAACCTTAATTTCTCTCTCTCTCTCTCTCTCTCTCTCTCTCTCTCTCTCTCTCTCTCTCTCTCTCTCTCTCTCTCTCTCTCTCTCTCTCTCTCTCTCTCTCTCTCTCTCCCCTGCCTCCGGAAATCCTAAATCAACTAGTTGAGAACCACTGAGTTAGACCATTACGGCTTGGAGAGAATGGTGCTGCAGGTAGTGACCAGAGGGTCTGGCCGACACTCAAAACTCCGAGGAAAGGCCAGACGGACACATAATCAGACTGGTACCATTAGTATGGGACTCTTCGCTGGCTGTTGCAGATGAGGACGGAACACATATGGCAATGTCCCGATTGCTGTGATTTCGGTTCTTGACTACAGATTCCAACGCCATTGAGCATCTGAAATGTAATAAAAGTAGTAGTAATAAGTCATGATTCCAATGAAAGGCTTGGTGAAGATTGCAAGGATTCTAACTTCAATCCCACTGATCCGTCTGTCTCTCAGATATTCAGCATGCGTTTCCCCCGTCTGTTGCTGTTGTGAGCTGATTTATGATAACCCTCTGGCCAGCATTCTAAAGAGTTTATCAGTTGCCTGTTAGAAGTAGAAGATAGATGTCTAGATTAGATGACGAAATTACAAACTACTGAACGTCAGTCAATCAGGTGCCGTCTCCACGATGAAGATTGGCTGCAATAGATCTCTAACAGTCTGTCTCTAGCGCTGATTGTACAATCTGTCAGATTGTTCTTCGTCCATCTCTTGATGTTATTTTCCCACTTGTATCGTTGTCTGCCTCTTACTCGCTTGCCTTCAACCTTACCATCCATTATGGGTTTTATGAGTGTCATGTCTTTTAACGTGACCGAAATGTTTCACTTGCCTCTTTACTTCTTTCAACAATTCTTCTCAATGCCATGTTTTCTAGAACCGCTGTATTTGATTGTTTTTGTTTCCATGAAAAACGACATATTCTTCTGTATATCAACATTTCCAGAGCCTCTATTGGACTTTATAATTGCTGGTTAAATGTCCAGACTTCCGCGCTATATGGTAGTGTTAAATGTACATAACATTTGACAATTCTCATTTTTAATGCATTGTTAATATCTCTTGATGTCAATATTGATTTCATGCTGTTGAAAGCATTTTTGGCCGTAAAATTCCTTGAACGTAAAATTGCGTGGGGTTGATAGCAATGTTCTGCATAAGACATGCACCGTATATACCAGCACAACACATCATGTTTTACCTTTCAGCCTTGTTTGAAGCGATCCCGTTGTCTAATTGCTTCTAATCTGCTTCTATTGCCAGTTTGGATTAATCTCAAATTACTGTCTGATTAGCTGAAACCCCTTTTCATTGTGTGGAATGATTTATTTAGCCTGCATTATTTTCGTCTTGATCTAGTGCTTTTGAACGCTGGCACTTAATTGCCATTTTAGCATACCGTTTTTCTGCAGCGTCACAGAGAATTATTTCTAATTTTGGCATCTATGTGCCGCCATTTGCACATGAATCAGACATGGCTGCTTAGTGCGTTCTGCATTTGTATCTCCGAGCAGTCAGTTACTTTAGTTTGCATTCTTAGCATTAGAGTTAAATAATAGTGAAATAATTGCACTTTAGACAAACCTACAACGCTTGCGGAATACATAAATGATGATTATTTCTATCGCTCGTCGATTGCAAAGTCCCCATAGTGCGTTTTGTTAGCACTTGTGAGGGGCCAGTACCTGCTTCTCTCGCAGTGGATCTCACACATTTGTATTTAATGGATCCCTTTCGGGTCTCCACCTTCATTCGAATTTGCGAGCGCTATCATGAGAAGTCACATAAACAAATCAAGAAAACTGATACAGGGGAAAATGGCACGTTGCAAGAACACCAAAAGACACGTGGCAACCAAGATGTGCAGCGTTGGAGCCGACAAGACCGTCAAGAAGACGAAAGTGGAGAGCCTGCCTGCTAGCTGCATCAAAGAACCTGAAACAACAGCTACTACTGAAGCTACCACAAGGGAGAAGATCGACAGCCCACCACAGACAAGATCCCAGACAGCAGAGAAGTAGGAGGAGAAAGACATCAGAGTCGGAAACACCGACTCAAAAACAGTGCGATGAGTTGTCAAGCGGATTCAAATGGAGCTGTCAGACGAAGAAACCCTCAAGCAGCTACAGGAAGAAAATCTCAACATCAGAATCTTGAAGGCGGAGCGGATCCTGACTTACTCAAAGATCCCTGCGATGCTGGCGGTGGTGACGACTGAGGGGAGCGAGATACCACACCAGGTATCAATTAGCAAGAAAATTCAACAGCCTGAAGGATTCATACCGAGGATTACTCAATGTTCCAAATGCTAGAGGGCCGCCACAGCAGAGCAGCATGTCACAGTAAAACGGAAATATGCCGGTACTGCGCCGATCACCACGCATTTAAGGAGTGTCCGCTGGCCAAGCTGGACACGGACTTCCGAGCACCTAACAGCAAAAGAAAGTGCGCAACTGCCTGGGCAAGCATGGAGCAAGATACTTGGGCTGTCCGTACCTCCAAAGACACAGAGACGTCTTAAAGCTCGCCATTAACACAAAGACGCCATACAAGAAGCAATGCGGAGGTGCGAGACGGCCACGTGTATATTCCAAGCTGAAAGAGATCAACTGCAGAACCAGATAGACGAGCTGAAGAAGAAAGTCAAGGCAATACTGACGCCAGCACCAACCAGCGATAATGAAAAGTTGCTGGCCGACCTGAAAGAGATCCAGCACAACATCAAACAAGAGATGGAGCGCATGGCTAAGATGAAGAAGGAAAACGAGGAAATCCTACAAATGATCAAGACCGAAAGAGAACTACTGAACGCCGAAAGGACGCAGCACCAATCCAAACCAACAGATGAGATGAAGCAAGATGAAGCACAACAAAAAAACATCGAAAAACTGATGAAGACAATGCACAAAAAAGGAGGCAAAAAGCCGCATGATGGAGCCAAGCCACAGACCAATCAGAAACAGCAAGCAGAAGCCAGTAGTCCAGCCACGATACCTAAGCGACCCGAGATGAAATCAGCATCCTGCCAGGTAGATGAATATGACCTAGAGGAGCCTGAAGATAACGGGAGCACAGACGAGGAAGACAGTCCTGTCTTAGCTCTATGCAAGAGGAGAGAAATATATAAAGCTGATTTCGAAGAAAGGGAAAGGCAAGCCAGACTACTATGCAAACAATACGAAAATGACCCCCGCACAAAAAGGATAAATTTCTTATGGAAAAGCAGCTCATCTGGAAACAAATGAAGGAAAAATACCACAGCAACTACGAGAAAGTGACACAAACTCAACAAAAGGAAAGCTAACCATATATCAAACAAAGAGTCCTTAAAAGGACTGCAACCAGTCAAGCCAGACGAGCCAGGAGCCTTCACCAACAAAAGAAACCATCAGGAACAGGAACAAAGGACAGCCGCCGACCAATCTCCCAGCTGACGTCACAGACACAAACGCTCACATAACCAGTCCGAGATAGGATTTACTCTAAGAGCGCACAAGACAAGAAGCAGGGTAAAAATATCCACACAAACCACGGATCTCAACAATAACCAAAGCTGATGAGGCAGGTTAGACGAGACCGAATTTGGAATTTTTGTTTTGGGAATTGGAATAGGAATTGGTCTCCACCTTGTGGTGGTAAAGGGGATTGCTTTTCTTAAAGATGTCAATGAGCTGTGAGGACGGTAGCGCAGTCACTGGTCTCTTTTCTGATAGGTCAAAGTTGGGACCAGACAAAGACACACACATACCTGATGTTTGCATATAGACTAGAGATAGTAAGATGATAGAATGGGGACAGCTAACAACTTGAGTGAGAGACTGGTGATAGTAAAAGGCTCGGGTAATAGACTGGAAACAGTAAAAGACTGGAATGACAGAATGGGTACAGTGAAAGACTGGAGTGATGAAGTGGGTACAGTAAAAGAATGGATTGATAGAGTTGAGTCAAGAACCAACATTACTGCACTTGGGGCACTCCCAGAAGCTCCCACTCATCATCCTCAAAGCCAGCGACGAGTTCCAATACTAATGTTGCACGTTGCAATCTGATATATCCGTCTTGCTTTACCTCTAAGTCACGACTGTCGATCAGATCCTCTGACACCCCGTGCTACTGTATTCTCTCTAGACCATAATAGTTCTTCTGCACTATCCACATGCTCCCAGAGGACCTTCATCACATCTGCCTTATCATGCATCAAATCATCCTTTAACGATACGACACCAGCCAATCTGTCTGCCTGTTCATTTCCAACCACACGAGAGTGTCCTGGAGAAAAGATCCAGTGACTGCCCACAACCCGCGACCTCTGAATCAATTCATACCATTCTGCACGAAGCATGCCATTCTTTACCTTTGTCAGCTTACTTCATGAATCTGTTACAATCACCACATGTGTATACAGTTTGTTTCTCCAGCCAGTGGAAGGCTACAGTACCCGCCTCCACCTCCATTCTCAGACTTGAGGTTGTGGTGTCATATGTCAAGTTCTCCTTCCTAAACATGGCCATTTGCTTTTGCTATGAATCCCCAAGCAATTTGTTTTACCTTTTAACACAGAGCCACCGGTATAGATAATCACGTCGCCAGGCCGAGAGTTCATTCATTCATTAGCATGTCCTTCGCAGAACCTCGCTCCCATAACAACCTTCCGGAAAACTTCTCGATCACAAGCAAGATGCCCCGCGTCCGATACATCCATATGGAGATCATCCGCCACATCCTGCACCAATCTTATCTTTGGCCTTCCTCTTCCTCTCTTCCCGGGCATATAAGCCTCCATTATTGTTCTCTCCAAACTTTCATGACGTTTCAAGTGACAATATATTTCAATTTTCTTTGTTTTACCGTCTTTAATAACCTCTTCAATATTTAGCTCTTTAAGTATGGATGCATTTGTTCTTTACCCAATATATTCTTTGAACCCGTCTATAACATTTGTATTCAAATGCACTTATGCGCTGTTCAGCTTTTTTTAGTAAGTGTCCAGGTCTCACGGGCATATGTTGCAGTGGGAAAGATGCATGCTCTTAAAAAACTAATTTTTGTAGCTCTATCTGTCCCACTCCATAATTTATTCAGTTGTTTTAGTCTTTGAAGAGCAATTGATAGCCGTCGTTTAATTTATTTAATTGTGTCACCTTTGTTGATAATCAATGAGAGTAGTCATGAATTAATTGCTGAATTTCTACTTCCGTAGCGCCTGCCAGCCATTCCCTACACTCACGACCAAGAGTGATTATAACCCCACGTAAGTCTGAGTTTCTATTCAGCACTCTAACCCACTTCTTGCGGCTGCCAATCTTCTAAAATGTGCACACTTCCATGATGGTATCTTCTGCCTGAACCATCCACGATCCTCTTAGCAGCCTAAGGCCCTTGATTGCAACTAGGAAATCATACAGATAATGTTCCTCGTTCGCAGCTAGATTGAGGTGTGACGTTGCCTGGAAAACATTGAGTCTGACTGCAATTGTCGACAGGATGTATCACAACGCCAGGATGGATCACAATTGGGTGTCCCTTGTACATCTCAGAATCACCCTCATGGCTTCATTCTGTATGCTCTCTAGTTTCACTAGCTGACTCGTTGAGAAAGTTAAAATTTCTAGTCCATACTCTACCACTGAAACGATACAGTGCTGCAAAAGCGTGAATAGCATGTTCTGCTCCATTTCCGTTGCTGCCATACTCTTCTGACATTTTGTAACCACCACTTCAATATGACTCATACACGATAGGCTTCTATCAAAGGTGATTCTCCGTTACTTCAGTCTGCGTTCTCTATTTACATTTCTACCATTTATTGTGAGGCTTGGGAGCTCAACTTAACAATCTTATTGTCTAGAGAGCACAACAAGACAAATGTTGTTGTTTTCTTTATTACTCACAGCATTAATCTAATTACACAAATTCATCACTTTGTCCGGCTCCTGAGCTATTTTTCTGTCCGTCCTTGCCTGCAGTGTTGCCATTTTGATGCTTTTCGCACCAAATTTAGTGCTTTTTCAATTCATTTAGTGCCCAAATGTTGCATTTAGCGCGGCCGCGCTAATTTGGTGCTTCACAATTTTTTGGGGGTGCTTTTTGGTGCTTTTTTGAGTTGGTAAAAATTACTTTAACAATTAATTTTGTGAACACTAAAAAGCTGAATTTGAACTGAAGCGAGGGAGTAAAACAGTCTTAGTACATTACCACGCAATATTCACGTAATTTAATTCCCTTTATTACGATTTAGTTGAAGTGAGTGACTGCAACGTGCAGGCAATATGCAATGTGTTAAAAGATATTTTAAACAAGAATGAATTTGATTTGCAAAGACTAGTTGCAATCGGCACTGACAATGCATGTGTCATGACAGGTGTAAACAATGGAATATATACAAAATTAAAATCCGAAGTTCCTGATCTGGTATTGGTTCGGTGTGTATGTCATTCCCTTCAGCTGGCAGTGTCACAGGCTGCAGCTGCTTGTCTGCCCAGGAACATATAATTGTTTTTCTCACTCAAGTCTTCGCCAAGCCAAGTACAGGAAGCTTTTTGCTTCAATAAATGATGGACAACATCTGCTGAAGATTGTTCAATTAAACCAGACACGATGGATGTCCATTCAATCTGCCATTGTCAGAATATTGCAGCAGTGGGTCGAGCTCAGAACTCATTTTGATATAGCAAGACTCAACGAGCGCTGTTATACAGCAGAACGTCTAAATTCTATGTTTAGCGACATGAACAACTATGTGTATCTCATATTTATCAAGCATATTCTCGGAGAAGTTCAAAGTGTGAATAAGAAATTCGAAGCAGATATGCAGGATCCAACAAAGCTACTGAGAAAACTTCATCATATGCAGCGGACACAGACCTCTGACATACTTGGACTGGGCAGAAATAGCCTCATACAGGGATGCCACCGGTGAAAATCCTTTCCAAGATCTTACAGATTTATCTTTAACTGTGCTCATTTACCTAATTCTAATGTGGACTTGGAGCGTATTTTCAGTCAGATGGGAGTTATAAAATCAAAATTGCGAAACAGACTGAGCATCCAGAGTTTGACAGTTGTTTTGCCTATTAGATATGGAATAAAAAGATATGGCAAATGTTGTCATGATTATAAACTACCTAAGGATATTCTACGAAAAATTGGATCACAGGAGACATATACATGTTTCTGTCAATCATTATCATCATCATCATCATCATCATCATCATCATCATCATCATCATCATCATCATCATCATCATCATCATCATCATCATCATCATCATCGTCATCATCATATATCATCATCATCATCGTCATCATCATCATCATCATCATCATCATCATCATCATCATCATCATCATCATCGTCATCATCATCATCATCATCATCATCATCGTCATCATCATCATCATCATCATCATCATCATCATCATCATCATCATCGTCATCATCATCATCATCATCATCATCATCATCATCATCATCATCATCATATATCATCATCATCATCGTCATCATCATATATCATCATCATCATCATCATCATCATATATCATCATATATCATCATCATCATCATCATCATCATCATCATATATCATCATCATCATCGTCATCATCATCATATATCATCATCATCATCATCATATATCATCATCATCATCATCATATATCATCATCATCATCATCATATATCATCATCATCATATCATCATCATCATCATCATCATCATCATCATCATCATCATCATCATCATCATCATCATCATCATCTATCATCATCATCGTCGTCATCATCATCATCATCATCATCATCATCATATATCATCATCACCATCGTCATCATCATCATCATCATCATCATCATCATCATCATCATCATCATCATCATCATCATCGTCATCATCATCATCATCATCATCATCATCATCATCATCATCATCATCGTCATCATCATCATCATCATCATCATCACCATCATCATCATCATCATCATCATCATCATCATCGCAGGAGCAAACACAGCAGGAAATAGCTACATAAACTGAAGAGGAGTTGTCTGACTGGGATTTGGCAGATCTGGAATAAACTTCATTCTAATATTCAGTGATAATAATACATTATAATGTTCTACTTTATAACATTTTGAATGAATACCACCAGTGCTTGTATTTAGTGCTTTTTTGGCTCGAGAGTAGTTCTGATTGGGATTTGGCGGATCTGGAATAAACTTCATTGTAACATGAAGTGATAATAATAAATTATAATGTCCTACCTTGTTACATTTTTTATAAAAACAGTTGGTGCTTTTGTTTGTGGTGCTTTCCAAACAATTTTGGTGCTTTATGGTGCTTTTTTTTGGGTCGATTTCGGTGCATTTTCGTCAAAGGGTGATGTCAACACTGCTTGCCTGTATGCGAGAACATCATCTGCAAATGTTAGTATCCTTCCAGCCTCTGTTGCTTCGAGGCTTGCAATCTTGCTCATATAAACATTGATAGATTGGAGTGATAGAATGGGGGAAGTAAAAGACTGGAGTGATAGAATGAGTACAGTAAATGACTGGAGTGATAAAATGGGTGCAGTAAATGACTGGAGTGATAAAATGGGTGCAGTAAATGACTGGTTAACAGAATGGGAACAGTAAAAAAACTGGAGTAATAGAATGAGGACAGTAAGATGCTGGAGTGATAGAATGGGTAGAGACGCAGAAGTGTTTTCAAGGCACCAGGGCCAGGTTCTATACTGGCCAAGACCTACTAACACGTCCTAGTCGTGCGTCCTGGGCAACAGGTCCCTTCGGAGTCGTGGCTAACGTAGTAGGATCGAGGAATCCTCCGAAGTCGGAGAGTATCTGCCTGCACGGTTAGGAACCACCAGTCTGCACACCAATAAGCCAGACACGGGACAACGGATACTCACGCAAAACCTCAGGTCCTGTATGACATCACACTGATGTTTGACAACAGGCTGTCTTTACCCGACATACAGGACTTCACGCTGGAGTTCAAAGCCAGCGAATACAAGCAAGCAAGCTTAGAATGGGTACAGTAAATGACTGGAGTGATAGAATGGGGATAGTAAAAGGCTGAAGTGACAGACTGGGGACAGTAAAGTCTAGAGTGGTAGACAGATGACTCTAAAATTCTGGGGAATGGTAGTAAACAAAAAAATCTTGGTACTGCCAGCACAATATACGTGTTGTTGGAAATGGAAGGTATTGGGCTATATGCTTTGTCGAAACACCGAACGTGACTCCATGTAGGTGTGGGTTGTCGAAACACCGCACGTGACTATTTAGGCGTGGTTTGTCGTAATATCGAACGTGACCCTATTTAGGCGGGGTTTGTCGAAACACCATAATTGACTCCCATTTAGGTGTAGTTTGTCGAAGCACCGTACTTGAATACCATTTAGGTGTGGTTTGTCGAAACACTGCACGTGACTACATTTTGGCGTGGTTTGTCGAAACACCGCACTTGACTCCCATTTAGGTATGGTTTGTCGAAGCACCGTACTTGAATACCATTTAGGTGTCGTTTGTCGAAACACTGGAAACACTGGACGTGATTAAATTTAGGTGTGGTTTGTCGAAACACCGTACTTGACTCCCATTTAGGTGTGGGTTTTAAAGGATCATCCCCATTGCACACGGGTACCACCATTACTCCAGTATCTTATTCCAGCTCCAGTGTTACTTCATAGTGACTAGTCTTGATGCAGGCCCGCATGACCGAATGGATAAGAATGCGTGTTCGTAAACATCCGGTGTGCTGATGCCGAGGTTAGCGGTTCTAGACCTACACAGGACAGCTGGACTAAAAATGCTGACCTGTCGTCCTTGACTTGGGAACGTAACTTACAAGTACCTCTGAAGTCGGAGTAGGTTCGCCAAATAGCGAGGGACACTGTTAATACGGAAAGCTAATCCACACGCAAAATTCAGTGCATCACCACTGTAAATAGTGAGTATGGATTACGATTGAGTTCAAAGCGAGCGAGCGCAAAAAAAAAAAAACATTCACACTAGCCTTGATTTGCCAAGTAGTTAACCCTTTTCAATTCACTTTCAGCATGTGAACAATATAACACAACATCAGCTCACAAACAGTGAAAAATACAATAAGACCATACCATTGGGATCAAACTGCGGACTTACATTATATCAGGATAAGCCAGTAATGAAAACGTTTATATTAAAAAACAACACACACACATACACACAATGTGAGATGCGAAAGTGAACATCCGTTGACTTTTTACTGTATTTACATATGTCCATATTTTTCAACATTATCTCCGCGAAAATTGATGCATATATTCCATTATTTTATCATTTTCCCCAGTGCCTGCATCCCAGAAACTTTGGGCGTTGCCGTGCAGCAACAGTACTCCTTTTGAGAGAAGTCCCCGACGTTTCCACCGTTTCCACACGAGTTTCAGTTTTGTTCACTAGCATGTCAACTTTATCAAATCAACTTTATTTTGAAAGGGTCATAAATTGGGCACGCATACCCGTCTTACATTCGGCCCTTCCAATCACTCATCTTTCGTTCATCAAGAGCATTATACATTCGCATAGGAAGAAAAATAAACATTGTGAAATGAATGTTGTAAACATAAACAAGGCAAATTACCATGTTATGAGGACCATCTCCCACCTACCCACACATCACCCCACCCACATACACACACCCCACCTACCCATATACACACACACCCAGGGACAATACATACCCCACCAACCGACCCATCCCCCTCAGGCACATCCCCCACCCACACACACTGCCCTCACCTGTTCCCCCAACCCAAACACACTCGAAACCCACAAACACCCCCCACCAACCCACACATCCCGCGCCCACCCACATACACATCCTAACCCACAATACTCTCCTCCACCCACACTTCCAACCACCCATCCCCCAGCCACACCTCCATCGACCACATATTCCCCACCCCCGCACACACATCGCCCACCAACCCACACATCGCACATCCACTCACTGTATCTAGCACACTCGCCAGTTTCAATCCTTTTCTGGAAATACACCAACATAGAGCCCTAATATCCCAGAAGATGGTCATCGTTACTGTCCCA
The DNA here is from genome assembly GCA_014155875.1 of Cepaea nemoralis. Classification (NCBI taxonomy): domain Eukaryota; kingdom Metazoa; phylum Mollusca; class Gastropoda; order Stylommatophora; family Helicidae; genus Cepaea; species Cepaea nemoralis. Next base: position 65,758 of record JACEFZ010010789.1, on the reverse strand, counting down.
GAGGGATTTCTCTTGAATCCTTCTACCTATTCATACTCATCCCTGAGTCAAACAACCATCTGCACACTGAACCATCATTCTTCTATAGATTCCACATGGTTTCACCCCTTTCACCCCCCCCCCCCCCAAAAAAAAATAATAAATAAATAAATAAACAAAAATAAAATAAATAAATTTTAAAAAAAATAAAAAAATAAAAAATAAATGTCTTGTTCTTCCACGGTGCAAGTCGATGGCGAGCAGCCATCGGATAATCCCAATTGCGTATGCCCTGCTCGATCCTTACGACCCTTCCATGGGGTATTGCTTAAGAGCCAGTCTGTGTCCTTAAATAAGATTGTCTGTTGTCCACACTCTTCCATTTAAATAAGATTTTCTGTTGTCCATACTCTTCCATGCACGTTATAATAACATTTTTGTTAATGACTTCCACTCGTATTACCGACGGGACATTACCGCCGAAGTGCGCAACTTCTATCAATGTTCGTCATGTCTCTTATTGTGCGTTACCTCTCTTAGTGCTTTACCTCTAAGTGCGCTACCTCTATGTGCGCTTCCCTCTATGTGCATTACATCTGAGTGCGCCAACCCAAATGCACCACTTCCCCGAGTGCACCCACCCTCTGAGTGCGCCAACCCTGCGAGTGTGCCAACCCTGCAAGTGTGCCAACCATCCAAGTGCGCCAACCCTGCGAGTGTACCAACCCTCTGGGTGCGTCAACCCTCCAAGTGCGCCAACCCTGTGAGTGCGCCAACCCTGTGATGCGCCAACCCTCCGAGTGCGCACACCCTCCTAGTGTGCCAACCCTTCTAGTGCACCAACCCTCCAAGTGCGCCAACCCTCCAAGTGCACCAACCCTCCAAGTGCGCCAACTCTCCAAGTATGCCAACCCTCCAATTGCGAAAATCCTCCAAGTGCGCCGATCCTCCAAGTGCACAAACCTCCAAGTGCACATATTCTGCCCAAGTGCACTAACTCTGCCCAAGTGCACTAACTCTGCCAAAGTGCACTAACTCTGCCCAAGTGCACTAACTCTGCCCAACCCTCCTAAGTGCGCCAACCCTCCAAGTGTGCCAACCCTCCAAGTGCGCCAAATCTCCAAGTGTGCCAACCCTCCAATTGCGAAAATCCTCCAAGTGCGCCGATCCTCCAAGTGCACAAACCTCCAAGTGCACTAATTCTGCCCAAGTGCACTAACTCTGCCCAAGTGCACTAACTCTGCCAAACCCTCCTAGTGCGCCAACCCTCCAAGTGTGCCAACCCTCCAAGTGCACCAACCCTCCAAGTGTGCCAACCCTCCAATTGCGAAAACCCTCCAAGAGCGCCGGTCCTCCAAGTGCGCCAACCCTCCAAGTGTACTAACTCTGCCCATGTGCACTAACTCTGCCCAAGTGTACTAACTCTGCCCAAGTGCACTAACTCTGCCCAAGTGCTATTCCTCTCCCAAAATTCGTTCTCTTGTTCATTACCCTTCCAGCATGCAGAAGCCCACTATGAGCGCTGGACCTCTCACGAAGTGGGAACAATTCCACTTTTCTGTAGCAGCAGTGAAGTCAAATGCAGTCACCATAGTTACAGATGGTTTACACAGTGGAGTCTGGATAAGTAGAAGTCGCAGGGGCCGAAGGAATTTGTTCTACTTATCCGAAATTCTACTTATCCAGACTGCACACATATTTACACTAATTTACATTAATACCATGCAGTAGCATTGAGTAAAATGATTGTACCACTTAGGAAACACAGGCAGTGAACAAATAAATAGCAATACAAAATGTTGAAATGTTTAATTGTGAAAATTTCCAAATTAATTAAAGAAAAAGTCTGTGATTTATCTTCCCATTGCCTGTTTAAAGGCACAAAATGGGGAGACTGCATCATCTGAACATCCATTCTGCATCATGTAAATGTCAATTTTGTCAATTGATGCCAAAATATCTGACTGCGATACAGGTTGTGCATGCAGCCCACAGTCATCCTCATCATCAGAGTCGGGGCTGGAAGGGTCTTTTGGTTGAATGACTGGCATACATAGCCCTATAATATCAGTGCTTGAAAGAGTGGCACTAGTAGAAACATCATTGTCAATGTTCACAAACTCCTCTGGATCAATCTTCAGCTCTTTATACAATGTAGCAAGTAATGGCCCCACTGAAATGTCAGTAACATTGCTCTCACTGCTCGCAGAATTATATTTAGCTAAAGCAGGTCTGAGCACGTCTTCTATCCATGAGTGAGTCGTTGCTTCGTCGACTGACTGTTTCTCTCCACACACATTCTTGTAAGTGATGCAATCTCGTTTTTGGAAACGATCCAACAAGCCAGCACTACAATTCCAGTCTGTCTGACCTCCAAGACGTTCAAATTCTTCTGCTTTCGCAATAAGTAAAGGCCCATTTACTGGTACACTTGCCGATCTAATCACAGTGAACCATTTTAAAAGGCAGCATCAACAAAATCGCACGCAGCAGTTCTTCTAGCTCTCTACCTATCACTGTCGATTTGACATTCGAAAAACAATTGTTTGTAGCGGTCTTTATGCTTTAAAATGCCGGAAAGTGCCGATGTTGGAATACCAAATTCTCTAGCTATATCCACTTTCTTCTTCCCACTATGTTCAACCTCTTCCAACAGCTCAATCTTTCTTTTTAAAGTCAAAGTTTAAGCTTTCGTCCACTAGCAGCCATTGTTGACATGTAGCCAACATATCGTATGTGCGAGATTGTTCACCGGGCTGACTAAAAATACACATTCTTTCGCGAAACAATTATATTTTTTTGGGGGGGGGGGGGGGGGGGGGGGGGGGGGGAGGGGGGGTGTGAAATGAACAGTTCGACTTAAACGTGGATATTTATATAGTCGGTAATTCATTTTTGTGCTCGACTAATCCGAAAATTCGAGTTAACCGAATTCGACTTATCAGGAATTTTTATACAAAGATAAAGAAGGATCTTGGCCGGGACCAAGCCAATAACGTCGACTTAAGCGAAATTCTAGTTATCCGAGTTCGACTTAAGTGGACTCGACTGTGAATTAAAGGTGCTCGTCAAAGCATCTTCTCCGGTGTCATACACAGGTACTTAAATTACATACATAACCATCTCACCAGGTTTTATCACATGCTGTTCACGCACATCACACGAGACAAAAGTGCCTGGCCGGGCAGTGATACGCAATAAAAAAGACGTGCACATACGTCAGTGGACGCACGTGTAGGACTTAAACCCAAATTTACAACGGGCTGCACCTGCATTTTTTCCCCATAGCGTAATTAAACAAGAGCTGAGTGGGAGTAAGTGCATGTTATCAGTCCGCCATTGCTAGCTGTGAAATGTGTCGGTTGTTTTCTTCTGGGAGTATGGGCCAGTTTGAGTGTTGTTGTGTTGTAATGCTAAGAGATTCTCAAAGTGTTCTTGTTTGCTCATTGGAACGGGTAGGATGCATGCCGTATATCTTGTTTCGCTATGATGGTGTCATGAGCCGTCGTAGCGGTGTGTCTAGCACGCTTTGCCTTAATTTTGCTTTTCTTCGTTTTGAACTTTAGTGTTGTCCACGCATATGTATTACTACTAACGGTAGTTTTTTTCCCCTCGCGTTTCCATCCTGTTTCAGGATATTGCGGTCAACATCAGCATCTTTCAGCTGTATGTTGATTCCTAGGCTAGTGTCACGGGAAAACTGCAGTTTAGTGATTCCTTGATAACTTACATATAAAACTACAATGTAGGAGGAGGTTTAACAATCGTGTACTTCAGTCTGAGAGGAGGATAAATTAAAGATCATTGACCGACGGATATAAAAAGAGGATACAGGTGTTCGCAGAGGTCATTGCCTGACGATCTGATCGGACGGACACGGGAAACGGGGAGATCGCGTTGGGGAAAAATAAACGGAGAAGGCGATCAACGGGTTCGGACGCTTTGAAGTATTAGCGTAAGGGGAACCCAGGGAAACAGCGTAAGAACGGAACGAAACGAGCAACTAATCACTACGTGATTTCACCGCCTTTTGATGTGCAGGATACGTCAAGAGACGAGTGTTGAGGTATGAACATCAAACAATAACAGAGGATGGGCCACTCGATATAAATAGTAGAAATTGGGTTTTCTGTTTTAGTGTGTGTTCCAAACTGGACAGAGATATCTATTAATCCCAGGTGTGGAAAAGAAATTATAGTCCCGTATTGTTTAAGGCAATGGGATATTAGTACCGATGTGCTTAATTATTAATTTCGATTCCGGGATGATAATAGAAGATATAAGGTAACTAATCTTAGCGTAATAGTAGCATAGGGATATAGGTGTTTGTTCTTGACTTGTGGCATTGCATTCGTTTATCTAATCGTGTAAACTTTAGTGCACTCATAAATCGTATGTCCGTATGTTTTTCGGAGGCTTCTCAGTATGGCTAGAGAGGGACTCTCACATAAGACAATAATATGAAGCAGACTCATATCACCAGATTACCTATCTTCTCCACAGGTTCCAATCCCCCTATTGAAATCAGAGAAGAAATGAAGGTTACTTCACTTGAGCAAATAAAGTACCTACTTAGAACCAACCAGAACATAGACATGTTTTAATATGAAGAAGTGATAACGTAACGTCAAATACAGAACACTGTATGCTCAAACGAATATACAACTAAAGCCCTTAAAAGGACAAGACGTTAACCTGTGGCAAGCAGGGATACTTAAAACTGCATGCAATTGCACTGTGCAGAAACATTAAACTTTATTAACAAGAGACATTGTGTAGAACATTTATAGTAACTCTAGACAATGTTGGATAGGAGCGGTGCGTATTCAGAGGTGGACTATAATACCTTCCAAAACGGGAAATATATGAATTTCAGTGACTTACCAAATCGGATTATTTTCTGGTGATAAGACATTGAACAGTTGTTTTCTTCAAGAATTGGATTAAGTCAAGACTCAAGCAGGAGGAGATCATCCAGGGTGAGATCACTCCATTTCTATGTGTGCTGTCCTGTGTTTTAGCCGACAGAAGAGGCGAGAAAATCTACGGCACATACGAAGTCAAAAGTCCTATCTTGCATTCACACTAGTAGACAATACCAACTACATATACACAGTCCATCAATACACCAGACATAGTTTTATTTAATAAATATTTTATTAATTGTTGAAAGAAACTGTTGTCGGAGTATGTGATGAAGGAACAAGAGAGAGAGAGAGAGAGAGAGAGAGAGAGAGAGAGAGAGAGAGAGAGAGAGAGAGAGAGAGAGAGAGAGAGAGAGAGAGAGAGAGAAAGGAATAGATATATGGAAGGGAAGACAGAAGGGAGGAGTGTAGACAGAAGTCAGTCGAGAATCCCAAAGAAGAAGAAGTAATAAGGTGTGCTTGTTCATTCCACGTTCCTCCCGGGACGACAAGTGACAGCTAGATTACGCTCATCAGCACACCACGACTTTCTGAGCGACCGGCTCCATACTCTCATAAGTCACTGGCGCGATTCGAACCGCTTCCAGTTCTCGTGCGCTCACGTAAACCACGAGAGTATTCGGAGTTACGGAGAAAGCTGCTAACCCCTCGGCCAGGGAGACGGCACTAGCCGTAGTTGTAACTAAAATATTGCATATTCGTTGCAGGTTTTGCGATGAACCCCAACCCCTAATTGATTTGCAAGGCAATTTTCGTTCAGTAGTTTGCCATTGCTTCCTGAACAAGTTTCCAATGCTGGTGTCAGTCTGATTGGTGTAGGTGTTGTACCTCTTACCCGCTGTAAATGCACCGGAAGTTCAAGTGCAGGCGCATTAAACCTCTTGGCCACACAAGCCTGTAGTCCTGCTACTAGGCAATGGTTACGTTAATAAAATTGCTATTGCTTTCTTAACGAGAAATCAACGTTGACGTCCAATTTAACCGGTGTAGGAAACGGTTCCGCTGCCCATGGCACATACGGGAAGTCGCTTAAGACGATTAATCATGTCATGGCACTTAAGCCCGAGCACGTTAAACCTCTGGGCCATGCGACCCCCAGCAGTCCATGTTTGATGTGGCCACCCTCACGCCGGCCGTCTCCACTTCCTGAGACATGTTCTGGTACCCACTTTAGAATGGGTCGACCTGGGAGACCAGATCCATTTTAAACTCTGCCTCGATACGTATCCGAACCCTTGACTACAGGGCCGGCTGAGTAGCGTGTAGCCACTGTGGTGCTGCAGCTTCCAAGCATGTTTTCACCAAGCTGTGTTCAACTGCCGTATAATTGCTAGTTCCTGTCTAGAATCTCACCCTGTAGCCACTTCAGTCAGTCAACACCGAGTGGCGCGAAACGCCCATTGATCACATGACTAATTTGCATAATTCATTCGTAATAAGCTATTGCTGAGTGCATTTACATATATTGATTATCAGTTCTGGGGGGTGGATAGAAAAGGGGAAAGACGAAGAAAAAGTAGACACTAAACCAGGGATGGGGAAAATTATTTCTTTTTTTTTCCCCAGTGAAGTGCCATTTGGTTATTTATAACAGCGTTCGTGGGCCATACACAATTATCACCTTAAAATAATTAGCCTGCTATATTTGGTCAAAGATTTAATTAACTCACCACTAATGTGATAAATGAACTGCTTCTCTTTGGTGAGGTGTGTGATGTTAGCTGGTAATGATGATGTTGGTACTCACAACTGCTTTAAAAGGTTTGCGCCGGTCAGTCTGGAGCGCAGTCGACTCTTTGCGATGGTCAGTTGTGAAAAGAACCTCACACGTTAGTAGTTTCAAACACTGGTGTATATTCAATGCATGTCTTCTCAAAGTGGGAGATTCATCATTGGTGAGTAACTTCTATAGAATTCAATGTGAGGTTGTAATGCCCAGATTTCAGCTCGTCATCGCTTCGCAGCTGAATGGCTTCATGTTGTAGGTTTTCTGGTACACCAGCTGGTTCCACATCGATCGGTGCATTCAAGGTGTTCCATTCTGTGTGTTCACTTTTCATGTCCTTGAAGTTGTTCACTTTTCATGTCCTTGAAGTTGTTCACTTTTCATGTCCTTGAAGTTGTTCACTTTTCATGTCCTTGGAGTTGTTCACATTTTATGCCTTTGTTGTTTACTTTTCATGTCCTTGAAGTTGTTCACTTTTCATGTCCTTGAAGTTGTTCACTTTTCATGTCCTTGAAGTTGTTCACTTTTCATGTCCTTGAAGTTGTTCACTTTTCATGTCCTTGTTCAATTTTTATGCCTTTGTTCACTTTTTATGCCATTGTTGTTCACTTGTCATGTCCTTGTTGTTCACTTGTCATGTCCTTGTTGTTCACTATTCATGCCCTTGAAGTCGTTCACTTTTCATGTCCTTGATGCATCAGTTTAGCACATTCACCAGCATAAGCAAGTGTCATTAGAATGCTGTTGTTCTTCCATAGTAGTGCTAGACAAAACGATTTCGCGGGCCTCATACGGCCAGCGAGGCCGACATTCACCGCCCCTCCTCTAGACAGTATGAAACAGGAATAGTTGAAAATGGGATTGACACATCCCTTTATAGTGGATCATCATGTGCTGTGCCAGCAGGCGAAGGCCATCATGTCTCGACACAGATCCTGGTCCTTGGTGCTGCGGATCAATTTTATTGATATTCCTCCATGCTACTCCCACAGTCCCCTCCAGCATCTGGTCTCTCGGTCTGTCTCTGTCACTCATTCCAGATTTCATAATTTTCCAGCGTATTTCTTCTCATTAAATGCCAAGCAACTCCGCTGGTCTCTTTCTTATAGTTGCGTACAATATTTTTACTTTCATTTGCCTCTTCCAGGGAATAGTTATTTTAATCTCGAGAAATGTCTAGGAATGATAGTACCATTGCCTAGTTTATATGTGCCGCCCGAGCACCTCATACTCACGCCTTCGTGCAGTATTTGACACACCCTTACCTCACACACACACACACACACACACACTGACATACACACACACACACACACACACTGACACACACACACACACACACACACACACACACACACACACACTGTCTCCCTGAATATTTGGTCGGAGTCTGACAATGAGATAACTTAAAGCAATAGAGAAAACGTTACTACCCAGGCCTTCTTCTTCGTCCGATATGTTTTGTTTTTGGACGTTATTGCGTTGTCAGTTTACAGCAGAGCTGCGATATTTGCATCTTTCGGCGAACACATCCCATTCTGAGGGCGTTTTGTTGACCGGGCTAGCCTTCCCAGTCAACCAAGGCCAATTCCCAGATAGTTGGTGCGTGCTGTATTGAATCATGACCTGTTTCCACGCTAGTATGCCTAAAGTTAGCCTTTACTTCCTTGAACATTTCCTGGCACCCAGTTTAGACTGGGTCGACATGGGAGGCAGAATAATTGTAATACATCCAGGCCTGGAATGGGTGTTGGAACACACGACCCCTGAGCCAACAGACAATCGTGCTAGTCACTGTGCTCACACTGTCACTGTCTATCTACTGCCTATAGTATCTTGCAGTGTATCACTAGTTTCCATAAAATGCTGTAGCATGGCTTAGTTGCATGTCAACGTTGACTTCTCGTTGAGAAAGCCACGGCAAGCTTTTTTTTAAAAGTTGCATACCTCTTACAGAATGTTGCAGTCAACACCAGCATTTTTCAGTTGCTGTTGATGTTCTTGTCAAGATAACGCTGAGTAGTTTGACATTGCTTTCTGAACGACCTGTTCACATACCCCGTAAGTAACCAACCCGAATCTCGCGCAGTTGTGTTCCTCACGGGGATTACGGAGAAAGTTGTTAACTCCTTCGTCAGACGTAAAATTTCCTTTTTAAAACCAACCTGGGTTTGATTGCAACGTGTTTCAAAGAACATGCAATATTAATTATAGGTGAAATACCGAACAGACATTACAGAAAGTCCCGATGCAATGTTTTGTAAGTTGCCTTTATGCAAGCTTTACACCACGTCGTTAGCTCAAGTCTCTAACGTTAACATGTTTAAATAAAGGAACGTTACATGTATCGACTTTTCTCTCCAACACGTATTTACACAAGGTGTTTTACCGCTGTTGTGGTAATGCGTTTGCCGGAACTGCAATCTTTTGCCTTTACCCTTTTCCCCCGTTGTGTTTTATATTGTTCTTTTTCTTTTCTTTTCAGACATGCGCAAGAGTCGTGTAACGTAAGCGGTGAAAACAAGAGATAAACAACTTGTGCTGCCTGCGGTTTGTATCATATGTTGGCTCGCTTCCCTCGGAATTTTCTATTGAGGAACTAACTGCGCCTGTGTGTGGAATTCAGGTTCTGTTGGCCGAGGAAGAGAGATCGAAACCACAACATATGGACATTGATTGTAGTTTGGCTGGATTTTTTTTTCTGTCAGTTTATTTGGATTTAGTTTCAGACTTTCCATTGTGTGGATAACAGCGCGGATCTGCGGATATCTGGATATACTTTACAGTAAGTACACGTTCGTCTTTGTTTTTAAATATGTTTACTTTGTTTTTAAACATGGGGTCAGCTGGGTTGCGGGCTGATTTCACAGCGTTTCCCGGATTGCAGGATAATATGGGGTCTGTCAGTGTGCAGGCTTCATGGTGTCAACCGGATTGCGGGCTATCAGGGGTCAGCTGGATTGCACTCTAATATGGGTCCCAAGGATTGCAGAATAATATGCGGCTAACCTGATTGCAGGCTGATATGGTGTCCGCTGCTGTGCAGGCTAGAATATGGGGTTAACTGGATTGCAGGCTAACGATTATAGGTAAACTGGGTTTTAGGCGAATAACTTGAAGTTGACTGGATTGTAGGCGAATAACTTGTGGTCGACATGCTTGTAGGCGAATAACTTGTGGTCGACATGATTGTAGGCGAGTAATTTGCTGTCACTGGGATTGAAGGACTTTGGGGTTCCCAGGATTAAAGGCTAACTTGGGGTTCCTTGGACTTCAGGATAACATGAGGGTCCTCTGAATTTCAGAATAACTTGGTCCCCAGTATTGCAGGATGGTAAAATGAGATTCCTTGAAATGCATCGCAATAACATAGGATCCTCTTAATTGTAATGGGTTCAGCAACTTTTTAACTCTTTCTATTTCAGACAGGTGTTAACTTACTCCTTACTATTCCCACATTGTTGCTTTATAGTAATACTAATACACTTGTAGGTTTGAAGGAGTCAACTTAAAACACATGGGACAACAAGGGTTACAGAAACAACTATCATTGACTGTGCTTTTGTAATATAACTTCGTGTCATGGCTGACAGGAAGGAAATTGTATCACATTTTTGGATATCTAATGAACCAATGGTGCCTTGCTTGGTATCAAATGAGTTAGAGGATGCATTTTTATTATTTCTGGGTGTCTCCCAGGCGAAGTAAGCAGACCTCCTGACTTGTCCTCCGAAGTGTGCGGGGTCCGTCTTTCTGTTCACGGATGCAAATTTTTTTTTTTTTCGGAGACCCTTAAAGATCATCACTGGAACTAGGGAGTCCTTGCTCAATGCAATGATTTTAACAGTCCTCTTTGCAGGAAGAGACCGAACCATCTGGAATAAAGCCAAATGCAATGAAATCGGTTTTCTTGACTTTACACGCTTTTCATTTGTATTTTTTCCCAACCCTTTTGGTCTTCTTTTGATGGAGTCTGTGATGTTTGTACTGTGTGCCATTCTCTAAACTAATGTAGGTGGTCTAGAACAGTGGTTCTCAACCTTTTTTGGTCCATTCCCCCACTTTACCATATGTTCAGAACGCCATCCCCCTTCCCCCCCTTTTTCCGAATTTCCTCCATATAACACCCCCCCCCCCACCCCCAACCGTATACATAAAAATGGAAGCTAAATTTAATAACACATACTAGAACAAGTCTAGACATCTACATAAAACGTGATTTGCGAGTCTACTTGCGTTATAAAATGAATTTCATTAGGGCGAGAAGTACAGAACTGTAAAGTTTAGAGGGAAAAACAATATCAAGTAACTGGTTCTTGTATTAATGCAATCCCCCCGATGTGTCTCTACCTTGTCGCGGTGGGGGGGGGGGGGGGAATTGCGTGTCCCATTGACCTCATGTGCTGTGTCGATGGATGAAAAACTACATATCGGACAGCTTATGGGATAGGGGCCAGACTAAGCGAGACACAACCTGCTTCTCTGCAGGTAGACTGAGGATAGCAGTCAAATGTTTAAATGCACGAAGGCAGAAGTTCTTGGTCCGGACACTAGCACACAGGTTCTCAGCTGAGGGATAAGGCTGAACGCCTCTAAGCCATTAATCCTTGGACCTGAGAGCCGGGCCGATACAAACCTACCGAAAAATGGAGGTGAGATGCTAAGCACGCTACATGCTTAGTTAAGATACTTGTCTCGAAGGTTCTCAGCTGGGGGTTATGCGGGATCCCCGGATGAGAGGGCCTGGCCGTTTTTCGCTCACTGCTGCACGGAGGTAAGGTGCTGAGCCGGCAGCACATGTAGCCTACCTCGTGAGCGAGTACTAAAGGTAGAAAAGCGCCCCAGTCGCACGAAATGGTTACGAAAAATGTCTGTATCTATGCTCACATAGAGTGTAGTCAAAGGTGGAAAAACGTCTCAATAACACGAAATGGAACGCTTGGCTAGCGAATCTGGTCCGAAGTCCGAAGCGAAAGCTTACCTAGTGGATGTCGTCTGCAGACTGTCCGTTCCTGGTTTGTGCTTGAGCGACCAGTGGCAAGCGAAATGCCCAATACATGGAAGTGAGGAATCAAAGCAGCCATGAGCAGGACGTGGCAATTCCTCGGGTGAGCCCAGTCTCAGAGCAGTATGTGCCGGCTCTGCAATAATGGAAGCCTCCTTGGATAGCAGGGAACGCCCATGGTCTGCCCCTGCCTTCCCTTGAGGGTTGACCGTGATGTCTTTGACCGCTCTATCTTGACCAGCTGAGATGTGGGCGACATCACAACAATAAGTCTAACGTGCCTCGAAACTTGAGGAAGGCTAACCTCATTAAAAATGCCCGCCGAAGTCGGAAGTGCCGTCCTACGGGTGGCAAAATAAAAATTGGCACTACGCATTTACGTCCGAGTGAAATGTCTCGTCCGAATGTCTCTCTTGCTAGGAACAGCTCTGACTATCTAGTTTCCGAATGCCGCTCTTGTTCGGAACAGCTCTAAGTAGGCAGTTTTTCCGAATGTTCGTCGTGCCTGGAAAAGCTCTGACGGGAACAATGACAAGCACATGTCCGAATCGAAAACTCGCTGAGTGGATACTGTCTGCAGACCTGTCTGGTTTGTGCGGGAACGGCCCGAGGCGAACGAAATGCCCAATATATTGAAGTGAGGAATTAAAGTAGCCATGAGCAGGACGTGACGATTCCCTCGGTGAGCCCAGCACCAGGGCGCTATGTGTCGGCTCTGCAATTATGGAAGCCACCCAGGATGGCGGAAAATACCATGGACTGTCCCTGCCTTCTTTTGAGGGATGGCCGTGAAGTCTTCGACTGGTCCAACTTGACCAGCTGGGATGTGGACGGTACCACAAAAGTGAGAGTCTCCCAGGAATGCTAACCTGGTCAAAATTGCACGCTAAAAGTCGGATGTGTTGGCCTAAGGGTTTCGATCCAAGGGTGCCTAACGAGACACACCGCAATCACATCTGAAAAAAAAACACTCCGGATGAACGCAAAGAAGAAGAAGATTAATGCAATCTTGAAATAATCTTAATTCCCTACCCCCCTCCCCCCTGGAAACCCTAAAATTCCCCTCGGGGGGGGGGGGGGGGGGGAGAAATTCCCCACCGGTTGAGAACCTCATTGGCACCTTGCCGTCTTTACAGACGATAGTTTGTGCTTAAAAAAGGCATAATAACTTTTATCCATGGCGGTAGCGAATGTGACTGATAAGGCCAATTCGCGCTGTAAATGCTCGTTCACAGTGGGTGTATGTAAACACGTGGTCATTTCCACCTTCATGCACCATCTTACGTCTCACACGCTCGGTGTGTGACTTATCTGCAATAATTTTCTCCTTTGTCTTTATTCCATTTCTTATGTTTGCCCTCCATGCAACACGTTCAGCGGCGACTTGCTCCCAGTGTGCATTATCAATGCCTGTATCAATCATGTCCCGCTTACACACATCTTTGTATCGTAGTAGAGGCCGACCCTGAGATCTCTTACCCATCTGTAATTCACCAAAAAGATGTCCTTTGGTATTCTACCATCATCCATCCTCCTAAGATGTCCTATCCATCTAAGTCTACGAAGACTGAGCATGGAATAAACCGTCACACAACCTGATCTTTCCAATACTTCAGTATTTGTGATTTTGTCTTGCCACTTAATACCAAGAATTCTTCGCAGACACCGCATATGAAAGCTGTTTAAACGTTTCTCTTGGTGTGAGTAAGTTGTCCAGGTTTCACTGCCATAAAGAAGAGTACTAAGGACACAGGCTTGATAGACAAGGACTTTTGTTTTGGCAGTAAGCTTCCTGTTCTCCCAGACTCTTTTTCTTAACCTGTTCATTGTTGTTGCTGCCTTACCAATCCGGATGTTGATTTCCTGATCTAGGGATAATTTGCTATTTACCACTGATCCTAAATATGTAAAATGGTCTACCATCTCTAGTTCGGCGTCGTCAATAAAGATTGATGGTACCCCATGTGCACCTTGTGACATAATCTGTGTCTTCTTTTTGCTATTTGTTAAAACAAATTCAGAACAAGCATTGGAGAATGCAGATAGTAGACATTGCAATTCTTCCTCAGAGTGGGTCGTAACTGCAGCATCATCTGCAAAAAGCAACTCTCTGATCAGTACCCTCCTAATTTTGGTCTTGGCCTTCAATCTCTGAGCATTGTAGAGGCCGCCATCTGAGCGTGAGTGAATGTATATACCACCATCCTGATCACGAAAGGCATATTTCAGTAGAAGTGAAAAGTATATTCCAAAGAGGGTGGGAGCTAGTACACAACCTTGCTTAACTCCACTCTTGATTTCAAACTCTTCAGAAGTTGCACCATCAAACTTGATTATACCCTTCATGCCTGTGTGGAACGATTCCACAATGGACAGAAGAGTTGGTGGGCAGCCAATCTTCTTTAGTGCCTTGAACAGACCCTCACGACTGACCAAATCAAATGCCTTTGTGAGGTCGATGAAGGCAATAAACAGTGGTTGATTCTGTTCACGGCATTTTTCTTGCATTTGTCGCAATGAGAATATCATATCAATGGTAGACCGGTTCTGTCGAAAGCCACACTGTGATTCGGGGTAGACTTGATCTCCTAGGACTTGAAGTCTGCGCAGAACAATTCTGGCAAATACTTTTCCAACAATACACAGAAGTGAGATACCCCTATAGTTGTTGCAGTCGCTCCGATCGCCCTTGTTCTTGTACAGTGTTATGATGCTTGAATCTTTGAAATCCTGTGGGACTTGTCCTTCTCGCCAGCATAGCTCTATTAGCTGGTGTATCTGTAGAGTGAGTGTGTCTTGCCCACTCCTGATAACCTCTATTGGAATCCCATCCTTACCTGGAGCCTTGCCAGATGCAAGTTCATTTATAGCACACTTAACTTCTGTTATGGTGGGAAGCGTGTCCAGGTGGTCAAGAGTTGGTAGAGCCTCTATGGCGTTGAGGGCATCATCCGCTAGTTTGGTCTCACTTGAATAAAGCTCCAAATAGTGCTCTACCCATCTGTCCATCTGCTGTTTCTTATCACTTATGATTTCTCCAGTCAAGGTTTTCAATGGTGCACTTCTTTTGATCATTGGACCACAGGCCGTCTTTATTCCTTCATACATGCTTCTGATGTTTCCCTTATCACTTGCGATTTGAATGGACTCACATAACTTGATCCAATAATCATTTGCACACTGCCTGGCAGCCTTTTGCACATCCTTCCTAGCTTACTTTAGCTCACTCAGAGTGTTACGCGTTGGTCTTTCCTTGTTTCTTAAGAGAGCTATCTTCTTCTTATACAATCAAGGGCTGCAGAGTCTGGCTTTTTGCCCGCAAACCAGTCCTGCCTCTTATGATCCACAGTGCCGTAAACCCCTACGGCAGTTTTATAAAGAGTTTCCTTAAGTTGACCCCACTTTTCACTTACTGTACAATTTTCTGGTTTATCAGTGAAAGCGTCTTCAAGTTGCTGTTGAAACTGAAAGCACTTTTCAGGATCAGTGAGTGTTAATAATATTAATCCTGGGGCTAGATTTGTGTTTAGCTGTGTAGATTCTCTTTCGGTCTCAGTTGTTGTCTCCGTGTGATGATGAAGTCCAGCTGGTGCCAATGGCCGGATCTTGGATGTTTCCATGTGACCTTATGCATCTCTTTTGTTTTAAAACAGTAGTTTGTAATGCATAGGTCATTTCTGGTGCAATGCTCCAGCAGCCGTTGCCCATTTTCATTCATGCGACCGATGTTGTGTTTTCCAATGCACACTGGCCATAAACTCGAGTCCTTGCCCACACGAGCATTGAAATCACCGAGCATATAAATGTAGTCAGATTTTGGAACTGCCTTGATCACAGAGTCTAACTCCTCATAGAACGAATCCTTCACATCATCAGAGGAATCGAGTGTCGGTGCATATGCAGTAATAATGGTGACAACACCACAAGAGGTTGCCAAGCGCAGGGATAATAGTCTTTCATTTCGTCCTGCTGGAATTGCAATCATTCCCAGTAGCGAATTCTTCACTGCAAAGTCCTCATCGTGTTGCCATTTTTCTGCCTGCCCTCTACCCTTCCAAAAAATAAAGGTGTAATTGTTTTCCCTGTGTGACCCTTCCTCAGCGAGGCGAGTCTCCTGCAGGCC
>JACEFZ010010789.1:0-47500 GCA_014155875.1 Cepaea nemoralis | reverse complement strand
ATGAAAGTTTGTCCATCAAGAATTGTGGGGTTGAAAGTTTGTCCTTCAAGAATGATGAGCATTCAATTCATCCAGTGGGGTTGAAAATTTATCCATCAAGAATGATGATGACCATTCAATTCATTCAGTGGGGATGAAAGTTTGTCCATCAAGAATGATGATGAGCATTCAATTCATCCAGTGGGGTTGAAAGTTTGTCCATCAAGAATGTTGATGACCATTCTTAATTCATCCAGTGGGGATGAAAGTTTGTCCATCAAGAATTATGATGACCATCCAAGTCATCCAATGGGGTTGAAAGTTTGGAGCCGTACGTTCTAAGATAAGGCCTATTTTGGCTCGAAATGTTCTTTGACAAAGTGGGCCAAAAATGTTAGACTTTCCAGGAGGAGGATCTCTTGGAGTGGTTTTTTATTTCTTTTGTCCAGCCTTTTCCCCCACAGCTCTTAGTCCTATTTGCTTCACAAGTAACCGCACCCTTATGTAATGGTGTACGCCACGAAGTACGGTCTTTGGCAGCAGTATCCCAGGTGTCGTGAGGTATTCCAAAAGCTTTTAGTGAAATCTGCATCTTTAAAGCGTTTCCTCTTGCCACATAGGGAGCTTTTACAACAACGCAGCTCGCCGTAAAAAATAAAAAAACAACTTTCAGGGGGCCTGTGATCTGGCGAATCTGATTCTTCATTAGTAGAGTGTGGATACTGGGCATGGGCGCTCTTTCTAAGACTTCAGTGTCTGGGATCTTGTCTTGCCCTTTACTCTTCAATAGCTTTTAAAAGGCAGGCTGTGGAAGTAGTTTAATTTCCTAGCGTGTCGCTGGTAAACAGTCTAGGTTTCACAAGTATATGTTTTTTTCTTCGCATATCCTTTACAGAACATTGTAGTCAACACCAACATTTTTCAGGTGCTGTTGATGTCTTGGCAAGTTCTACGTTCGGTAGCTTACCATTGCTTTCTGAACTACCGGCTCACTTACCTCCGTAAGTAACCAGTACGACGCGATCCGCCGCCGAATCTCGCGCATTTGTGATTCGTACTAGAATATACGGGATTACGAACAACGCGCTTAATACCTTTGCCAGAGAGGACGGCTCACAAGCATATAGCAGTGTGGATATACAACTGCTATGTAGACTTCCAGCTTTGTTTGCAGGCTTATTTCATTTCTGTCCCACACTATTTTTGTATAGTCTGCTAAAGGACGCGCTTGCCTTGTAGATTCTTGCATTCACCACATCAATTGAGGCAGCTTGTGACACAGTGCTGCCAACATAGGTGAATTTGTCCACAACAAAAAGGCTTTTCTAGTGAACTATTCTCGGGTTTTCTCAATGCACGGCCTAACCAGCTCCTTGTTCTTTACCTTTTAGTTGACTGGTATGTCCCGTTCTCTGTGAGCGGTGAATTTGTCATACTGTTTTATTCCCTCTATTTGGCGCAGGCACCAATTAGTGAATGTTTGTAGTTATTTGTAATCCTTTGTATAGTTTATTTGTAATCGTTTTATTGTACTCCAGTCTGATCCATACATCCCTACTGATTTAATGTTAGTGTTGAATATTCCAAGTTTGGTGCCAAGTTTAATTTCGTTTGACTTCCACAAATGTCCAATAAAAGCCCTTCTGTCCTTTTGTATTCTTGTCTTAAACTATTCCATCCCCTTTGTCTACATTTCTACCTAAGTAGATATATGATTCTGTCTCTTGAAGTGAGATTTCCCCAAGGGAGATCCGATCATTTACTTGATTTATTTTCATGTCTCTTTGCTCTGAATTTTTACATCTAGCTGTTGGGACCTCCTGTCTAGTGTTAGTTTATCGTGCATCTAATTGCGTGTGTGACAGGAGGGAAATATCGTCAGGAAAGCCCAGTTCATTAAGCTGTCTTGTCTTGTCAGGGAAGTCCATTGGATTCCATTTCTGACAGTGCTTGTTGCTGTCTTTATAATCCAGTCGTTATTCGGTAAGAATAGTAAAGGTGACAGGAGGCATTGCAGCCTCCCCCCTGTCTGATCTCAAATGTCTCCGTTACTTGCCCCTCACGGAGGACCCTGCCCTTCATGGCTTTACCAAGATAGTATTATGTGGTATTTCATGTCTCAATTTCCGAATATATTCCTTATCAATGCTATCTCATCTCATCTCATTATGTTCCTCTTGTACCTTGCGGTGTCGAGGTGAAGTATAAACATAGGGAGAGTGCCCGCTTATGGGCTTCATGTTTCGATATTCCCATGGACTCTGTTATTCCCTGCATCCATCGTTTACGCGGTTGGCCTCTTCCTCTGTTTCCCTCTGGTCAGTACATCATTGCTTGTTTTCGTATACTGTTAATTGGTAACCTACTTGCATGGCAAAACCATTTGACTTGCTGCTTTCTAATAAAATTTAGTGCAGCTGTAACCCCTACTTTAGTCCTGATTTCTTTATTTCTGATCTTATCTCTTCTTGATACATTGAGTATTCTTCTCAGGAATCTCATTTCTGTTGTTGTGATTTTTCTTTTCTCTTTTTCTGTCATTGTCCAGGTTTGGCATTGGTAGCATAGAGTTGGTAGGAAGATTGTGTTGTAAAGAGCTTTGTTAGTAGTTATTGATACATGTTTGTTATTTAGTATTGGTGCCATTTATCCGATGAGTTGGTTTGCCTTGTTGCATCTATTTTCGATCTCGTCTTCTGATTGCCATTTGATGATATTATACTTCCTAGGTACTTGAAACTCTTTACTTGTTTCAAAGGATGTTCGTTTTGATAAATCGTTGTTGCTTTTTCTTCGTTAATTATAGTCACTACATCTGTTTTACTTGTGCTAATTTTCATGTTATGTTCATGTGGTCTTGTATTTCAGCTTCTGATTTAGCTATTAGTGCTTGGTCGTCCGCAAACAGGAGTTTTTCTATTGGTTAGATATGCAGATGGTTCTTCTTCTGTGTTCTCGTCATGCGGTGTTCTTGCGGTTTCTGTTTGGCTGGTTTCTTTACATATGTTGTCTGTATATGTTATAAACAAGAGAGGGGACAGGACACAACCTTGTCGTACTCCGGATCTTATGGTGAAGGGTTCTGAGTGTCCTCCAGTTGCTCTCACTATGCATCAATGCTATCAAAGACACCATTTACTTACCTATAGCACTTGGAGCTGTTTGAGTATCGATTATTTACTTACCTATAGCACCTGGAGCTCTTTGAGTGTCCATAATGTATTTACCCATAACACTTGGGAGCTGTGTGTATGCCTGCCATTTACTTACTTATCGCACTTGGAGCTGTTCTGTTGAACGTCCGTCATTTACTTACCTAAAGCAATTAGAGCTGTTCTGTTGAACGTCTGTCGTTTACTTTTTTTATTTTTTTAATTCGCATATCCTTTTTACAGGACATTGCTGTCAACAGCAGCATCTTTCAGCTGTCTGTTGATTTCTTGGCAAGATTACGCTCAGTAGTTTGCCATTGCTTTCTGAGCGGCCGGCTCAGTTATCTCGCAAGTCACCAGCGGGGAACGAACCGCTCCCAGTTCTCGCCCGCTACGAGACTCTGCGTGATAAACGGGATTACAGAGAAAGTGGTGTAACCCCTCGGCCAGAGAGACCGGCCGTCATTTACTTACCTAAAGCAATTAGAGCTGTTCTGTTGAACGTCCGTAATTTACTTACCTATAGCAATTAGAGCTGTTTGAATGTTTGTTTGCGTTGAACTGTTTTGTGTGGTGTCTTTTGTGTGAATGTGTGTGTGTGTGTGTGTGTGCGCGCGCGTGTGCGTACGTTTTTGTTGCCTGTGTCCGGTTGTGTTTTTGTAAGAAAGCAACATTACATATATGAGATCTCCTCCGATGTGTCTCCACCTTGCCGTGGTGGGGGAGCTTGCGTGTCCCATCGACCCCATGTGATTGCCGATGGATGAAAACTACATATCGGACAGCTTATGGGCTAGGGGCCAGACTAAGAGAGACACAACCTGCTGCTCTGCAGGTAGACTGAGGATACCAGTCAAAAGATTAAATCAGGTACACGAAGGCAGAAGACCTTGGTCCGGACAATACTCTAAGGCTCTCTGTCGAGGGCTGTGGCTGAACGCCTCTAAGCCACAAACCCTCGGATCTGAGAGCCGGGCCGATACCCACCTACCGAAAAATAGAGGTGAGATACTGAGCAAGCTACATGCTCAGGTCTGATACATGTTCGAAGGCTCTCAGCTGGGGGATATGAGGGATTCCCGGATGAGAGGGCGTGGCCGTTTCTCGTTCACTGCTACACGAAGGTAAGGTGCTGAGCCGGCAGCACATGTAGCCTACCTCGTGAGCGAGTACTAAAAGTCAGAAAAGTGCCCCAGTCGAATGAAATGGTTACGAAAACTGTCTGTATCTAACTCACAGAGAGTGTAGACAAAAGTGGAAGAACATCTCAATAACACGAAATGGAACGCGCGGCTAGCGAACCTATTGCGTGGTCCGAAGTCAAAAGCAAAAGCGTACCGAGTGGATGTCGCCCGCAGTCTGACCGTTCCTGGTGTGTGCTTGAGCGACCAGTGGCAAGCGAGACGCCCAACACATGGAAGTGAGGAACTGAAGCAGCCATGAGCAGGACGTGGCAACTCCTCGGGTGAGCCCAGTCTCAGAGCAATATGTGCCGGCTCTGCAATTATGGAAGCCTCCTTGGATAGCGAGGGAATGCCCATGGTCTGCCCCTGCCTTCCCTTGAGGGTTGACCATGATGTCGTTGATCGTTCTATCTTGACCAGCTGAGATGTGGGTGGCATCACAACAATAAGTCTAACGTGCCTCAAAACCCGAGGAAGGCTAACCTCATTAAAAAATGCCCGCCGAAGCCGGAAGTGCCGTCCTACGGGTGGAAAAATAAAAATTGGCACTGCGCATTTACGTCCGAGTGAAATGTCTCGTCCGAATGTCTCTCGTGCTAGGAACAGATCTGACTACCTAGTTTCCGAATGCCGCCCTTGTTTGGAACAGCTCTGACTAGGTAGTTTTCCTAATGTCCGTCGTGCCTGGAACAGCTCTGATAGGCACAAAGACAAGCACATGTCCGAACCGAAAACTCGCTGAATGGCTACTGTCTGCAGACTGGTCTGGTTTGTGTGGGAACGGCCCGTGGTGAAGGAAAGCCCAATATATTGAAGTGAGGATTTAAAGCAGCCATGAGCAGGACGTGACGATTCCCTCGGTGAGCCCAGCACCAGAGCGCTATGTGTCGGCCCTGCAACTATGGAAGCAACCTTGGATGGCGGAAAATGCTATGGACTGTCCCTGCCTTCCTTTGAAGGATGACCGTTGTCTTCGACCGTTCCAACTTGGCCAGCTGGGTTGTAGATGGCTGGGTTGTAGGAATGCTACCTGGTGTGTTGGCCTACGGGTTTCGGCCCAAGGGCGCATAACAGACACACCGCAATCACATCTAAAAGGGAAAAAAAAAACACTCCGGATGAACGCAAAGAAGAAGTAGAAGAAGATATATGAGATGATGACGCTTCTGCTGTTTATAATTAATAGCAATTTAAAAAAAAATACGCGAAACGAGGGGAAAATGAACAGGGATGGGGATGAGGAGGGGGCGGAGAGATTAGAGAAAATATGGATAGACGAAGAAAACAATCACTAGGAATATTGGTGTTGTAGGTGGGAAATATGATAATAATGCGATTACATTTGATACACACAAAGGAATGTCACGGTCGGTAAGTTGACAGGCAGGTTAAATAACAAACACTTGTAAAGGGTAATAGAACGACACATAGACGCTAGAGGCGAATAGACCGACGCACAGACAGATCTGTATCATGGTTGACAGAGAGACGAGAGAAACGGGGACAAAACAGGTAAAGAAAGACGGTCAGAAACAAAGCCGGTCAGAAAGACAGCCACACGGTCAGAAAGACAGCCACACGGTCAGAAAGACAGCCACACGGTCAGAAAGACAGCCACACGGTCAGAAAGACAGCCACACGGTCAGAAAGACAGCCATACGGTCAGAAAGACAGCCACACGGTCAGAAAGACAGCCACACGGTCAGAAAGACAGTCAAAAACCAAGACGGACAGAGCCGGGAGAGGGAGACGAAGTAGAGTCGCGGGACGGAGAGGCGCGGGCAGAAAGCCAGAGGTGGCCAAGCAAGCAGATGCGCGATTTAGGTTGTCTGACTGAGGCTGGCTGACTGAGACTGGCTGAGATATGGACTCACTGGGGTTGTCGGAGAAGTGGGATAGCTAAGGCTGGCGGAGAGATACTGTCCGAGGCTGACAGAAAGACGAATCGACTGAGGCTGCAAGACTCGAATTGGCTGAAGCTGTCAGAGAGGCGAACTGAGGCTGACAGTGGTGCGAGGACAGAGACTGACAGAAGCTAGCAGGGGCTCTGACTTTTGACCTGGTTGTCAGACACACGGTAGTTATGTAGAGTGGGAGATGTTAAACAAAAATAAGGAAAGAACGCACGGACAATAACTTATAATAACTGGCACTGGCATTTTTATGAGACGTTGTAAAGAAAACAAGCTGAAAGAGAATAAATACGCTTATAATAATACTAGTATACTCAACAACATGCAGTAGTGATGAAGATATACAACATTTTTACGATGAAGTAGACATGGCAATGTCTCAAATTAAATCACAAGATATAAAAATAATACTAGGTGATTTCAATGCAAAAGTAGGAAAAGGAAAAATGGCTGATATAGTGGGGAATTATGGTTTAGGTACAAAAAATGAATAAGGAGGACAAATAATAGAATGGGCAAATATCAATGATATGATAATTGGAAACACCTGGTTTAAACACCATTAAAAAAAACGACTATATACATGGAACAGCCCTGATAAGAAAATACTCAACCAAACTGACTACATACTTATTAGTACAAGGTGTCGAAATGCGTTAATTAATGTAAAGACAATGCCTGATGCTGACTTTAATAGTGATCAAGTACCACTTTGTGGAATAATAAAAGTAAGATTGAAGAGAAGAATAAAAGTGGTTAAGAACTTGAGACTTCATAAAGAGGTGTGAAAGTAGATAAAAAAATTCAAGAACAATACGGAGTGATTGTGAAAAATAGGTATAATGCAATAGCTAAAATCAATCAATCAATCATGTGCCATGCCGGAAAGCGTGGGCGGTCATGACTCGCCATTTCACTCGATCACCAGCGTCGTGGATCAGCTCAGTGTTCCTGTCTCGTCCATGCCATGTGGCCAAGCCATCCAGGTATTTTCCTCTCGGTCTTCCTCTGGGTCTGTTCCCTTCGATCTTGCCAGTTGTCACTAAGTTCTCCAATCCATTTCTTCTCATAACATGTCCAAAGAATTTTGACTGTCTACGTCTAATTTCTCTAATCAATTTACGATTTTAATTTGTCTCCTGTAGTACTTGGTCATTGGTTTGTCTGTCTGTCCATGGTATTCTTTGCATTTTCCTCAGAAACCACATTTCTGCAGCCATCAGATGTTTTTCAGCTTGACTGCACATTGTCCAAGTTTCTCATCCATACAAAAGAACAGGCTCTATGTATCCCCTCAACACTCTTTTTCTCGTTTCAATTGACATCCTTTTATTGGTCAAAATGTTTTTCATCTTGCTGAAGGCTACTTTCGCCTTGGCGATTCTTGCTCTAATCTCTTCAAGGCATTTCCCATCAGATGTTATGACTGTTCCGAGATAATTGTACCGATTCACTTGTTGAAGAATATTCCCATTTACTTGTATATTACATTGTGGTACTTCGTTCTTCCTAGTGACGACCATAACCTGTGTCTTCTTACAATTTAATTCCAACCCCAGCTGCTCACTGTGTACAACAACTGCGTCTACTAATTGTTGTAGATCTTGTGCATTGTCTGCAATCAATACTGTATCATCTGCATATCTAATGTTATTGATGTTTCGTCCTCCAATGCTGATTCCATTTATATCTTCTACATTCCTGAAAATATTTTCACTGTATAGGGAAAAAAGATCTGGAGACATTACACATCCCTGCCTAACACCTCTCTTAATAGGTTGATATTGTCCCACTTCATTATCAATCCTTATGGCAGCTTGTTGTTTCCAGTATATGTTTTTTATAAGTCTAATGTCTTTCCCATCAATTTGTAGATCTGCAAGCATATCTACCATGTTGACATGTCTAACTCTATCAAAAGCCTTTGTGTAGTCAATAAAGCAAAGGTGTATATCCTTGTTTACTTCTATAGCACGTTCAATAACTGTTCGCAGCATATACACAGCATTTACTGTACCCTTTCCTTCTACAAACCCACATTGTTCTTCCCCTATTTCAGGTTGCATTTTCTTCCTCACTCTTTGCATGATAATTCGTAGCAAAATCTTTGTGATGTGGCTCATTATACTAATTGTTCTATGTTGATCACATTCCAAGGATCCTGATTTCTTTGGGATTGCAATAAATACAGAGTTACATAATTCAGAAGGTATATATCCAGTACCATATAATGTGTTCAGCAGTCTGGTGACTTGATCTAGTCCACATTCTTCTAAAGCTTTAATCATTTCTGTTGTGATGTTATCTGCACCGGGGGCCTTTCCAGCTTTCATATGCTTAAGAACATTTCGAACCTCCATCTTCAAAATTGGTTGTCCTTCATTATTAAATCTAATATCATACTGTTCCTCTCTGTTATCATTATAAAGGTTTTTCACATAATCTGTCTGTCATGAGATCACCGTGGATTAACCAGATGATGATAATACAGACAGTCTGATTCACGGCGTGTTTTCAAGGCCACACTTGTTTTTAACCGGTACAGAAAAAACAGTCTGTGTTCGCAGCTGCAACTTGTTTACTTCTAGTCGGCGAGATAGGAACGGTCGGGAGACCTTGAGAAGTTTCCGACATCAAAACGAATTGGCGGCTTTTTGTTGAGACCCGAATTCAAGAAATGCAGAAACGCGAGCTTGTTTTGGGTGTCAAAACAAGGAAAGACAACTCTGACATTGATTAAACACAAGGGTGATAAGATTCTGGAAATAGTTTGTGCCCCTTGAGAATCTGGTGTGAACATCAAAGGAACGTCAAGTGAACAATTCAAGGCGTTTGCCAAAAAGAAAAAAAAAAACACGATTTGGTGACAACTAGTGTAACTCAGACAGTTGATTTAGGCAGAAGTGCTTTGGCATTGCAGTTATGGATTTTAATAATATCTAACGTGTGCGGGATTAATTAGATTAATTTTACACGTGCCTGTCATAGCAAACTTAGATGTGATTGAGAAGAACTGCGGTGTTGCCTAAGGTAGTTCATATTGTATAATTAGTCCTAATTAATTTAGGCAGTAGCATGGTTGAAACTAGCTAGAGTAGTGAAGTGATGATTAGCTCTGTTAGTTGAAAATAGAGTAGTGAAGTGTTGATAAGCTCTACTAGTTGAGAATTGAGTAATGGGGGGATAATTGGGATCTTCCAGTGGGGTGCTCCCTGGTGGGGGGGGGGGGGGGGTTCCGCACTCTGTATGGAACAAAAATAGTATCATTCCCGGACTGTAGATTTGAATGGGAATCAGACCTCATGGTTATCAAAGCTCCTGGAGGAGGACATGTCTGGCGGGAGAGACGCGGCATTTGGTGAGGTCCATTGTGCTGATTCTTGTGATGTCGTGTAATCCTTGCCATGATGAGTGGACCCTGATCATGAACTTTGTGGTCTGACCTCTACATTTACATTAGAATACACAACACACATTTTCTTCGCATACACGTCTCACGTACATTACACTTTTCTTTTAATAAATTAATCTTTATTAATTTTTAGAAGCAAGAGTTGTTGAATATGTTGCGTTGGGGAAGAATGAGAGGGGGCATAGTACGACAGTGATAGAGAGAGGAAAAGGTGTCCATGAACCGAAGGAGTGTGTTGGACGGAAGCTAGCGGATTCTCCAAGATATTGAAAAGGGGTAAAATATAATGTGGGTGTTGACTCCCCTCACTCCAGGGACGACACTTTAAAGTAAGACACGACACTGTCCATACATGTAGAATCTGATCTTTTTCTATTATGATTTTGCCATCTTTTGATTTCAGACAGCCTGTTGATGTACTTGCTCTTTTATTAGTAAGTTCCTGAATTCTTTTGTGCACTAATTTGGTATTTTGACTGTTGTGTTGTTTTTCAATGTCTAAGCACTTTTCCTCAAACCATGCTTCTTAAAATGCTAAAATACATAATATAAACTATGGGAAATGTTAAGGGACTCCATTCATCAAACGAGCAAAGAAATATTACCGAAGAGAAACCAAAAGGCTAAGAAAAAATGAATGACTGAAGAAATATTAAAGTTGATGGCCAAAAGAAAACAGAGTAAAAATGATCAACATGAATATAATGAGATAAATAAAGAAATAAGAAATAAGTGTGTGAAGGCAAAAGAAAGTCGATTACACGATCAGTGCGAGAAAATTGAATTAAATTCGATTGAAGATACAAAAAATGTGCAAAAACAAATCAGTGAACTCACAGGAAGAAAAATGAGAATAATTACAGGGTGTTTACAATCAAAAACAGGAAAGATATTATTGGAGGAAGATGCTATAATAAAGAGGTGGAATGAGTATATAAGAGACTTGTATGATGGAGAAAGGGCAGATTTAACAGAAGAAAGTAACTTAGAAGGTCCACCTATTTAAAGAAGAAGTCGATGATGCTATCAAGCATATGACGAAAGGAAAAACAGCTGGACCAGATGGAATCACAATAGAAGAATTAGAAGTAATGGGAGAATTCGAAGTAGATATATTAACCAAAATGTTGAATGATATTTACTGCAGTGGATAAATACCAAGCGATATGATGAAATCTGTATTTACAGCTATACCAAAAAGATCAGGAGCAAATGAATGCGAAGATTTTCGTACCATTAACCTCATAAATCATGTCACTAAGCTTCTACTCAGAATTATCATGAGAAGAACAAGAAAGAAAATCGAAATGGAAATTGGCGAAGAACAGTATGGATTTGTGGAAGAAAAAGGTACAAACAATGCAATATATACATTACGGACACTATTAGATAGATCAGTAGAGACAAAGAAAGACACATATTTGTGCTTCATAGATTATACTAAGGCATTTGATAAAGTAAAACATGATGAAATGATTAAAATGTTGGAAGATATTAACTTTGATGGGAAAGATCTCAGAATAATAAAAAAAATATCTACTGGAACCAAATAGCAGCTATTAAAATGGAGAATAAAGAAGGAAATTATGAACACATAAAGCTGGGAGTAAGACAGGGATGTGTTTTGTCACCGGATCTCTTCTCCCTCTATAGCGAAGTAATAATGAGAGAGATCAAAGAAAAGCCAGGAATAATATTCGGAGGTTATAATATAAATAATATACGCTATGCAGATGACACAGTATTGATGGCGGATAATGCAAAAGATCTACAACAATTGTTGGACATTGTAGTAACAGAAAGGGCAAAGAAAGGACTCTCCTTGAATATTAAGAAAACAGTAACAATGGTGATATCAAAGAAACAGGTACCTCCCAAATGTGAAATAGACATAGAAGGGAAAATTCTTCACCAAGTGGATAGTTTTAAATATCTAGGGACATTTATAACATCAGATGGAAGATGTACAACAGAGATTAGGAGCAGAATAGGACAAGCAAAGGCTGCATATTAGAAAATGAAGAATATCTTATGCAATAAGTCACTATCACTGAATGTAAGAAAGAGAGCGCTATGGTGCTACATAGAACCAGTTTTGCTGTATGGCAGTGAATCTTGGAATGTAAACGAACAAATTAGGAGGAGATTGAAAGCAATAGAGATGTGGTTCCTGAGACGAATGTTTCGAATTCCTTGGACTACGAAAGTAACTGACAACGAATGCCTGAAAGAGGCTAATGAAACTAGAATATTATATAAAACAATAAGAAAGAGGCAAACAACTTTTCTTGGTCATGTAATGAGAAGAGAGGCATTGGAGAACATCGTGACAACTGGAAACATCGAGGGGAAGAGAGGTAGAGGCAGACCAAGAGAAATGATGCTGGATGGATTGCGACGGTGGCACGGAGGAATATCAATAGCAGGGGTGATCCAGAAAACCAAAGACCGAGATCTGTGGGGAGTCATGAACGCCTACGCCAGTCGGCATGGCACTTGATGATGATGATGATGATGATGACGACGATGATGATGATGATAACAGTAATGATAATAATAATAATAATAATAATAATAATAATAATAATAATAATAATAATAATATAAAACCTGTTAATAGTTGTACTGTATTTTGATCAGTCCAATAAAGACATACTGTAGAGGTATTAAACACAGCTAACGGAACCACTCAGCGGGCGCGCTACCACCCTAGCCAACGTTGCTGGTAATGTCATGAGCACGGTCGGACACGGGTTCCCCCAGGGCTCGTCATCTGCGAAAGTGAGGGAATGACTGACCATCTATTCCCCCGTGCATCCAGGCCTACACTGTGTACTGGCGCTATCTCATGATAGACTCAAGGCATGAAACTGCTTCGGGACAAATTTGTAGTCAAGCTGATGGCTGTGGGAATGTGGTTTCTGAGGAGAATGCAAAGAATACCATGGACAGACAGAACAGAATAACCAGCTACCAAGTCTTGCAAGAAACAAATGAAAATCGTAAACTCATTAGAGAAATTAGACGTAGACAGTCAACATTTGTTGGACATGTTATGAGAAGAAATAAATGAGAGAACTTGGTGACAACTGGCAAGATCGAGGGGAAGAGAACAATGGGAAGACAAGTAAATACCGGGATAGCTTGACTACGTGGCATGGTCGAGACAAGAACACCGAGGTGATCCACGACTCTGGTGATCGAGTGAAATGGCAAATCATGACCGCCTACGCTTACCGGCATGGCACGTGATGAATGGATGGGCTCTGGGGGGAAGGGGGGATTTAAATACACGAAAAATTAAAATCTGCACTATCATTCCCAAGGCCAAAGGACCCACCCCCTTTTTTTCGAGCCCCCTGCCCGCTTTCCTCTCCCTCTAATTCCGGGCATGTAGTCCCATTTCCTCTGGAAGCTTCTATGAAAGGCCCCATTACTGAGATCAGCTCCAGGTCCGGCGGCAGTTGTTGAGTACGGCGGGAAAATGTAAATGCTATATTCGGAAAGGAAATGTCTTTTATAGCTGAAGTGATTGGTACAAAGAAAAGGCCAATGGGAACTCTTGTGTGTATTTTTAGTGGGTCCGGATTTAGGCGTGCCTGACCACATTGATTTTAGGAAGTGCGGCAAAGGCTCCAAGTCAGTGGTTCTCAATATTTTTTGGCCCATACACCCACTCACCATATGTTCAGAATGTCATTCCCCCCATTTCGTATTTCCTCCATATGAATCCCCCCCCCCTTTTTTACACAGTATACGTAAAAATGGAAGCTACATTTATTTACGCATACTAGAACAGCTCTAGACGTCTACATATAACGCGATTTGCCGGTCTACTTACGTTATAAAACGAATTTCAGAAGGACGAGAAGTACAGAACCATAAATTATGGAAGCAAAAATAATATCAAGTAATCGTTTCTTGTATTAACGCGATCTTGAAATAATATTAATATCCCCCACCCTCCTCGGAAACCCTAAAATGCCCCCCCCCCCCGGGGTGTGGGGGGAGAATCCCCACCGGTTGAGAACCCCACTGCTCTAAGTTCGTTGTCCATACGGCAAAATACTTGCAGCCGCGCTTTGTTTTGATAAATTGTGGTGGATGTTCGGGTATGTAGACGGCACAGCACTTTTATATTTGGGCGCGCGCATGTACACATATACACTCGCGCATATACACACATACACCCGCGCACTGCTTATAAAAGAACATGATCCATCTGTGATCGGAAGAAAAGTACATTAACTATTTTATATAAAAACATGTACAGAAACGTTTTTCACATTTTAAGGCGCATTGAAGACAATGGAGGCCTTGGAGATTTGGTTGTATTCGAATGCTGAAAATGAACTGGACAGCCAAAATGAGCAATCTGGACATTTTGAGGGAAGCTAAGTCGCAAAGACAGCTTATCACAGACATCAGAAAGAGGCAGTCATGTCCTTTTGCCACGTTGTGAGAAGATAACAATTGGAACATGTTGTGACAACCGGAAAGATTTGTGGAAAGAGAGATAGCGGGAGATAGTGTGAGAAGATTCTTGACAGTCTTGTGTCATGGCAGGGAAGGGAGTCAACTCAAAACTGATCCATGCCGTCGGAGATCGCAATTTGTGGAGAGGCATGATCGTCCACCCCAGCCGGCCAGGTACCGTATGATGATGATAAAAGCGCATTAGACTAATGGTGTTAGACCCATGTTTTATAGACCAGTCGGCGCTCAAGTGGGTGATGTGGGTCAACATCCCGTAACCTTGATATGTTAATTTTAAAAAGTGCCTGACCAGGAACTCGCTGTGAGTAAGTCAAGTGTCAGAACTATCACATGTTTGTAGGCTTCAGTTCGCGGAGGGATTGGTAGCCAGCCTGTCCCTTCCCGTAGAAAATGATAAGAGATGGCATCGAAATCCTGGCCGACAGCGCTCATGCTACTTTCAGTATAACTTCCTAACCGCTACACTAACGCCCGCTTTGATATGGTTGATGACAAAGTATTACTGACTGACTGGCACCTTGCCGTCTTAACAGACGATAGTTTGTAAAATGGGGTTATCTCTCCATAACACAACGCCCATGCAGCATGATCCCTCTCTCGGCCTGTCTAGTTTACTCCAGAGGAAAGGTGACACCAATACGTCTGGAACAAGACAAGCTGCAGAAGCTGCCAGGATCAACAAAGCAAAGCTCTAAATGTCCGCTGTCGGAGCTTGGACCCTAGACCACAGGCTGCCTTGCCATGACACTTAGTCTTTAGGTTGCATTTCCTTACACGAGATAAGGCTTGTAACCTCCCAATTGCGCTCTTCCGCCCGAAGACGTTCAAAGTATTATTATCACCCCAAAAAATGGGAGAGGTCAGTATGGGCGAATGAATAAACTTCTTAAACTTGCAGTGTGCTGATGCCAAGGTAGCGGGTTCAATCCCTTCACGGGACAGCTGGACTAAATTGTTTACGTCTCGTCCTTGACTTGGGGACGTAAATTACCAGCACCTCAGTAATCGGGGATGGGTTCACCTGATGGCGAGGGACACTAGTAATAGGGAAAGCTAATCTACACGTAAAACATGTCCACTGCTCTAGAAGGATTAGCACGTGTATGGACTATGTTGAGTTCAAAGCGAGCGAAAGGAAAAATTACAAAAAAGAAAAGAATTAAGAAACCGATTGTCTCAGAAAGAACAGAAGTATGGGGCGCGTTAGTGTACTCGCTTGGAGGTTAGGCTGATAATGTTTTAATCGCAGCCGGACAACGTTTCGACGCCTGTGTTCGTCGCTTGCTAACTGAGGGAAAGACTGGTCACCATTCCTCCATACATTCATTAAACGTGAACGGTCCTATAGCCTGTTCACATTTACGTGCCTTCGTTCCAGTGTTGCCATCTCCTTTTGATGAAAAAGCACCAAATTCGACCATAAAAGCACCAAAAAGCACCAACATCTTTTGGAAAGCACATCCCCCCAAAAAAAAAAAAAAAAAAAAAAAAAAAGCACTAACAGGTTTTTATTACAAATGTAACATCCTAGCACATTATAATTTATTATGATCACTTACAATGAATTTTATTCCAGATCCGCCAAATCCCAATCAGAACTACTCTAGAGCCACAAAAGCACTAAATTACAATAATATTGTTTGGGGGAAAGCACTAAAACAAGCACTGGCGTATTGATTCAAAATGTTATAAAGTAGCACATTATAATTTATTATTATCACTGAATATTAGAATGAGTTTATTCCAGATCTGGCAAATCTCAGTCAGACAATCTCCTCTTCAGTTTCTGTCGCTATTTCCTGCTGTGTTTGCTCCTGCTATAATGATGATGATGATGATGATGATGATGATGATGATGATTGAAAGAAACGTATATACGCCTCCTGTGATCCAATTTTCGTAGAATATCGTTTGGTAGTTTATAATCATGACAGCATTTGCCATATCTTTTCATTCCATATCTAATAGTCAAAACAGCTTTCAAACTCTTGATGCTCAGCCTGTTCCGCAATTTTGATTTCTTCTTCTGCGTTCATCCGGAGTTTTTTTTTCTGACGTGATTGCGTTGTGTCTGTTTACAACAGAGCTGCGTTCTTGCGCCGTTAGGCCGACACATCCGACTTCTGCGGGCATTTGTTGACCGGGTTAACCTTCCCGGGGCAATTTTGATTTTATAACTCCCATCTGACTGAAAATACGCTCCACGTCCGCATTAGAATGAGGTAACATGAGCACACTTAAAGATAAATCTGTAAGATCTTGGAAAGGATTTTCACCGGTGGCATCCTTGTATGAGGCTATTTCTGCCCACAGTCCAAGCGTGTCAGAGGTCTGTGTCCACTGCATACGATGAAGTTTTCTCCACTGGAAATCGATGCGGGTGAGAGTAGCTGCATCTTCTACAAACATTTTGTGTCAACAGCTCTATTAAAAACTGGATGCACCTTCCACGAATTTCTTTCTCATCAAGAAACTGGTAGCCTGCTATTTCTTTCTCAGACTTTCTCATACCGCACATAAACAAACTTTGAAGTCTGCTGTACAATCTCCAGAACAAAAATGTTTTTTGTTGGGTGGACATAATGATAAGGTTATATGCTAAATCTCATAATTTTCCCTCAGTTGGTTACTATGATATGGATTTTTATATGGAGGCAAACAAATGTGAATGCACTATAGCAATCCACAGCAGAAGCAATTCAGGTGCCGGGACAACTAGCGCCACTTGTGACGTGTAGCAAGATGTCTGTAACTACTACAACTAATTATTTTTTGGCCGACTTTAAGCTGCCAATGCCGAACATGGACGCTGTAGCGAAACGCCAGTGGCCCATGTCCTTATGCATTCTTTTATTTTTGGTAAACAGGGGGAAACGGCTTTCGGAAACTCTCAGTTCTCTTGTTTGCTCAAATCTCCATGAAAGATGGTTCTTTGGGTTATCTTCATACCACAATCTTTACATGGAGCGAGTATATATTTGTCTTTCCTTTCGGGTAGTCCCGATGGAGCGCCTTGCGTCAAATGTGCCCTGGTGCAGCTGCTGGTCAATTGATGGCCGTGCCAACACATACCGTTTGATAGTTGCAGCCTGTCCAGTGAGTTAAAGATTACGACAGAGATGCAACATACTACTGAAGTGGTGTAAAGGTAAACTTGGGTTTTCGTTGGTCCAGGCAAAGCTTGGCCTATAAATAACTATTGTCTTAACGACTGAGAGGATGTGGCAAAACAGCAGTCTTGCCATGTTGGGAGGGGGTGACCGTTAGCCGATCTGGCTACGCGTTTTGATCTTGGCATGGCAAGGGAACACATCTGAAGAATAAGTAGTTACTAAATGATATCGCTTGTTCTTGGCAGCTGATAGGCGAGTGATATCTTGATTCCTACGGCTTACCGTTACTTAGTAGCATCTCTCTTTTAAATATAGGCACATTAGATAGCTACGGGGATGGGGTCCACCAATCTATAATCTATCTTCTTGAGCCAGGGGATGCTAGCCACAGGAATATCTCTTTCGTCTGTCACTCGATAGGATGATGTCGGGAGGATAATGGACTCCTCTATCTCACTGAGAGAACCTGAACTTATCTACCCTATGGCTTGTGCAGGGCAATGCCGGTACATTGGGGCGACAGCTCAGTCGAGAGCGGCGGCCGGGAGGGGTAGTATCTTCTTTGAATGGGGAACTACACGGTGTGCCATATAACCCCAATACTGTAATATATTTACTTAACGGGGAGAAGGACACAGATTACGGGGCGCACCACACCACAAGATCTTGGTTGTGAGAAAGGCATGGTTTGCAAGTGAGAGGAAAGCATGGAAATGAATGTGCCCAATAATAATAAAGGCTTGGTATGAGTGTGGAATGTGTGTATTGTAGACAAAACGTTCCTAGGGTGGACAACCCGACATCAACCAGCTGGAGGTCGACTCAAGCCCGGACGTAGCCAATCCAGGGGCTACCTGACAGGTCAGGCCCGTTCATTCGGGTATGGTATATACTGCATTGGGTCAAGATCCTATATGTCAAATATATTAACTGAGACCCTATTGGTCTTCAGGATTGTGTGGTGCTTGAGTCAGCTTGATCCCTCACTCGAATGTTTGTTCTTTCCAGGGTCCTTCTTCTTTTGAAAGTATGAACAGAGCTGAAGGTCTCGACAGGGCTCTACGCAGAAAGCAGGTTATGACTATGCCATGGCAAGGTTTGGGCCATGCCTGTTTTAAGAATATGATCTCTACAAGATAGAGCCACTGCTGACCTTGAAAGAATGACCATCAGCTGTACTGACACATCACCAGTCATCTCGATACGTTTGGATTGAGTCCTTTTGTATTATTGGCTGGACCCCGCCAATCACTCAGACACACCCATTATTATATGAGAACTATTCTCCAGGACATTATTTCCTACCTGACATTATGACAGGTGATTACATGGCACTTCCCTAGAACATTTGTTTACTAAAAAGACTGTGGTCCATGGAAACCTGGAAGTTTGGTCTACAGAAGGCTGTTGTACGTACAACCAATTACCTGGAAGGAAGGAGATTCTTGCACACTCGGTGAGCTGTGTTTGGACGGATCGGACAGTGTATGAAGCTGGGTCTGTGAATCTGGCTACCTGAGGCTCTGTGCCTGAACTTTATCAGTGTTGTGTCTGTTTAGAACTATCTGTGTTAACTGCCTTGATGTTTTCCTGTGCTGTCCTTTATTGATTTAATAAATCAAGTTTTAGTTTATTCCAACAATCACTGTGTTATATATATGGATCAGCCAGAAGAACATTACAGGAAATAGGTCCTTAGGTCGAAAGAAAGAGTGACAGTGAGTCCGGGGAAAACGGAGGAGGGTTGGCAGGTAAAGACCTATCCCAGCCAGGGCTATATAGAAGATTATTTAAACATTGTGACAGGGCTATTTGGGACCCTCCACGTAGCTTGTTACAGACGCCAAGGGCAACGCCCCCCCCCCCCCCGCATATTATTTACAGGACATTGCAGTCAACACCAGCATTTTTCAGCTGCTGTTAATAGTCAAGGTTATGCTCAGTAGTTTGCCATTGCTTTCTGAGCGACCGGCTCACATACCCCCGTAAGTAGCCAACGCGGAGCCATCCGCTACAGAATCTCGCGCAGCTGTGTTCCTCACGTGGATATACGGAATTACGGAGAAAGTCGTTAACCTGCTTCGCCAGGAAGATATGCATCGTTAATATACTCAATATGTCTCGTTAATAAACTCAATATGCCTCGTTAATAAACTCAGTATGCCTCGTTAATAAACTCAATATGCCTCGTTAATAAACTCAATATGCCTCGTTAATAAACTCAATATGCCTCGTTAATAAACTCAATATGCCTCGTTAATAAACTCAGTATGCCTCGTTAATAAACTCAATATGCCTCGTTAATAAACTCAATATGCCTCGTTAATATACTCAATATGCCTCGTTAATAAACTCAATATGCCTCGTTAATAAACTCAATATGCCTCGTTAATATACTCAATATGCCTCGTTAATAAACTCAATATGCCTCGTTAATAAACTCAATATGCCTCGTTAATAAACTCAATATGCCTCGTTAATAAACTCAATATGCCTCGTTAATAAACTTAGTATGTCTCGTTAATAAACTCAATATGCCTCGTTAATAAACTTAGTATGTCTCGTTAATAAACTCAATATACCTCGTTAATAAACTCAATATGCCTCGTTGATAAACTCAATATGCCTCGTTAATAAACTCAATATGCCTCGTTAATAAACTCAGTATGCCTCGTTAATAAACTCAATATGCCTCGTTAATAAACTCAATATGCCTCGTTAATATGCTCAATATGCCTCGTTAATAAACTCAATATGCCTCGTTAATAAACTCAATATGCCTCGTTAATATACTCAATATGCCTCGTTAATAAACTCAGTATGCCTCGTTAATAAACTCAATATGCCTCGTTAATAAGCTCAATATGCCTCGTTAATAAACTCAATATGCCTCGTTAATAAACTTAGTATGTCTCGTTAATAAACTCAATATGCCTCGTTAATAAACTTAGTATGTCTCGTTAATAAACTCAATATACCTCGTTAATAAACTTAGTATGTCTCGTTAATAAACTCAATATGCCTCGTTAATAAACTTAGTATGTCTCGTTAATAAACTCAATATGCCTCGTTAATAAACTCAAGTATGCCTCGTTAATAGACTCAATATACCTCGTTAATATACTCAACATGCAAACCATTGTTTTTTCTATGTGAATGTAACAAGCACAATAGATGAATGTACGAACGATGAGTGACTGGAAGGGTCGAATGTAAGAAGGGTCTGCGTGCCCAATTTGTGACCCTTAGAAAATTCAATTCTTTCGTTAATATGCCTCGTTAATATACTCACTATGTCTACTGTGAAATAATGAGAATCCCATAAACAAGGAAATGCTGCTAGGTCCAGGGGGAGGGGGGTGGGGGGGGGGAAGAGATTACAGAAAGTGAAGCATTGACGATAAAAGGGCAGAGTTAGGCAGGTAAAATTCTGCTTCATGTTACAGGTACTCCACCTGGAAATAAAGCGGGTGTACGAGAGGGTAGACTAACACGCACAGGTAGGTAGGCTGGCGGGGTGGAGGATGGACATTTGGTGTGCCGACAGACAAATAGGCAAATAGATCGGCAGGCATTTTTCAAGTATGATGAATTATCCCATTTTGGTTATTACTGTTAAACCTGGCACATACTGACGGGGAGAAAAAAAAAACATTTAATTTCGAGATTACATGACCGTTGACTAGCTGGGGGGGGGGGGGGGGGTCACGGAAGTGCAGGATTTCAGTTCGGTAGGTCTAGTCCAGTTGTAGACACAGTACATTGTAATCAACGGTTATGGTTCAATTGATGACGTCACTGAACGCAAAAGGCGCAGCCAAGTAGTCTAGTTTTCAATGCTATCGAAGCATCTGGCTCGGACTCATGCATCATTTAACGGCAAACACTGGACTTCTCCCACTCGCATTGTTTCTTTCCCACAACTGAACTGTGGCCTCTGGAAATGGCATCATTTCTTTCCCACCAATAAGCTCAGACTTCTGGTACTAACTTCCTTTCTTTCTTACAAGTAAGCTAAACACTTCGTGCACTTGAATAACGAAGACACAAACAATAGGTTGCACTATTGATTGAATAGCATGGAAAGCATTGTTTTGATTTTCCGAAACTTCTGCACTGGCATACTTTCGTACCAATAAGCTCAGACTTTTGGAACTGGCATCCTTTCTTTTCTACTAATGAACTATATTTCCTGTGGAGGACTGTTGTGTTGGCATTCTGACAGCGGCATTATGCACAGTGTATATGTGCGGGCTGTTGGCTTGTGGAGACTCCTGTCTATTCCACTTTTCACATTGGGCAGTGAGGAGCATTTCGTGCGATATTTACTGACACAGGAACGGAGCATAATGGGGAAGACCTGTTGCCGTGAAGTTGAAACCTCGACTAAGTAACTAACTTTCCTACCAATAAGCTCAGACTTTTGGAACTGGCATACTTCCTTTCCTACCAATAAGCTCAGACTTCTGGGACTGGCATCCTTCCTTTCCTACCAATAAGCAAAGACTCATGAGACTGGCATCCTTCCTTTCACACCATTGAACTAAGACTTCTGGATATAGTATTCTTTCTCACTAATGAGCTCAGACTTCTAGATATTGTATTCTTTCTCACTCCCCAATAAACTCTTGCAGAAATGGCATCCTTTCTTTCTCACCAATAAACTCGGACTTGAATTGGCGTACTTTCTTTCTCACCAATAAACCCAGACTTGAACTGGCACTTTTTCTTTCTCAATAATTTTGTGGAACTGGCATCATTTCTTTCTCATCAATAAATTTGTGGAACTGGCATCCTTTCTTTCTCATCAATAAATTTGTGGAACTGGCTGTCGTGTGTGTGTAAAGAATGACTGTCGTATTAGTTACTTGTTCTTCTTTACCACTTTAGTGTCGTCCCTGGAGTGAAGAGAATCAACACCCACATTATTTTTAATTCATATCTCTATTCTGGAGAAATCCAGCAACATCCGTCCACACACTCCCTCAATTCTGAAGAACCTTCCTCTCACTTTTTCTCACCCCTGGATCATGCCCCCTCTCATTCTTCCCCAACATAACATACTTGACAACTCTCGGCTTCAACAAATAAAAACAAGAAATTTATTAAAGCAAAGAGTATATGTAGGAGAGAGTGTGTGTGTGTATAGGGGTAGAATGTGTGACGTTTTCTAATGGTAGACCAGTGATTTAGAAGCAAATCTGTAACATCATAGTGCTTAGCACACAACAGCACCATTTTTTCCGGACAGTGACCTCACCCAGAGATGAGGGTTTTCCCCCTCACCTCGACAACAGGATGCTGGTAATCCGAAAACCCCTTTTTGATCTTGTCTTCACTCCACCACACGGTAAAATTTTACTGTTTCCTAATATTTGTTTGAACTGATAGTCCTCCAATTAACTGAATGTCACTTGGGGAAACTCTACTGTTTATTAGTTTCGGGTTATAATCCCCTTCCCCTCTTTTAAAACCCAACCTTTTAAATTTTTTGTTAGGTAGATGTGTATATAGATATAGATATATATATATATATTCCTTAGTATGCGAGTTTTAATCTTCGGTGATGAAGCTTATCACTCATTAAACCCAACACTTCTGTTCTGACAATTCCACTCAGCAGAACAGTTCCCCCCAAACCAATTTGGGGTTTAAGCCCTATGTAGCGGCCTCTCGCAACCTCTGTCTTCAGATGCTAAGCCATCATTGTGTCAAACTTTGAACTGCTTCTTCGTATTTAAATCCTCTCCCCTCACTGGAACACTCAAGGGGAACTGTACAGGGAAACCGGGTTAGAGCAGAAAACCCATCATGGTGAGGGCCTCAGTCCTGCCCCGAAATTGGGTTAAATTGGGGGGGCCCAAATCCAACACTCAATCTATAACTGAGACCCGTTTCTCTGCCATACCCCAATAACTAAATCATATGATCTGAAACAGGGGCAACACCGGGAAAGACAAAAGGGAAACGGGTAGAAACCCGCAGATGCCCCCCCTGAAGATCCAAACCATTACACTTCCCCCTCCTCCAAACCACCTTAATCTCTCTAATTATTTTTCCCACCCCCATTGTCCTAAACTTCCCGAGTAAAATGATATATAACAAAAGCTATTTAAAGCCACAAAATAGAATACTATCCCCTCGCTCCTATGATCTTTCGGCACCGCACTTATAGAACATTCTATCACTAATCAAAATACATTAAAATCACTACACATACTGTACTCTATTCCTAATCAAAATTTTAAAGTTGGGATTAATTAATTCCCCTACCTATGTCTATTCCGGTTGTTACTCGAAAACTAGCAATCCGATTGGATCTATTTCCGTGATAACAAAATCTAAGATAGGTTTAGTCCCTCTAATAAACACAACTGGGAATTACCCCCAAATTTCAAACCCACCTCAGAATTTTTTCCTCGACTCCATCCACCTGTTTACTCCCAACTGGGTTTTATAGGGGTGCTTGAGTGATTCACCAAAAGCCCCGACCCAATCAGTCCAGAATTTTGGGCTTTGTCCTCCGGTTTCCCCACTAACCAGAGTCATTACTTCTTTTTTCTTTTCATCTGGGGGTTCTTTGTCTCCATCCAAAAAATTTTCCCGGGTTGTCTGAAGCCAAAGCCCTTTTTTTCCCATTAAAGAATCCCTTCTCCCTCTAGCGGGCCTTCTGTCTACCCATTGCAACGACCAACTTCCTTTTTGGGGTAGCAATGTCGCCAGTAAAAAACCTCTCAACAACATCCTGTAAATAAAACTGTCAAATTTGTTTAGACAACTCAAACGGGGACTCCCTTTGATCTCAACCACACTTTTTGCCCCCGGTGTCGAGAATCTGTACTGACGTTTTTTTCCTCATTTTGGGTTCCCCAAAAGCGTCAATTGGGGTTAGAAAAAATAATTGGGGTTTTGGGTTATCTTTGGGTCGCAACAAACAAGTTTATTTACCCTGTGCACGGGGCACCCCCTTTCTTTCTCCCAAAAAAACCCCTCAGACTTGACTGGCACATTTTTTTTTCCCCAATAAATTCTTTGGGGCCTCGGGCTCAAAACCCCTCTGCCATACACCCCCAAGGTACTATTTTTGGCAGTAAATGACAGAAATAAAATGGGGAAACGGGAAACCCTTTCTTTATCATCATAAACTTGTGGAATGCATCCTTTCTTTCGCATCAATAAACTTGTGGAACTGGCATCCTGTCTTTCTCATCGCTATAATGCCTCTATCTCACTAACTCGCTACACCTCTATTTCACTACCTCCCTGTAATACCTCTTTCTCAATACCTCGCTATAATACCTATATCTCACTACTTGGCTATACCTCTATCTCACTATCTCGCTATAATGCCCCTATCTCACTACCGTATTATACCTCTTCTCACAACCCGTTTTTAATCCCTAATCTCACTACCTCCCTATAAAGCCTCATCTCACTACCCCCTTTTTTAATTACCTCTATCTAAATACCCCCGCTAAAAAATCCCCCTATCTCACAAATTTCCTAAAAAATGCCTCAAATCTCATTTACCTCGTTTATAATACCACTATCTCCCCTACGTCGCTATAATCCTCTATCTCACTACCTCGCTAAAACCTCTATCTCACTATCTCGCTATAATCCCATCTCACTCCCTCGCTAAAAGACCCATTTTTTTCCACCCCCCTCCTAAAATACCTCTACCTCACTACCTCGCTATAAAAAACCCCCAAATCTCACTACCTCGCTAAAATACCCCCTTATTTTCACTACCTCGTTTAGTACCTCTATCTCCCTCCCTTTCACTATGATACCTCTATCTCACTAAACTCCTAAAATACCCCTACTCCTACCTCCCATA
This sequence comes from Cepaea nemoralis, assembly GCA_014155875.1. Taxonomy (NCBI): domain Eukaryota; kingdom Metazoa; phylum Mollusca; class Gastropoda; order Stylommatophora; family Helicidae; genus Cepaea; species Cepaea nemoralis. Next base: position 22,410 of record JACEFZ010010789.1, on the reverse strand, counting down.
TCTCCCCAACACGCTTTTCAGCACCTAACCTAAATTCAAAAACCCACACCTAATGTATACACTGAAAACACCTACCCCTAATGTATACATTTCCAACACCCACCCCTAATGAAATCCTGTAACAACCGAAACTTAATTTATACCTCCCAACACCCACACCTAATTTATACACTGAAACACCCGAAACCAAATTTGATCACTGTAACCCCCCAAACCTAATGTTAAAACTGAAAACAACCGCACCAAATTTTTAACACTGTAAACCCCCGCCCTTTAATGTATCCCTGTAAACAACCGCACCAAATTTATACACTGAAAACCCCCCCCCCTAATTTATCCACTGAAAACCCCCAACCTAATGTAAAAAACTGTAACCCCCACCTAATGTATACACTGCAACACCTACCCCAAATGTAAACACTGTAACACCCGCACCTAATGTATACACTGTAACAACCGCCCTATTTTCCCACTGCAAAAACCCCAAAACACCTAATTTATACACTGCCAACACCCGCACCTAATGTATACACTGTAACACCCGCACCTAATGTATACACTGTAACAACCGCACCTAATGTATACACTGCCCCAACCGCACCTAATGTATAAAAATGTGACAACCCGCACCTAATGTATACACTGTAACACCCGCACCTAATGTATACACTGTAACAACCGCACCTAATTTATACACTGCAACACCCACACCTAATGTATACACTGCAACACCCACCTAATGTATACACTGCAACACCCGCACCTAATGTATACACTGTAACAACCGCACCTAATGTATACACTGCAACACCCACACCTAATGTATACACTGCAACACCCGCACCTAATGTATACACTGCAACACCCGCACCTAATGTATACACTGTAACAACCGCACCTAATGTATACACTGCAACACCCGCACCTAATGTATACACTGTAACAACCGCACCTAATGTATACACTGTAACAACCGCACCTAATGTATACACTGCAACACCCGCACCTAATGTATACACTGTAACAACCGCACCTAATGTATACACTGCAACACATGAACACCATAACTCATTGCAACATCCTGACCTAACTCATCCACGACCACATCCACGCGTATCTGTCAGTTTTACAAGAATGATCCCATATCCATAAACTTCCCATATCCATAAACTTCCCATGTCCATAAACTTCCCATGTCCATAAGCTTCCCATGTCCACAAGCTTCCCATGTCCATGAGCTTCCCATTTCCACATACTTCCCATGTCAACATTTTCCAGAAAGTTACCATAAGCAATAACTTTTAACAATTCTATCTTGTCCGAAGATTTACTTATTTCACAAGTTTACCTATTTAATAGATTTACCTATTTTCACAAGTTTACCTATTTCACAAGTTTACTTATTTTCACAAAATTACCTTTTATTAAGTTTACCTTTTTTAGCAAATTTACCTTTGTAACAAGTTTACCTTTTACGAATTTACCCTTTCACAAGTCTACCTTTGTCACAAGGTTACCTTTTGTACAAGGTTACATGTTTCACAAGTTTACCTTTTTCCAAAAAAATTACACCTTGCCTACAAAATTAGACCTTGTCTGCAAAATTACACCCTGTCCACATTTTTTTTTCCGCATATCCTTTACAGGACATCGCTGTCAACGTCAGCATCTTTCAGCTGATTGTTGGTTCTTGGCAAGATTCGCTCACTAGTTCGCCATTGCTTTCTGAGCGACCGGCTCACATACCCGTAAGTTACCGACACGGAGAGAACCGCTACCAATTCCCGCTCACGTCAAGTTACTTACGAGAGTATTCGGGATTACGGAGAAAGTAGTGTAACACCTAGACCAGGGAGACCGGCCTTGTCCACATAATTACCTTTTATTCAAGACTAGCTTTTCTCAATCTTACATTTTCCACCTTGTTTTCTTTCGTTCATTTTACTTTAAACAAACCGTGAGGGCAATGAATGAAGTTTGAACCTTTGCAGGCAGACTTTTGAAGCTGACAGGAAACTGCACAAACGCATGCATTCTAACACAAAACTTTCAGAAGACATTGACATAAAATTGATTCTTTGATGAAAGACTGCAGTAGTTGAAGAAACAAAATGTGATTCTTTGATGAATGACTTCAGTAGATGAAGAAACGGTGTGATTCTTTGATGGGAGATTTCATTTGTTAAATACTAAATGCACAGCACCAGCTTGATGATACAAATAAAATGAAAAGAAAGTGAATAATACGTGACATGTTGGGCGGTAGCTTTTTGTGGTTGAAAGTTATCAAGGCAGAGACGAACCAGCAGTAGCCAGTTTATCTGGAAGATGGTTTAATGGTTTTATGACATCTGTAATATAAATAAATGACACGTGCAGTAAAAGACACCCGGTGGTTGTATTTAGTTACCTTGAAACGAAACACACCAGAGTACGGGAAGCTGGTTAGGGTAAAGTTAGGTTCAGTGAAGGAATACAGGCTGTTCTTCAAATTGTGGGTTCTTAGACATTCAAAAGTTGTACTGGCGCCTTATCTATTGCAGCGGGAATTCACGTTTCTCTGTGCTGTTATTCCTTGCCATGTTATGTCGAATGACTTCACTGCAAATTGGGCATTCCCATAAGTGCTCAGCCCTCCGATGCTGCAGCCATCCCAAAGTATTTCTGCTCACTGTTTCCATAAATAGTTGGTTATTGCAGCTCCTCACCTCCTAGTACCGTCCGGTAGATTTTCTCAGTATGATGCAAGTCTTCGAAATACCGCCCCTTACATGTGTGTGTGTGTTTTTTTTTTATGCCACCCCCTTATGAAGCCCCCCTTACGATGCCGTCCGATGCGGTCGCCTCTTTGTTTCATAGCACGGCACGGTTCTGTCATCTTTCCCTGAATGTGTCATTGGCGTGACTGGCCAGGCATCACCGCGAGCTCGTGTAGTCAGGCTAGCGTGGGAGTCTCTTCCGTGTTCATGTCATTGGTGATCCTATCTATGTCTGCACGTAATTCTTCCCTTGAATCATGTCATTGGTGATCTTATGTCTGCACGTAATTCTTCCCTTGAATCATGTCATTGGTGATCCTATGTCTGCACGTAATTCTTCGCTTGAATCATGTCATTGGTGATCTTATGTCTGCACGTAATTCTTCCCTTGAATCATGTCATTGGTGATCTTATGTCTGCACGTAATTCTTCCCTTGAATCATGTCATTGGTGATCTTATGTCTGCACGTAATTCTTCCCTTGAATCATGTCATTGGTGATCTTATGTCTGCACGTAATTCTTCCCTTGAATCATGTCATTGGTGATCTTATGTCTGCACGTAATTCTTCCCTTGAATCATGTCATTGGTGATCTTATGTCTGCACGTAATTCTTCCCTTGAATCATGTCATTGGTGATCTTATGTCTGCACGTAATTCTTCCCTTGAATCATGTCATTGGTGATCCTATGTCTGCACGTAATTCTTCCCCTGAATGTGTCATTGGCGTGCCTGGCCAGGCTTCACCGAGAACTTGTGTATTCAGGCTAACGGCGAAGTCTCTTCCTTCCGTGATCATGTCATTGTTTATCCTATGTCTGCACACAATTCTTCCGTCATGAATCGGATTGTCTTCTCCAGTTCACTATTAGCTTTAGAAGTGCAGGAACTGTAAGAAAGTTCGAAGATGGTTTAGTCGTCTACGATATTGAATTGCGTGAGGATATTGGAAGAGCCGAGGGTGTTAAGTCAAGGGTATTACGTCAAAGGTGTTGGAAGAGCTGAGGGTGTTGAAAGGGCTGAGGGCGTTGGAAGGGCCAAAGGTGTTGGAAGGGCCGAGGGTGTGGTAGGGCCGAGGGTGTTGGAAGGGCTGAGAGTGTTGGAGGGGTCGAGAGTGTTGGAAGGGCCGAGGGTGTTGTGCCGAAAGTGGTGGAAGGGCCGAGGGTGTTGGGCCGAAAGTGTTGGAAGGGCTGAGGGTGTTGGAAGGGCCCAGGGTGTTAGAAGGGCCGAAGGTGTTAGAGTCGCCGATGATGGATGAAGGGCCTAGGGTGTTGGAAGGGCCGAGGGTGTTGGAAGGGCCGAGGGTGTTTGAAGGGCCGAGGGTATTGGAAGGGCCGAGGGTGTTGGAAGGACCGAGGGTGCTGGAAGGGCCGAAGGTGTTAGAGTTACCGAGAATGGATGAAGGCCCGAGGTTGTTGGAAGGGCCGAGGGTGCTGGAAGGGCCGAAGGTGTTAGAGTCGCCGAGAATGGATGAAGGCCCGAGGTTGTTGGAGTCGCTGGTGATGATTGGAGGGGTTGAGCGTGTTGAGCGGGAGGAGAGTGCTGTAAAAAACATCTGCTGTTACCTTGTAATGATAACCGTTGGAGTATTCCAAGCTGTTTACTTAAAATGAAAGTAAAGGAATGCATACTGTTTCCCAAATTGTCTGACCCCGAGAACTTGTACTAGGATGTATTGATGGCAGCGGAAATCCGCGTTTCTCTGCGTTAGATGAACTTTTCCTGTCTGGGTTCAGGTAATCAGTCACCTACTCTTTCCCCTACAAATGTATAATACAGGATACAGAACGATAAGTCAGGCGTTTCCCCGTGGTGGCAAGCAGCAATATTGAGGATGTGGTCTTGGCCCTGTCTCCCACACGTGGCCTACACCCTCAGCTAACCCACGCCAAGCCGTCCTATCATTTGCAGTCTCCTGCAGCACCTTCCATATCCTCTCAATATTATCTCTGTACTTCTCTTTTCCATGTGGTTTTACGTCTCCCGCTTATTTCGTTTGCCGTGTGGGTTCGTGTTGGGTTCTTGATCCAGCAATGCTCTACAAATGGTCACCATCAGCCTGGCGTATCAGAACATGCTGTTATCTTCCTTTAGCAAGAAACGTCGTTCTCTACACATCCCTTGGAAAGATTCTCCGTCCCCGACAGTTTCCCAAGTCTTGTATTCCCATCGTCTTGTTCGTCGCCCTTGTCTCATCGGCAGTGTTGGTCTGCCTGTCTCATCGTGGTATTGATCTCTCTGTCTCATCGTGGTCTTGATCGCCACAGTCTCATCATTGTGTATGTCTCCCTATCTCCATGGACCATACTGAATTTAAGAATCGACATCACTGCTCTCAGGACATTGCCACACATGCTCCACCACCCACTCTTCAAAAACCACCGAGGAGGTTCCATGTTCGTTATTTCAGTAGCAGCTTGATTAAAAGTCCGCCCAGTTTTCCCTCTATGCGCTAAGCATCATCCAGATATTCCACCGACTCCCTTCTGAGCCATTCTTTCCAGATATGGATACTCCGTCTATTCAGCTGCACTTTCAGCTCGATTCCATAGAGCCTTCATTACACTAGCTGTAACTCTCCACCCAGAGAAGAAACAGCACCCAAGGGAAGCAGCAGCCAATCTATCAGCCTGTTCATGGCACCGCACACCTGCATGCTCTAGGCTTCCAGGAACCATGCCTCCAGTACTTTCAGTACTCGCGCGCGCGTGTACACACACACACACACACACACACACACATGCACGCACACACTGTCACACACATACTGTCACACACACACACACTGACGCACACACGCACTGACACACACACACTGTCACACACACACACACACACTGACACACACACATCCACACACTGTCACACACACTGTCACACATACACACTGACGCACACACGCACTGACACACACACACTATCACACACACACACACACACACACTGTCACACACACACCCAGTCTCAGATAGACGAGATGCCCAACACATGGAAGTGAGGAACTAAAGCAGCCATGAGCAGGACGAAGCAACCCCTCGGGTGAGCCCAGTCTCAGAGCAATATGTGTCGTCTCTGCAATTATGGAAGCCTCCTTGGATAGCCTTGGATAGGCCCATGGTCTGCCCCTGCCTTCCCTTGAGGGATAACCGTGATGTCGATGATCGTTCTATCTTGAACAGCTGAGATGTGGGCGACATCACAACAATACGTCTAAAGTGCCTCGAAACCCAAGGAAGGCTAACCTCATTAAAAAATGCCTGCTGAAGTCGGAAGTGCCGTCCTACGGGTGGCAAACTAAAAATTGGCACTACGCATTTACGTCCGAGTGAAATGTCTCGTCCGAATGTCTCGCGTGCTAGGGACAGCTCTGGCTACCTAGTTTCCGATTGCCGCTCTTGTTCGGAACAGCTCTGACTAGGTAGTTTTCCGAATGTCTGTCGTGCCTGGAACAGCTCTGACGGGCGCAACGACAAGCACATGTCCGAAAACTCGCTTAGTGGATACCGTCTGCAGACCTGTCTGTTTTGTGCGGGAACGGCCCGGGGCGAACGAAATGCCCAATATATTGAAGTGAGGAATTAAAGCAGCCATGAGCAGGACGTGACGATTCCCTCGTTGAGCCTACTACTAGAGCATTATGTGTCGGCTCTGCAATTATGGAAGCCACCCACGATGGCGGAAAATGCTATGGACTGTCTCTGCCTTCATTTGAGGGAGGACCATGCAGTCTTCGACTGTTCCAACCTGACCAGCTGGGAGGTGGACACTACCATAAAAGTGAGAGTCTCCCAGGAATGCTAACCTGGTCAAAAACGCACGCTAAAAGTCGGATGTGTTGGCCTAAGGGTTTCGACCCAACGGTGCCTAACTAGACACACCGCAAAGACATCTGAAAAAACACTCCGGATGAACGCAAAGAAGAAGAAGATAGACGCATTCACACTCTCTTATACTGACATACACTAACACTCTCTCTCTCTCTCTCTCTATTTGGCTTTCATACTCACATACACACTGATACGCCCTGGCACACGCACACACTGACACATACACACACGCACGCACGGACACACATACACACACACGTACGCATCCACACACCCACTCCCACATAGACTCTTTCACACTATATATCTTTTCTTATACTGACATACACTGACACTCTCACTTCTCTCGTTCTCATATTCACATACACACTGATACACGCACGTTTGGAGGTCTCCGTGGTGAAGTGGTCAAGCCGTCTGCCTCGCTCTCCGACGGTTGTGGGTTCGATTCCAGGCTACGTCTTTCGGTTCACGAGTGCATTGTTCTCGGAGATTCCTGGGGTCGTCGCTGGAGCTACGGAGTTCGTGCTTTGTGCGACGCTTTCGGCAGACCGTCCTGCGGAAAGAGACTGAGCCATATGGGATGAATCCTGGTGCAATGAAGTCGATCCTCTCAACTTTTAGGACTTTATTTTATACATGCACGTCGCTCTTTCATACTCACATACACACCCACAAAGACACTCTTTCACACCCACACACAATTACATCATTGGTACCACTACTTTCGTATACTGGGAAATTCGGTGTGCTGATGCGGAGGTAAACGGTTAACGCCTACATCGGACAGTTGGACTAAAATGTTGACTTATCGTCCTTGGCTTGGGGACGTAAATTACAAGTACGTCTGAAGTTGGAGTGGGTTCGCCTGATGGCGAGGGACACTGGTAATAGGGAAAGCTAATCCACACGCAAAATTAAGTCCAGAACTAGAAATAGCGTGTATGGACTACGCTTGTGTTCAAAGCGAGCGAGCGCAAAACAAACAAACTACAAACACTTTTTACTTGGTGGCTGCTCACAAATACAATGGCTAGCAAGTAAGAATCACTAATGCGGGGCTTAGGCAGAGAACTAGACAGATTTCACAACATGAAAAGGTAGGCAAATCCGCTGACGCTCTATAGAAGTGGTTATCAACCTTTTTTGGCCCATGGCCCCCCCCCCCCCATTTACCATATGTTCAGAACGTCATTCCCCCCCCCCCCCCCCCCCCCCCCCCTTTCGAATTTCCTCCCTATAAATCCCCACCCTCCACAAGTACACAGTATACATAAAAATGGAAGCTAAATTTAATATCACATACTAGAACAAGTCTAGACATCTACATAAAACGTGATTTGCGGTCTACTTACGTTATAAAATGAATTTCAATAGGGCGAGAAGTACAGAACCGTAAAATTTAGAGGGAAAAACAATATCAAGTAACTGGTTCTTGTATTAATGCGATCTTGAAATAATCTTAATTCCCCCCCCCCCCCCCCACCATTGAAACCCTAAAATTCCCCCCTCGGGGTGGGGGGGGGGATTTCCCACCGGTTGAGAACCACTGCTCTATAGGATGGATGCCCACTGAGAACATTTTATAAACTGGAATGTACATTCTCTGGAAGTCATCAGGGCAAAATACATAGGCACAGATCTAAATACATCATCATCATCATCATCATCATCATCATCATCATCATCATCATCATCATCATCATCATCATCATCTTCCACTTCTGCCGTCAAGCGTCGTGGGGGGGGGGGGGGGGGGGAAGATAATTTGCGTTCCAGCGCCCGGTGGGCGGCACTGGATAGTGTCATTCCGTGTGGTTGTACAATGTCTCTGATGTCGTCAATCCATTTTCTTCTTGGACGTCCTCGTGGTCTCGTCGCAGATGATCTTTGGTGTAAGGCCAGTGATGGTAGTTGCTGATGTTGCATTCTAACAACATGGCCAAACCACTTGATCTTCTGCCTTTCAATAAATGTGGCACAAGGTGTTGATCCCTCAGTCTGTCTGATAACAGCATTTCTTACTCGGTTTCGGATGTTTAAGTTTGCAGTTCTCCTCAGGCATCTCATTTCGCAGGTGTTGATTTTGCGAAGGTGTAATTTGGATAAAGTCCAGGTTTGAGATTGGTAGCATAGGGTTGGTGTGAATATGCTGTTTATTATCAGTCGTTTTGCGGACATGAGTATGTTTGGATGTTTCATTAAGGGTGATAGTTGATATGTAAGTGCACTAGCTTTTTGGCATCTGATTTCAATTTCTCTGTCCAATCTGCCATTTTCTGTGATCATACTTCCAAGGTATTTGAATTCTTTAACTTGTTTCAGAGATGTGTTATTTATATGTATACTTAGTGGGCCTGGCGATCTGCTAACTTGCCACAGAGAAGAGAATTAGACAGTTAGATATATGGGGAGGACATAGAGGTGCCTACAGAAGAAGATATTGATAAATAGGACGGTTTATCGGGTGATGATTGATGGCCTATGCACAGAAGACGATACTCCCTCTTCTTCTGGGTTCATCCGGAATATTGTTTGGACGTAATTGTGTTGTGCCAGCTTACAGCAGAGCTGCGATTTTTGCACCTTTCGTCCGACATATCCGACTTCTGCAGGCATTGATTGAGCGGGTTAGAAGAAGACGATACTATTTGAGCAACATTGTTTGTATTTGTATTTAAAGGCCTGGATCCTCCTTTCTTTTTCTGAAATGAGTCCATCAGTCACAAACATTTGTGAATATGTTTGAATGAAACCAAACGCACATACATATTCATATACTAAAGAGGCTGTTAGCTCAGGAAAGAAATGTTACAGGGTCAAGTCAAATATATGGGGCATTTTAAGACGTTACGTGCTTTTGTTTCTGTCTGCTGCATCACAAGGCACGAGGGAACGAAGCAAACTACTGAACATGTTATGTAGCATTTGTAGCCAGTGAAGACAGATATACTAGCCCAATGAAGTAACACTCAACGCCAGTCTCTGAAAAGTCAAACGGTCAACACGATCAGCGATACACACAAGTCAGCGATACACAACCGGCAGCGACACACAACTGACTGTGATACACAACTGGCTGTGATACACAACTGGCTGTGATACACAACTGGCTGCGATACACAACTGGCTGTGATACACAACTGGCTGCGATACAAAACCGGCTGCGATACACAACTGACTGTGATACACAACTGGCTGTGATACACAACTGGCTGCGACACACAACTGGCTGCGATACAAAACCGGCTGCGATACACAACTGACTGTGATACACAACTGGCTGTGATACACAACTGGCTGTGATACACACAAGTCAGCGATACACACAAGTCAGCGATACATAACCGGCTGCGATACACAACTGACTGTGATACACAACCGGCTGCGATACACAACTGGCTGTGATACACAACCGGCTGCGATACACAACTGGCTGTGATACACAACTGGCTGTGATACACAACCGGCTGCGGTACACAATTGGCTGTGATACACAACCTGCTGCGATACACAACTGGCTGTGATGCACAATTGGCTGTGATACACAACCGGCTGCGATACACAACTGGCTGTGATACACACAAGTCAGCGATACATAACCGGCTGTGATACACAACCGGCTGCGGTACAAAATTGGCTGCGATACACAACTGGCTGTGATACACAATTGACTGTATTACACACAAGTCGCGATACATAACCGGCTGCGATACAGAGGCTGCGATATATAGCCGGCTGCGATACACAAACGGCTGCGATACACAACCGTCTGCGATACACAACCGGCTGCGATACACAACCGGCAGCGATACAGAGGCTGCGATACACAACCGTCTGCGATACAGTGGCTGCGATACAGAGGCTGCGATACATAGCCGGATGCGATACACAACCGTCTGCGACACACAACCGGCTGCGATACACAACCGACAGCGATACAAAGGCTGCGATACAGAGGCTGCGATACACACAAGTCAGCGATACACAACCGTCTGCGATACACAACCGGCTGCGATACACAACCAGCAGCGGTACGCAAACGCAGTTTCAAGGTTTTAAAGGCGAGAGCTCCCCCGATGTGTCTCCACCTTGCCGTGGTGGGGGAGCTTGCGTGTCCCATCGACCCCATTTGCTTGCCGATGGATGAAAAACTACATATCGGACAGCTTATGGGATAGGGACCAGACTAAGAGAGACACAACCTGCTGCTCTGCAGGTAGACTGAGAATAGCAGTCAAAAATTTAAATCAGGTGCACGAAGGCAGAAGTTCTTGGTCCAGACAAAACTCTTAAGGCTCCATGTCGAGGGCTGTGGCTGAACGCCTCTAAACCACAAACCTTCGGATCTAAGAGCCGGGCCGATACCCACCTACCGAAAAAGAGAGGCGAGATACTGAGCAAGCTACATGCTCAGGTCTGACTCATGTTCGAAGGCTCTCAGCTGGGGGATATGAGAGATTCCCGGATAAGAGGGCCTGGCCGTTTCTCGTTCACCACGGCACGAAGGTAAGGTGCTGAGCCGGCAGCACATGTAGCCTACCTCGTGAGCGAGTACAAAAAGTCAGAAAAGTGCCCCAGTCGAAGGAAATGGTTACGAAAACTGTCTGTATCTAACTCATAGAGAGTGTAGACAAAAGTGGAAGAACGTCTCAATGACACGAAATGGGCGAACGAACCTATTGCGTGGTCTGAAGTCAAAAGCAAAAGCTTACCGAGTGGATGTCGCTCACAGTCTGACCGCTCCTGGTGTGTGCTTGAGCGACCAGTGGCAAACGAGATGCCCAACACATGGAAGTGAGGAACTAAAGCAGCCATGAGCAGGACGTGGCAACTCCTCGGGTGAGCCCAGTCTCAGAGCAATATGTGCAGGCTCTGCAATTATGGAAGCCTCCTTGGATAGCGAGGGAATGCCCATGGTCTGCCCCTGCCTTCCCTTGAGGGCCGACCGCGATGTTGTTGATCGTCCTATCTTGACCAGCTGAGATGTGGGCGACATCACAACAGTCTAACGTGCCTCGAAACCAGAGGAAGGCTAACCTCATAAAAAAAATGCCTGCCGGAAGTCGGAAGTGTCGTCCTACGGGTGGCAAACTAAAAATTGACACTACGCAATTACGTCCGAGTGAAATGTCTCGTCCGAATGTCTCTCGTGCTAGGAACAGCTCTGACCTAGTTTCCGAATGCCGCTCTTGTTCAACGACAAGCACATGTCCGAAAACTCGCTGAGTGGATACCGTCTGCAGACCTGTCTGGTTTGTGCGGGAATGGCCCGGGGCAAACGAAATGACCAGTATATTGAAGTGAGGAATTAAAGCAGCCATGAGCAGGACGTGACGATTCCCTCGGTGAGCCCAGTACCAGGGCGCAATGTGTCGGCCCTGCAACTATGGAAGCAACCTTGAATGGCGGAAAATGCTATGGACTGTCCTTGCCTTCCTTTGAGGGATGACCGTTGTCTTCGACCGTTCGAACTTGGCCAGCTGGGTTGTAGATGGCACCACAGAAGTGAGAGTCTCCCAGGAATGCTACCTGGTCAAAAAAAAGCACGCTATAGTCGGATGTGTTGGCCTACGGGTTTCGGCCCAAGGGCGCATAACAGACACACCGCAATCACATCTGAAAAAACACTCCGGATGAACGCAAAGAAGAAAGAAGAAGAAAGACGAGAGTATCAACCCCAATACACCGGGTATTATCCCGGGCGACCTGCCGAAAACATCGCAGAAAGCACGAACTCCTTATCTCCGACGACGACCCCCAGGAGTGTCCGAAAAAAACTGCACTCTTGAACCGATTGACGGGAGTCCAGAATCCAACATACAACCTTCAGTGCTCGAACCGGGCGGTTTGATCACTTCGCCACATACACCCTCCCGAGGCACAATGATACATATGAGTAGGTAAAATCAAGAGATGAACAAATAGACATCACTTACAAAGTGCAACCAAAGCGAGAAACGGAAAAGTGCAGGGATTACGTTGCCGCCAAGTTGATTGTCGGGACGGCGCATGATTTCTGTATTTATTGTTCAAACCCTGTTGTTTCATGTTGCCGGATTTAGGTTCTGTCACGTCTGCCTCTCCGCACCATAACACAAATTTCCCCATCTAGCGTGCATCAAAAGGTTAAATGTGTCGTAACGGCCGTGGTTATGTGTTTCTGCGGTTGCGACGTGTTCTTAATAACATTGTTTTTGTCTGGAAAGTGTTGTCGCCTGTGATCTTTCATAAACAGTTTGACGGTTGATAAGGTAAACACGTACAGTGGCGATGTCTGCAATCAGACCCGCTAGAGGTCTTGCAAAGGTTGGATGAATCGTTGCAGTTGGTATTCATTGATTATTGTTGGGTAGCTGTAGTTATCGTGGGCATCGCTCAGTGCTGTCTAACATGCACAACTGCGGCACTGATGGGTTGTTGCACGAGGTTGTGGCAATGTAGCAAATGGGGTGGGCTTATTATCAAGTGCCTTGCCGACTGGCGTGAGCTATCACGCTTCTCGACATCTTGCTGTCTCCAACGGTGTTTATCAATTCGCGTGTTAACTCAATTTCGTGTCATGATACAAGCCTGTCAATAATTTGCTCTTGCTGTTTCTTTTTTTCCTTTTTTCCACAAATCTTTTCCGTTGTCAAGTTTCCATTTTCATCTTCGCATAATGCGGCCCCAAAAATGCAGTAATGTTTCTTTCTAATGATTGTGATACGATGTCTTTGCGACTTAGCCTCCCTCAAAATACCCAGATTGCTCATTTTGGCTGTCCAAGGAATTTCAGTATTTTTCTATAAAACCATATCTCCAAAGCTTCCATGGATCTCTCTCTCTCTCTCTCTCTCTCTCTCTCTCTCTCTCTCTCTCTCTCTCTCTCTCTCTCTCTCTCTCTCTCTCTCTCTCTCTCTCTCTCCCCCCTGCTATTTTACCAATTGTCGAGGATTAGCAGACATACGTTAGAAGAACTGGTTCTATATGAAACTTGCAAGAATTATTTTTCTCACTTCCAAAGTCCAAGACTTATTAGATAAGATGTTCTGCATTTGATTGAAATAAACTTAACGGAACTGCGGTAACGCTGTGTAAATATGAACAGTTTAAAATAAAACAAAATAATGCAGTTTTACAGAACACAATTGCGGAAAACATAGGAAGTTGCGGCCACTAGCCTTCAGCAGGAAACAAATACACACAAAACATAAACACGGGGAAGACACGACAGTGACTACATGAAGACATAAAACCTGAATGAGAAGAATGGAAAGATGAAAAACAAAGAGAACAATGAATATGAACAATTAAACAAAAATGTGCAACTTATCTCAGAATCCCAGGCTTTGATACTGAGTGATTTAAAAATGACACGCTTAAAACCCATAGATGAAATAGAACCAGCCCGGACCTGATCTATTGCAAACATGTATGTGTTGTGTCCAGTCATCTGGTTGAAGCCTAATACCCCCTCCCCATAGATGTGAAGCTCCACTACCGGCCTTGGACAGCCCGCTGGTTCCTGGACTTAGACAGGGAAGAGAGAGCTCATCTGACAGTCCCCGTGAAGATAATTTGGTACCGGGTTGGCAGGAAAATCTCTCCACTAACCTCTCTGACGAGTGCTGAAGTGCTATGTAGAACCTGTTTTGCTGTATGGCTGTGAATTTGTTGTTCCTGAGACGAATATTGCGAATTCCTTGGACTGCCAAAGTAACTGACAACGAATGCCTGAAAGAGGCTAATGAAACTAGAACATTCTATACAACAATAAGAAAGAGGCAAACAACTTTTTTTATCGTGTGATGAGAAGAGAGGCATTGGAGAACATCGTGACAACTGGAAAGATCGAGAGGAAGAGAGGCAGAGGCAGACCAAGAGAAATGATGCTGGATGGATTGCGACGGTGGCATGGAGGAATATCAACGTAGAGTTGATCCAGAAAACCAAAGACCGAGATCTGTGGGGAGCCATGAACGCCTAGGCCAGTCGGCATGGCACTAGATGATGATGAACCTGTCTGACAGACGCAAGATCTTTTCAGAACTCAACTGATTTGAATGTCATTACCATGAGGCTTTAGTTAGATCTCATTCAGTCTGAGGATTAACAACCAACAGCAACATACTAACCCTCGAAGAGGAGTGAGGAGGGATAAGAGAAAGAGAGGGAGATGGAGCTGATGTTATTGCTGGAAGCTCGTCGCATCGAGTTGATCACTGGATATTATGTAGTCAGGAACGGACGATGATCTGGTGATCTGGTTTCATACCGGTAGTTAACAAGTTTGTTGCGTGTTTTAAAGGGAGTTGCAATCGACAACACCCCACCCCCCCCCCACCCCCCCCCCCCCCCCCGCAACATTTATTGGCTGTTTGTAATTTACAAGGCAATTTTAATTCAGCAGTGTGATTTTTCTTTCTGAACGACCGACGCCTCATGCCATCAAAATCAACGCAAAGTGATCTGGTTCTTTCCTATTTCTGTTTCTCATTTCACTCCCCGTTTGATTTTCCCCGTCCCCCCCTCTCTCCCCCCTCTCTCTCTCTCTCTTCTCTCTCTCTCTCTCTCTCTCTCTTTCTCTCTCTCTCACTATTTATGTTTATTTCTTCTCTGTTTATCTCTTTATCTCCTCTTTCTCTCTATTTCTCTGTGTGTTGTGTGTGTGTGTGTGTGTGTGTGTGTGTGTGTCTGTTTGTTTCTCTCACCACCTCCACCTTAATGTATACCCTCCAATATCCCTTCTTTCGTTAACCCACCACCCAACAACTCTCTCAATAGAACATTCTGTTGAAGCAACATCTATTATTTTGAAGCTAAAATCAATTTGTTCTGTTTCCATTTTCGTTTCATCCAGTTTGTCTAAACTCACAGCACGAGAGTCCAATTAGCCGATCCTTTAATAGGCTCTTTAATCCTAGCCTTGTTCTCTGGATCGTACAAGGTCGCGATTACTCCTACAAACCGAATCCTTAAGACATAAAAAGAACTCAACTTGACGGTTGGAGGAAGCAAATGAACGAGCGAAAGAATGAACAAACGAACGAATGAACGAAATGACGAACGAACAAATGTACGAGCGAACGAACGAATGTACGAGCGACTAAACGAATGTACGAGCGAACGAACACACCAATTTAGGAACGAACGAACACGTATTTACGAACGAATTAACGAATTAACAAATACAAGAACGAATAAGTGAACGAAGGAATGAACAGACGGACCACCAATCTAACTTAATTTCCGTGTCACACTTCTTCTTCTTCTTTCGTTCGCCTGAAACATGTCTACAACTGCAATGTCGTCTCTTGTATGAATCTAACTGTCTTTTTTAGTTCATTCAGCGGTCCATAGAGTTTACCTTCCACTGTTGTCTCTCTAGGCCAGAAGGTTCGCCTGGATATGTTGTAGTTTGGGCAATCCTGGAGTATGTGCTCTGCTGTCTGCGACGCCAAACCACATGTGCACATGGCTGAGTCACCAATCTTGAATTTTGTATACAAGTGGTTGCGTAATCTATTGTGTCCTGTTCTGAGGCGCAGAAGAATGACCTGTTCTGGTCCGTGTCACACATTTTGCGGGCAGGCTCATTTGACATTTGGCCCTTCCAACCACCCATCTTTCACACACTACGAAGAAAGTAAAGAACCGATCACCTCACCACTTCTAGTACACACTGAAGGCGAGAAGCAATCGTTAGTTCTCATCGTACAGGCTGTATCTATCATAATATAAGGCGTGTTAAACCGGTGAGGCGCAAGCAGGGGGCAGGTGAAGCGGCAAGACTAATAATGCTGTAGAAACATCTACTTAAAACGTTCATAATTTGTGAATGTATGTCTTTGTTCTTATAGATGTATCGCGTGCTTTATGGGTGCATTGCGATGATACTACGAGGCAGTTGTGCTCTGTTTTGCCCAGCACTCGCTAGTTTTTCTTTGTTTTCATCGTTCGTCCTGTGAAGAATGGTGCTTACCTTACATTGTCTATTTACAATTAAATTGTGACTTGTGTGCATTGTCGCCCACACTTCCGACTTTAGCAGGACATATGTTGAACCATATGCCATTTCCTCTGCTTTACGCATACTATTCATATTATATTGGCATTGTTTTTTCAGTTTTTGGAATTTTTCCAGAGCAGCGGTATTATGGGCCTACAGTTCACGATTACCAACGGGGATTCTTAACAAGGTTAGCTTACACTCCTAATGGAGAGGTCATATCCATTATCAGGGGGGGGGGGTGGGGGGGGGGGGGGGGGGAGAGAAAGAGAATGCCGTTTGTGATCTCATCAGGGTGTGTTTTATCTGTCAGATTTTAACCCGGAACTTCTCGGGATAATCAGATATTATGTGCCATGCCGAAAAGCGTGGGCGGTCCTGGATATCTATGTCACACCATCAAAGAGTATTGGATTAGGGCTGCATTCTTGTCCTGATTATTCCATATGATCAAGCCATTCAGAAATTCACCGCTTTGCATTCCCCTTGTTCTTTTCCAAACAAGTCTGCCAGTTTTCACTATTTTCAAATATTTCTTTTCATGTGTTCAAAAATGACTATCTACGTCGAATTACTGTTGTCACTTAACGGCTTTTGGTTTCGTGAAGGACTTTCTAGTATGTTTGTCTGCGTGCCCATGAATTTCTTTGTTTGCTCCTTAGAAACCACGTGTGATCTTCTTAGCAATCCCCCAGACAGTCTGCGTTTACCCAAAGAAATCAATTGTCAACTTCAGCCTGTTGATATATCCATGGCTTTTCCACAAATGGAGCGAGTGTAGACCACATTTGTTTTCTGTGTTGCATATGTTGGACTCTCCTGCAACAGGTGACTGCAATAGATGTTTCTCACCTTGAAGCCCCTCTTCTTTCACCCTTTATTCCCCACACTGGGACAACCATCTCTCTCCAAGCCCTCCAATCCTAAGCTACCCCACCCAGCCCCGTCCAAGACCTCCCCATAATATTCTATTCTGTTGGCACTTCTATTCTCCGTGAGGTTTTAGGTCTTCAATTTCTTTTGCCCTGTGGAATGCAGAGGAAGGTCTTTCTAGTTATGCTATTCCCAGGTTTTCTCCGTGTCTGTCTATCCAGCTCATACACACATGCATTTTCTTCACCTCTTGGTTCCTTAGTGCCTGATTATTCGGTTTGTTTCTCTATCTTTAGACTTTTTCGTGATTGGTTGGAAATTCCAGGTAGTTTTTCTTCGGAATGGGGAAGCCAGCCCCAAGCTGTCGCGGCCCCCCCCCCCCCAACCTTGTTGCGACTTACCTGTATGGTAGGTAGTTATTTGCTTCCTTCAAGAGTCGCGGTAACACACGAACGTAACCCTCCTTAGTCGCGACTTACTACCTGTATGCTAGGTAAAACTCTTTGCTTCCTTCAAGGGTCCAAGTAACACACGGACGTAATCCTCCTTGCGCGTCTTTCGCGTCTTTCGACAGTGAATATATTCTCTGCTTCCACTTAGGGAACTCCGTGGCGAGTTGGTTACGCCGCCTCCCTCGCGCTCCGAATGTTGTGTGTTCTATTCTTCTTCTTCTTTTCGTTCATCCGGAGTGTTTTTTCAGATGTGATTGCGGTGTGCGTTAGGCACCCTTGGGTTGAAAACCCTTAGGTCACACATCCGGCTTTCGCGTGCATTTTTGACCAGGTTAGCAATCCTGGGAGACTCTCACTTTTGTGGTACCGTCCACATCCCAGCTGGTCAAGTTCGAACAGTCGAGGACTTCGGTCATCCCTCAAGAGAAGGAAGGCACAGTCCATAGCATTTTCCGCCATCCTAGGTTGCTTCCATAGTTGCAGGGCCGACACATAGCGCCCTGATACTGGGCTCACCGAGGGAATGGTCACGTCATGCTCATGGCTGCTTTAATTCCTCACTTCAATATATTGGGCTTTTCGTTCGCCCCGGGCCGTTCCCGCACAAACCAGACAGGTCTGCAGAAGGTATTCACTCAGCGAGTTTTCGCACATGTGCTTGTCGTTGCGCCCGTCAGAGCTGTTCCGGGCACGACAGACATTCGGAAAACTACCTAGTCAGGGCTGTTCCGAACAAGAGCGGCATTCGGAAACTAGGTAGTCAGAGCTGTTCCTAGCACGAGAGACATTCGGACGAGACATTTCACTCGGACGTAAATGCGTAGTGTCAATTTTTAGTTTGCCACCCGTAGGACGACACTTCCGACTTCTGGCGGGCATTTTTTTTAGTGAGGTTAGCCTTCCTCTGGTTTCGAGACACGTTAGACTGTTGTAATGTCACCCACATCTCAGCTGGTCAAGATAGAACGATCAACGATATCGTGGTCCGCCCTCAAGGGAAGGCAGGGGCAGACCATGGGCATTATCTCGCTATCCAAGGAGGCTTCCATAATTGCAGAGCCGGCACATATTGCTCTGAGACTGGGCTCACCCAAGGAGTTTCCACGTCCTGCTCATGGCTGCTTTAGTTCCTCACTTCCATGTGTTGGGCATCCCACTTGCCACTGATCGCTCAAGCACACACCAGGAGCGGTCAGACTGCGAGTGACATCCACTCGGTAAGCTTTTGCTTGTGACTTCAGACCACGCAATAGGTTCGCTCGCCGTGCGTTCCATTTCGCGTTGATGAGACATTCTTCCACTTTTGTCTACACTCTCTATGAGTTAGATACAGACAGTGTCCGTAACCATGTCCTTCGACTGGGGCACTTTTCTGACTTTTTGTACTCGCTCACGAGGTAGGCTACATGTGCTGCCGGCTCAGCACCTTACCTTCGTGCAGCAGTGAACGGGAAACGGCCAGGCCCCCTCATCCGGGAATCTCTCATATCCCCCAGCTGAGAGCCTTCGAACATGTATCAGACCTGAGCATGTAGCTTGCTCAGTATCATGTTTCTATTTTCCGGTAGACGGGTATCGGCCTGGCTCTCAGATCCGAGGGTTTGTGGCTTAGAGGCGTTCAGCCACAGCCCTCGACAAGGAGCCTTAAGAGTTTTGTCCGGACCGAAAACGTCTGCCTTCGTGCACCTTTTAAACTTTTGACTGTTATCCTCAGTCTACCTGCAGAGCAGCAGGTTGTGTCTCTCTTAGTCTGGTCCCTATCTCATAAGCTGTCCGATATGTAGTTTTTCATCCATCAGCAAGCAAATGGAGTCGATGGGACACGCAAGCTCCCCCACCACGTCAAGGTGGAGACACATCGGGGGAGGTGTGTTCTATTCTGACCCACGTCGTTCCGTTCGGAGACTTCTAGGGGTCGTCGCTGAAGTTACGGAGTTGGTGCTTCCTGCGACGCTTTCGGCTGGTCACTCTGTGGAATGAAACCGAGCCATATGAGATAAAAGCCGGTGCAATGAAGTCGATCCTATTTACATTTAAACCAATGTATTGCTTTCTCTGAGTCCCGTCAACACACAGGCGGGGCTTCTTAGTCACCTCTGGCTACACCCATAGACTTACTATTGTTGGCTTCATCGCCATGATAAAATTAGCCTTTTGCAAGATAGAAAACATACTGACCAATAAAACATGTCAGTTGGAACGTGATAGTGTTGAAGTTCTACTCAGAACCTGTACTTTTGTATCGATATGAAGCGTGGACAATGAACAGACAAACCGGAAAGCATCTTATGGCAGTGGAAATGTTTCTGAGGAAAATGTAAAGATTACCATGGGCAGACAGGAAAACCAATGAGCAAGTTCTCCAAGAAACAAATGAAACCCCGTAAACTGATTAGAGAGAATATACGTAACAGTCAAGATGTTTTGGGCACGTTATCAGAAGACATAAACTGGAGAACTTGGTGACAACTGGCAAGATTGAAAGGAAAAGAACAAGGGGAAGACGGACACAAAAATATTTGGATGGCTTGGCCACATGGCATAATCGAGACAAAAACAGAGCTGACTCACGACTCTGGTGATCATATGAGATGGCGAAATATGACCGAACGCTCTTATAGGCATGGCACAAGATGATTCTTTACTTCTCATTAGAGTCCCTATACCACAGACGGCATTGTGACCCTACCCCAATACTTTCTTGTTTCTGCGTTCGCTCGCTTTGACCCGAACCGTAATTCATATATGTTCTACTTTGCATGTGGATTAGCTTTCTCTATTGCTGTGAGGTTTTTTTTGTGTGGGTTTATAGAGAATTACAGAAGTTCCAATGAGTGAAGTTCTATCAAGTATATCTCTCTATAAAAGATACAGGTTAGTAACAGCAAGTGTTGTCTAGAGGTATTGATATTTATTCTCGCATAACCCTTGTAGAGAAACCATTCAGAATTTTGGCTCATCGAGTACCGCCACTGTGAGAAATTAGACCTAAGTTAAGTTCTACACAGAATTATTTATAGATGATTTCTCTTCTAGGCCATATATATATATAGAGAGATCTTGGCAGTTAGCCACAGTAACCAATGAAAGCAGTTCTCTCATCTTCCAGCTGACTGTGCTCTGGTCGCCAACCTCATGTTTGATCTCTAATTATTTATTTCAAGTGACACAAGACACTTGGCCAAATGATCACATTGACAATTGTACCATTGTAGTGAACATAAACAACAACAACTGTATTTTACCCTGGTTGAACAAGACACCATGAGAAGATCTGGACAACAGTTGGACAAACATTCACGGAGGAATGATCACACCAACAGATTACACAAGTCATACATCATGGAAGATACTTGACAACAACTACACAGAACTTTCACAATCTCTGTAACCAACCACAACAGTAGAGTGACAGTCACCATGAAGATGCTTGACACCAGTTGGACAAGACAACCACAGGGACATATATCTCAAAACTGTTCTCTTACAACTAATACTTTATTAATGTCTGATGAGGTCAAGTGAAGACTCAGGCCTCATATTCTGCCAACAATTTACATCTCAAATATGTTTATATGCAAATTATAGTGACATTATCTATGAAAACCCAAACAAATCACTCAATATCCCCACAGAACATTAACCTAAAACAAACCCTCCTCCTTCACATCTCTACTTCATCAAAATATCCTACACCACAACCCTTTAATCATGCTATCACTTTTCCAGTCGTCAAATGAGGAAAACACATGATAAACCTATAGCCGGGCACAAGTATAGGGACCTTCTGCTCCACTGGTCTGTTTAATCCTTTTAGCACCTATGATGGTGTTGGACAGCTCAGGTTGCAGTTCTCCCATAATGTTTCTCCAGTTCAGGCTATTCCCCACTTTGACTAGTCCGAAGCAAGTGACAAACATGTCCTTCCGAAGGGTGAGTAGACTGTTCGCAAAGTTGATAATTTGGGATTAGTTTTACTTTTCAGTAGATGAAGATCTAAAAACTATTATGTCCCATCATTCTTCTCTGCCAGTCTATCTCCCACAAAAGGTTCTGATGTAACTAAATCACCACATCTAATTATCACTAATCCATTTTTGAGAATTTGCTCTATGTATTAACTTTTGCTCCTTTAGCTTTCAGCCAATATTAATAAGAATCTGTGATATAGTCTGCTCCAAGTGCACCTTTAATGTCCACTCTTAGCCAGTAGTGACATGCTGAAGACCAGGTAATCTCTCCTCTTAAGGTTTCTTCTTGAATTTATCTTGAAGATATAGCCTAGGGCTTTTACAAAATTGGAGAGTATCCCTGTTTTAGGCCTTTAATCAAGACTTTTCTTCAGTGCCATCTGTATAGGCCAGAATTAGTGGATTCAGGCTGACCATTTGCAACCTGTTGTTCGTGGTTTTTTCTTTTTTATGGAGTAATTAATTTTTTCAAAAAAACCCCCCCCCCCGGAGTTTTAAGCCCAAGGGGGCCCTTCCCCCCGGGGGCTTTTCCCCTGAA